>OY986438.1:210726366-211058195 GCA_963920525.1 Dichetophora obliterata
AAAATACAAATTCTAGTTGTTTGATAGTTTAAAATCGTTTATTGAGCTTCAGGTCAGATTAAAAAATTAATTGCTCTAACGAATTGTTTTTCCAAAGATCGCCTCTTTTGGTGTATTGCGCTAAGTTGCGCTTACACGAGATAAGCACGACCCAGGTTCGATTCCCCTCGGCATCACAAAGATTTCTGATGAAGCCTGTAGCAGGGCCGAAATTGCAATAAAATCACCTAGTGATATTTTCCTTTTCATATTGAAAATGTTGTTGTTGTTGTTGATTTGAAAAAAATTTCGTTAGAGCAATTAAATGTTCTAACGTGACCTAAGGCTCAATAAACGATTTTAAACTATCAAACAACTAGAATTTGTATTTAAAATCAAGTTTGATGTAAACTATCAAACATTTAGAATTTGAATTTAAATCATAGAAAATCAACATAATAAATAACAAGTTCATACAAAAAACTTTAAAAAAGTTCCATTTGTAACCCTTTAAAAATTATACTTGGATTTTTTTATAACGATTCCCAAAATATGTTGGCTGTAACGATAGCCGCCAGTGAGCTAATACATTTTGTAGAAACCCCAAAAAATCATGTTTTTCGTAAATATATTGGCTGGTAGAATAGTTGTAAAAAGACTAAACTGCCAGATATTAAAGACCGGAAAAGCCTCTTAAAATCTGCACCAAAAAATTTTAAAGTTTTGCAATCGCATTCAAGATAAAGCTGTTTTTCGTGCCTTTTCTGAATATTTTATTTATTTATTTTTAGCTAAATTGAAATAACTTCATTATTTGTAATGCGATCCTCACTTTCAAGATGTTGTTGGAAAGGTTTTGAGTGCTTGCATTAATGAGTTTAATTTCTTAAATTTTGTTTTAAAGCTTAAATATTAATTTTAAAACAAAAACCTCCCGAAAAAATTTTCTAAGGAATTAAAAAAAAAATAAAAATTAAGTTATTTAAATTTTAAAATTTTTGTGTGCAAATAAAATAAAAAAAGTATCAAAAAATTAAGTCCTTTTTTTTTGCAAATTCTACCAACACGTCCTGCTCTGTTCTTGTGCGATCACTGTGTATAGGTGAAGATGCGTGTTACATAAGGGGGGCTTAGGTTAGGTTAAAGTGGCTTTCACTTTTCAGAGATACACTTAAGTCAATGAGGCTCATTGTGATACCATGGGGTCAATTTCTATATGAATTAATGTGAGCTGTTTACAAAGCTGTATCCAATATTTTTACACAAAAATCGATTTTTAGAGGTTACTTTAAACCATTATAGCTCACGGATGGCTACCTGTAGAGTCGAATTATTTAGGAAATCATAATAACATAAGCTCAGGTTTATTTTGTAGGAAAGACTCGATCAACTTTTTTCTTTTCTATAGAGCATTAGGCGCCTTAATATACATAGTTGTAAATCCTTACAAAGTTAGTTCATTAATTTTTTTGGAACGCCAATTTATCGATGACAGTTTCCTCCTTCACAGCAATCCTTATGAATATTTAATAGCCCTAAACCATAACATCATTCTATTAGATCTTCATCGATTTTTTACAACAGTATAGTCAAAGCTTACGTAAATAAATATATTTTATGTATAAAATAAATTGCAACGAAAAATTCTGGACTCGTAAATGCATACATTAATTGGTGTGCTTGAGACGAAGTGTCACCGCTAGAATTTGAGGAGAACCTTTTTGACGTAGAATTACGTCTTACAGCGCGGTTTGTATGGGGGTCAGTTTCACGAATTTTTTCAAAGAGATATTTGACACTTTGGGCAAAGATTATATAGTATAAAGATGTGCCACGTAGAACATTAAAAAGTAACAAATATTTTTCAGATCAATACGTAAGCTTTTGTGAGCGCGATGAAAAGCTTTCTTGAGAGAAAAGTTTCCAACGTTTGCATGCACATTCTTTCTGAAATGCTCTTTCTCTCGTCACTCCACAATGCTTCACAGCATAGATCACCACTGCATGGTTTCTCATAGCTAGTGAGAGTCGTGAAATTTTATGTTGTAATTGTTTTTTCCATTGTTGTTGTTGGAACCAAGCAATTGTGATCTCTGCTTGACAGCAACAAATGTTTTTGTTTGTTTGCATTATTTTCATGATGATTTCCTTATTTTGTGCGAAGCCGATTTTCTTATTCACTGCTTGCTATTAATATTGACTATTTTTGATTGAATCAGCCAGAGCAGTAAAATCTGTATATACATTCAGAATCTTAAGGAAAACTGAATAACGACATACAAATCCATCCAATGAATTCAAAATTGTTTACAAATAAAATTTTTAATTCACATTGATATTTAAAAAATTGCTTAGTAATTAATTTCAATTATTTTTTTTTTATTCAGAATAATTAATTATTTTTTTATTTATATGAATGCCATTTACAACGAATGCAATTCAAAAATAATTTCAAATTTTTCAATAACTTATTTTTTGTGCATTATTATATCTTGATTCATTGCCTATTCATGTGTTATTCATTATTAATTTTATAGTCATTATTAATTTTTTATTTATTATTTATTTGGTTCATTATTCAAAAGTGAATAACAAGATTTTTTTGTCATTTTAGTTATTATTCAAAAGTGAATGAAAACTTAGAAATTAATACGAAATTTATAATGAATAAAAAATTAATAATGAATAAAAAATAATAATGAAGAAAAATTTAATAATAAAATTAATAGCGAACATTTTATTCATAAAATAGTAGTGAATAACAAAATGTTTTATTCATTGTATTTTTTATTTAAAAGTGAATAACAAATTAATAACAGTGGTAAACAATTTGATAAAAAGGTTTGCGCGATGAAAACGACATTGCTAGTTCGATAAAGTATTTTTTCTAGATAATAGAAATCATTCAGACTTTTCCAGGTTGGTTCGAATTTTTTTTAGAAGAATTTTCGACTTTTTTGAGTTTTGAAAAATATTTCCCCAGTTATGATCCTATAAAACAAAAAGTATTAATTTATTTTACAAGATTTATAAATATTTACAAATGAGACGTTTATACCTTTTATTTAAGCTATTATTTATACGATTATTTGTACGATTTTTGTCGACATTTTCTGAATACTACAATTGTGAAAGAGTTTAAAATATAGCGTTTATTTAACATTTTCCCCATATTAAAGTGCGCAAAATATTACTTCGATATATATTTTGGATTTATTTTTACTTTGTTTTTAAAAAAATATTTCAACGAAAATATTAAGGTAAAAAGTATTATTGTAGCAGGTTGGATATTTACGTATTTCAATTTTAGTATAAATACTCAAAATTACTTCCATCGAAGTGGACGTGGTGAGTTCGTACTAAACAAATTCTTCAGACTTTAAAAACCCAATTATCATATATGTAACTTAGGATTTTGTATGCAAACAATGTTCTTAGCGTTTTTAGCTAAATTTAAAAATTCCTAAACCGCAATTTTACGTTATAATAGGATTTGCAATACTGTAAACTCTTTGAAATGAGTAAAATTAGAGAAATAACGCAATCAAAACAAAACAACGAAATCTTCGCGCTTCTATAAATAACTAGCTGAGACACTGTGTGCTGCTGCCACGCCCCCGTTGCCAAACGCCCATAACATGCCATCAGTGAAACGGCAAGAATAAATTGTGGTCGAGTACCGAATTCCGAGGCTGTGCGGCCACCTATAACTCCAAAGCTATTCAATATCAAAAATTTCAGTTGTGTGGGAGGGGTCACGCCCTCTTACCTAACGCCCATAAAATGTTATCAGTGAAACATTTAAATTGTGGTCGAATACCGAATTCTGAGGCTTTGCGAAAAATAATTATAAAGCTATCAGATATCGCATATTTGGCCTGTATAGGAGGTAATTTTGAGTATTAACCATATTTTTTAAACTCTTTCACAAATGTAGTATTTAAAAAATGTATACAAAAATCATTAGATCAATACAAATGATAGCTTAAATGAAAGATATAAACGTCTAATATGAAAAAATACTTTTGAAGTTATAGGATCATAACTGGGGACATATTTTTCAAAACTTAAAAAAAATCGAAAAATCTTTTAAAATTCTTCAATTCTTTTCGAATTGCATTCGTTCTATAATACTCATACAATTTAACACAAAGTCTATGTTAATAAAACTTATTTTCTGGTTTGTTTATTTAATTGACATTTATACAAATCTAAATGGCTTAACGGACTTCGCACAATTTAAGTACACATACTATGTGCATCCTAGATTAGATTGTTACATACTTAGTTTTTATCACGCTCCATCCATTTTCACTTACGTAAATTTTGATATTGAAAATCTTTCTTGAAAAAATTTTTTTGCAAATTAAATTTAAAAAATTTCAGTAATTTTAATACCAAAAACATTCACATATCTGTAGAATTTAGAAGAATGAGAAAAATGGCATGAAAACTAAAACTTTGACTTTCGATGCAAATATATTCGCTATTTGTAAATATAGTTAATTAAAATTTTTTAATCAAAGTTTTAATAAAAGCACTTTACAAAAACATTTTCAACTGTAGCGTTAGGTCAGTGAATAAATCCTTTATTTTCTTTTCAAAACCGGTCCAAAATATTGAATTTTTACTAAAAAAAATTATTAAAAAAAATGTTTTTGTTGTATAAATAAGAACAATTGAAAATTGCATTTCTGAGTACTTTTCATATACTAAAGCATGTATTTGCAGTAATATATTAAAAATATGTATATACAAGTAGTTAAATAAAAAAATTTTCCGCAAAAAAACAACTTAAAAAATATTGCTTACAACATTATTCGCTTCAACTGATGGAATCGCAATTACAATAATATAACACTAAAAATATCATGTGCCAAAACGGAAAAAAAAAACCTAGTCAGCACACAAAATATACCCAGATTAAGTCATCTCTATGATATTATATTCTTGAAATTATATAACAACAAGATAAAAGATAATGCAAAAAAATATAATAACTCTCAATTATATAATGCTCGTAGGGTAGTTTAGTAAAAAAAATTGCCTACATTTTTTAAGAAAAACCTAATAAAATTCTACTACATTTTGTTGGCAGCTACATCGTTTATTCAGCTGCTTCGTGCATCAAATCTTTACATATCATTTCTATTGCTTTTCAATATTATGCTCACATTTGCTCACATTGTCGCTTACTTATTCTCTCGCTCTCAAAAGCTTTAAATCGCTCGCTCGCTGACTCTCATAAAGTTTTTGTGTGGATTTATGATAAATCCACATTCAAATTTTACTGTGCCACTTGCTTGTATGGCGGTGGCACATCTTTCTATTATATTATCTGTGCTTTGGGGTATACCTACAGCCTTTAATATTCATCGTACAAAGAAAAAAAAATGCCAAAATATCAGTTTTAGTGGGAATAAAACGAATATCTAATAAAATAGCAAAATCTAAAAAGATGAAAAATACATATATTCGTATGAGAAATGCACAAGCTGCTTAACTGCAGTAGCTGCTTATGCTATTTTTAATGTTGTTGTTGTTGTTCTTGCTTGTTTGGTTCGTAATTACGTCGTTTGTTGTTGTGCTGCTTTTGCTGTTGTTGTTGTTGTTGTTGGTTTTTATTAGTATGTATGTAAAACATACATATATAAAAACACATCAGTTGCGTTCATTTTTTATTTGTTTCCCAGATAGCCAATCGGCTCGGTTGAAAACGGTGTGCTCTTTTAAAAGCACTGAAGCGGACCGTTTTGATGTCAGCAAACTATGCATTGTGTGTTTAATACAAGCGTACTATTTATTAAGTTTTATATTAATGTTGATTTTCTATGATTTAAATACAAATTCTAAATGTTTGATAGTTTAAATCATTCTTGATTTTAAATACAAATTCTAGTTGTTTGATAGTTTAAAATCGTTTATTGAGCTTTAGGTCATGTTAGAACATTTAATTGCTCTAACGAAATTTTTTCAAAAAAACAACAGCAACAACATTTTCAATATGAAAAGAAAAAAAAAAACATCACTAGCTGATTAATTAGTTAGCTGATTGATTAACTAGTTAGAGCAATTAATTGTTCTAACCTGACCTAAAGCTCAATAAACGATTTTAAACTATCAAACAACTAGAATTTGTATTAAAAATTGAGAATGATTTAAACTAGCAAACATTTAGAATTTGTATTTAAATCATAAAAAATCAACACAATAAATACAAAGGTCATATAGAAAACTTTAAGTTGTATATTAATTTTATTTGTTGTTAAACAATTGTAACCTTTTCTTGAAATGGTTTTTATTAAGTTGCAACAATAAACTAAACAATGAACGGCAACGCAACTGCACTACCTTGATTTCAATGCAGGATTCAATGCATATTTTAGAGTTTTTTGGCGAACGGGTGAAAAAAGAGAGGGAGAAAAGACAAGAACAAACGACGCATCAAGCGAATATGACATTAATTTCAATTCGATTCTTGATAAATATAAAATAGGACTTTACCATAATATAGAGAAAGGTTTAAAGGTACAAAAACATGTCGTTTTCATACCAGCAAATCAGACGCTGCCGTTTTAAGTACCGTTTAGCTGGCACAGTAACATTCATGGCTTGATGGGTTGTAATGCAATAGAGAATATAGATGCATGTAGCTAGAGAGCCAGAGAGTATGCGGCTACAAACAAATGAACTACTACTAGCCAAGGTTGCCAGTTAAAATTTAAAACAATTCTGACAAAAGTTACTTTTTTCACAATAACATAAATTAAATACAACAAAAATTACCATTGTAAAGATAAACAAAAAAGTTTCTTCCGCAATAAAAAAAATATCAAAAAAATCTCACGATCATTAAAAATTACCACAAAAATAGCACACGTTTTAAAAATACCACCACAATTCCATATGCATTTAAAATTGCCACAAAAATCTCATTCGCATAAAAAATACCACAATAAGTCCCATATGCACAAACAATTTAAAAAACATTTTGAAATACCACAGAGAAACTTTGCTTAATTAAAAAAGAAAAAAAAATGTAAGAAGAATATTACCAAACTCCCACGGAAATTTAAATAATACCGCGCTGAATTTCCACGCCAATTAAAAAATACCACGCTGAATTAAAAAATTTAATAGGAATTCCCAGAAACAAAAATTCTTAAGGGCAATTAAAAATTACTACGAAATTTTTCCAACATAGCTGGCAACGTTGCTACTAGCTGCTTATATTGTTGTTTTGGTTCTGCATGTGCTGCAAAGGGCCGTTTTTCACTCGGCAATTCTATGAGCAATAATTGCTTTTGCCGCAAGTAGTTTGTTGACTACTCGGGTTTAATGGGGACTTTCGTAAACCCCCTCATGCGTGCGAATAATCCAAAAACTGCTTGCGGCAAAGGCAATTATTGCCGAGTGAAAAGCGAGACAAAGAGATCTTGCTACCAGAGCAAGAGAATTATTGCTCTCGGAGCAATACATGCTTTCGCCGCAAGCTCGAGAATTTTCGTGAGTGACCAGTGAAAAGCGGGACATAGTAAGCAAAGTTCTGTTTATTTTCTGTGGACGATTCGGTTCATCCCCTCTAACGCTGCTCAACCGCTGTGATCATGCTCTTTTCTGTGCGTCGTTGTTTTAGATTTGCTTGGTAATTATTGTTGGTTCAGCTAGCTGAAATTTTTTTAGATGTTCTTAATTTTTAGTCGACATGAACAGCTGTATTTGACAACTAGCTCGCTTTTCTCTGCTTTCTACTTCATTCCTCTCCGAGTCGGCCCAACCTGGTTATTCTGCCATGAGTAAGAGTACGAATAAAACGAATGTTTATTTTCAGCATGTACTACATTTATTTTTTAAATACCACAATAAATTCGAATTATTTTTATTATGCATTATATTCTTTCCATATTAAAAATTTATTTTGTTAGCTAAAATTTCAATTTTAAACTACTTTTAAAATATACATATATGTATATGGTCTTTACTACAGGAAAAATAAAAAATTCAAATTTACCCATATTTATTTCCATTAATTAAACATAACTTTGAATTACATTTAGTTTTAACCAACAAAACAAATGAAAAAGAACAACAAATTCATCACCATAAATATCAAACGAAAACTTTTTATAAAACAAAACAAATTTTTACATGAATTTAATTGTGAGCTTTTTAGATCAGGTAAGTTTAAAGAAGGACAACAATAACAAATTTGTTTTTGAATAATTTTCATTTAGAAGATGAAATAATTTAAAACAGTTTTGAAGAATATACATGAAAAAACCCAGAATTTTTCTCTATTACTGTATAAAAAGGAATTCTACGTCTATACTTACGATACTATCGAAACTGTATCTTTTTTTAAAACCACTTTGCGATACTCACATACAGCTTAAAAAATCGTGAAACTGGCAAATGTGCAAATTAAATTCACTTTTACGGTCATTTAATAACACTGTAAGTCCCAAAAAGACACACGAAGATGACGAGTACTGAAACTTATTTTTGGTCGTAGAATTTAGTGGCACAGTCAGTTTTTCTAAATAAGATCAAAATCTCGAGCTATTTGCGATTGAAATTTAGTCACTTTTAGACCCATTTTTAGTTATATTTGCCTTATTTTTGGAGAAATAAAATTTTGACCAGCTCCGATTTTGCTTAAACTTTCAGAATTTAATCTACTTATGCAAATACTAATTTGAGTAAAAAAATTTAAAAATTTTTTAAAAATTTTAAGTTTAACATTCAAATTTGGTCAAAATGGTGAGAAATGCAAAATTACTTAACCTTTGAAAAAGCATAGATTACACAAGGCTAACTTGATTTTCACGTTGGAGGTATTTTCGAAAATGCAATAAAAAGTAATTGTTAAAATACTATAAAAATTTTTTTAAATGAAGGTCAAATGATGGTCAAATAACAAAAATCTGAATATCTCGAGAATTTAAACTGATTTGGAAAAACTGAATATGCCTATAAATTCTACGACCGAAAATTAAGTTTACGTGTCTCAGGGCCATTTTGTCCACAAAGGGCATAATTATGATTTATTTCGGGGATAACTATCTCTAGGTTAATTTTATACCAAGCGTATAAGTCGGGAGTTAAAAAAAGGGTTTTGTTCACAATTTATCCCGGCTTTATCCTTAGAACATAAATTCGCTCTCAGTTTATATCGATTTCCATTGGAATGTTACAGTGTTGCTCATTAATTTAAAAATGTGTGGGGATTTTTGGTTTATTTTTGCAAATTTGGGGGTTGGAGTGAACACTAGGTAAAAATGGATCGCTGATTTTGCATCTGATGTCAGAATTTAAAATTCTAAAATTTTTCTACACATGGCTGCCAACTAAACATTTTTTGAAGAATTTTAAACATGAAGAAACAGTATTGGCGGTTACTTCTTTCGAATCTGGTGTCAGAATTTTAAAATTCAAGATGGCGGATAGGGTTGCCACCTAATTTCTTGTTTATTTATACGAATTCAACTCTGGGAGAAACACTAAGTAAAATTGGGTCGCTGATTCCGAATCCGTTGCGAGAATTTCAAAACTCGAAAATTTTTCTACACATAGGGCTGCCACCTAAAAATTTTTTATTTTAAGAATTTTAAACATGAGGAAAGAGTATTGGGGGGTCGCTGATTTCGTATCTGAAGTCAAAATTTTAAAATTCAAGATGGTAGATAGGGTTGCCACCAGGGCTGTGGAGTCGTCAAAGAATAGTTGCGACTCCGACTTCGACTCCAACCGCCGAAATTTTTAAAGTGCGACTCCGACTCCGACTACGACCAACGACAAAAATAAAAACCTCCTAAATTTAGTCAATTTATAAAAGAAATTCTCAAGAGCAGAATTTTATTTAAATTATTAATTCATTATACACATGTTAATGAAATTTCCATTCTATATATTGTATTACTCAACTCATTTTTTACAAAGTTAAACATTGAAAATTCACTTTCAACCGATGCATTTGAAAATGGAAGAGCCAGTGACAAGGAGCTAATTTGCTCCTAACAGTAATTGCATTTAAAATGAACATGACGACGCTTGCAGCGAAGTTTTATCTTTTTTGCAGTGACTTATCAAAACAGCTTTTACTTGTGAGAGAACGTTAATGATTTTGTTTGCTTCATTTTCTTCTTAATCATGAGAAAATGAAAGCACAAGTTTATGAGTGACAATCAGGGTGACTGTTGAAAATTTTGAAAAAGGAGGAAAAAAGCCGTTGTTTCAAAAACAAAAAGTCGCACAAAAGTCGCACATTTTTAACGTTTTTATTCAATCAAAAACACAACAAAAATCAACAAAAGAAATATTTCGACTTAAATAAACTACAAAAATAATTCATTACAAAATATTTATTCAACTTCTGTAAAAAAGGCAAATATTTGAAAATTAAAAATATTGAAAAAAAAAATTTCAAAGAATTTTTATTTTGGAAAATATTTGAAAAATTCTTTTTCGGAGTCGAAGTCGCGAGTTTTTTTAGCGACTCCGACTCCGACTCCACAGCCCTGGTTGCCACCTTAATTTTTTGTATTTTTATGAATTCCGGGCTGGCAAAAAAAAATGGTATTCCAAAAATGGGTCGCTGAATACAAATCCATGGTCAGAATTTAAAAATTGAAAAGTTTTGAAATGATAGGGTTGCCACCTAATTTTATTTTAAAGATTTTTTCCAGTATTTTATTTGAGTTTATTGCCAAATAAGTTAATGAAGCAACAGGTTGCAACAACAACAAGTTCTTTGTAGAACCAACCACCAAGCAGACTAGATAGACTGTTTCATTGTCTGCACTTGGGCTCTTGTGGCCTTGTGCTCCTTTACTGTTTTATAAGATCAATAGGCGAGCAACTGATAAAAAAAGAACATAAAGTGCAGCACATGCTTTTTTTTATGAAACTTTATCATTATTTTCTGTGAAAAAAATATTTTAAAAGTTTTTTTCATTCGATTCGCATCGTTTTAACACCAAGAACATGAAGTACATGAAGTGCATGAAGTCTCTGATGCGACTGACGCAATTAAAGTACAGTTTTTAAATATAATCAAAAACGATTCATAATTTGTGATGGCGTTATAAATCTCAAGATTTCGTCAAATAATTTCCTCGCCACCTAAGTGTCTTGAAGAGTCTATTTTAGCTAGGGAAGCCTGGCTTTCGGAGTAAACCTAAATAAAAAAAAAATAATGTTTCTTTGCAATGTTAAAAGAGTACACAAAATACACCTAGCTTGGATCAATAAGGAGCACTCCACTGCTCCTCAGGGAGCACACCCAGATCGCTCATAGGATGATACACTTCTTTACTGGGTGTTAACGCAGTTTTTCCTTAATGTGCGGGTACCTAAAAATGGCATTGGGTGCCAAATCAGGACTGAATGGCAGATGACTCATTAATTCGATGTTTTGAGCGCTCAAATACGCTTTGGTTTGAGCTGGTATGTGAGAGCTTGCATTGTCATGACGAGAAATATTTATTTTGCGCAACAAATAGCAACAAATAGTTGTGTTCCAATCCGAATCGACCGTAAAAAGTTTCTGAAGCAGTACCGTGGCAACATGGCCAGTTTTTGGAAGAAACAGGCGACCATTTGCTTCGGAGTGCTTTGAGCTGGAACAACTTTTGTTGGGTTTGGTTCATTTTGAAGGAACCATACAGTTGACTGCTGTTTACTTTCAGGTTCATACGCATAGATTTATAATTGGACACTAGTTACGAACAAATGAACATCTTTTCAAGCACCGCGATTGTATATCTGGACCAATCGTTTCTTTACACCAATCGACACGAGTCTTTTTTGAGCAATTGGTAAATTATGTCAAACGGTATGTCACGTGACGATCAAATGTTATCAGTTCACACACACAGCATCAATTTGTTGTGGCACAAAAATAGGTTTTGGACGTCCTTTACGAAGAACGGTCCCGCTTGAATTCTCTGTACCACTGATACACAGTGATGACAGTTTTTGATGGCGCTTCATCGTCAAAAACGGAATTAAGTTCTTCACTGCACTTCTGTTGAGAGAATTCACGTGGAAAGTTGAAAAAAATAAATGCAAGAGCATGTTCAAGTGTTAATTCTATTTTTTTGCTGAAATAAAATTTGAAAGGCACTGTAAGCAACAACATTAGCGCACGTATGTTACACCAAAACGTTGTGAGCACGTATAAGCTTAAAAATGGCAAACTTTCCAATGAAAACATCAGTTTGACTGGAATGACATTAGCATTGCTGTAAGAGCGAAAAGCATGTAGGTGCCTACGTACTATATATGCTTTTCTACTACTAGCTTTCGTACTATATATTCAAGGTATTTTGTAGTTTTAGGGTTAAATGCTTGCTACTTGGAATTATTTCTATAAATAGCGTTTAAATCATATATAACTTATATATAGGTAGGTATATATAATAACACATTAGCACATCATAAATAATGTTCTAAAATCGGTCTTACAAATTTTGATTATTACGTGCGACTCTACGTAACGGACGTCATTAACGAAAAAAATGTCGCAGAGCAAGCAGAATTAAAAAAAAAAACAACCTAGCAAAACGTACGTCGGAAATAAAATGAAAAATTGTTATTAGACACCACATGAGCACATTGACACAATCAAACACATACACACACATACAAACACATACATGCTCACAACTAAAAATCGCCAAAAATATTGCTTTAAGTCATAAGCCCACAAAAAAGCAACAAGAACAAAAAAAACACATAATTGTAGGGAGCTCAAATGCGGTTTGGGTGCACAAAACGTACAGCGCAACATAAATCGGATTCCTCAGCAAGGATACAAATGTTGATGATGACAAAGCACCATTAAAAGGACATTTACACTTTGCGCGTGGAGCGCAGTGGATTCGTGTGTATGGCAGTGTTTTATATAAGAATGTTTTTTTTTTAGTTCCTTGACAGCAACTTGGACAAAAATTCATAAATCAAAACAAAAAGTGTTTTTTTTCTCTTACTACGGAAGTTTTTTATGTTTCTTGGCATCCTTTTTTTTTTGTCATCAAAAAATAAATATATTCGATAAATATTTTTGCCACATTTTTTTTTGTTTGTTTTTTTTGTTATTTAGTGTTTTTTTGGGGAACTTTATTCGATTTTTTGGTATTTATGTGCTAAAAATATGAGAAAATGGAGAAAATATGTCAGAGTTTGAGTGGCATAAAAGTAGCCTCATATATCATTATTAGGCGGCAGTAAAGATGAAAGGAAATAAGAAATAGGACAAATATAAGAAAATGCAGCAATTTATTAAAGTAAGGTTTCAAAACGTTCGACAGTTTGTATAAAGTTCATTGCTTTTGCTGATATAGTGGAAGAATTCATAACAAAAGAGAACGTTTTGGTTCTCTTTACAAACAATTTGGTCTTTACAAAGAAAAACAAATTTTCTCCACTGATATTATGTATATCTGAACATGTTGGAAAGATCATATTTATAAGGTAATCGCATACATTTTTATATACCCACAGTAGGAGAGTACCTTAACCTATTAATTCACATCAACGCCCACTCATAATTAACAAACATTTCAAAGCAATTATATTAGTTCCTGTTTTAATTGCTTCCATCACACTGCCAATTAAGGTCATATATAATTTAGATGGTTTTTTCTTGAATTGCTACGTTGCTGTCTCATTACGGTCCCAATTTAACCGCCTTTTATAATTAATTTAATTAAAATAAAATTTTTTTAAAAGGTATTAAGTTGTTTTGTATTGTGAAAGAAACTGAAGCGCGCTATAGGAATTCAGTGATATCCTGCTTCTTAGGGGCTTGCGTTGGCTCATAACATCGTTCATATTTTTTGTAACCAGTTGTATCAGTTGTAAATGATACTGTACCCACGCGGTACTGCAATAATTTCACTCCTAGTCTACTTGATTATTTTATTGTTTCTGATCTTTCAGTAGTTTCTCTATTCGATCAACTCTATTTTCTATCTGACCACGATTTAATCTTTTGTTCGTTAAATGTTAATTTGTCTCGTAATGCAATTTCTAATAACTTTTCTTTCCGTGATTTCAAAAATATTAACTATCAGTCCCTGTTCCTCGATGTGTCAATGTTATCTTTTAATGAATGTTGGCTTCACCATAATATAAACGATAAGCTTAAGTCTCTTTTAGCACCGATTACATATCTTTTTGACAAACATGTACCGCTACGTACGACAACCTTGAAAAATTGTCTTGTCCCTGGTTCACCCAATACGTGTCTAATAGCATTAAAAAAAGAAACAAATTACAAAAATTATGGCAAATCAGACCATCTCCTGAAAACGGAATCTTTTCGCTTGGCTAGAAATGAAGCTGTTCTGTTAGTAAGACAGGCCAAAACACGATTTCTTTGTGAGAAACTGGATTTATCCCTTAATTTGAAAACGTTGTGGAACAACATAAAAAGACTTGGGTTATGTAATAAAAATTGTAATGAATGCAATGAAGATCCTGAGATTCTAAATAATTTTTTTGTTGACATTTTTTCTACCTCTAATGACACCTCTACGCTTTCCAGTGACAACCTGACTATACCACAGTCTTTTAAGTTTGAAACGGTTAGTGAAATTGATGTTGGAAACTGTGTTATGCAGATAAAATCAAATGCAGTTGCAGAAGATGGCATTCCGATCAAATTCTTTAAACTTTTACTACCTCACATAATAACTTCTCTTACGCACATTATAAATCATTGCTTTATAACATCCTCCTTTCATGACATGTGGAAAATTGCCATCGTTACACCTAAAGCTAAAAAGCAAAATCCATCTGGTGCGAATGATTATAGGCCTATAAGTATACTGTCACCATTGTCAAAGGTATGTGCAAAACTAATGGCTCAACAAATTAGCAAATATCTTTCTGAGAAAAAACTGCTATCCCGCTATCAGTCTGGTTTTAGGGCAGGGCATGGGTGTTCCTCAGCGGTAGTAAAGGTTCTTGATGATATTCGACTCGAATATTATGCCGGCTCTATGACTTTACTCTGCTTACTTGATTTTTCCAAGGCCTTTGATAAAGTCAATCATAGTTATTTGTGTCAAAAGCTTAGGTATCTTTTTAGGTTCTGTGATAGTGCTGTTAATCTAATGTCTAGTTATTTGTGTAAAAGAATGCAAAGAGTTAAGGTTGGTCAGGTATCCTCGTCATACAAATTAGTAGTAAGTGGTGTTCCACAAGGCTCTATACTAGGTCCTCTGTTATTTTCAATTTTTATAAACGACATCTTTATTGTTTGCCGGAATGCATCTGTTCATGCTTATGCAGATGATATCCAGCTTTATCTTTCGCGACGAACTGGGCTTCTTGATGATCTGTGTTGTAGGTTAAATGAGGATCTCAGTAGCATCAATGAGTGGGCCAAAAGTAATGGCCATCAACTAAACGCTGCCAAATTGTATGTTCTTCCTATATGTAAAAGTAAAACTTGTGTCGTTGATGTCCCTGATCTGTTTATTGGCAATAGCAAACTGACTGTGGTGTCGAAAGTAGTAAACCTAGGCTTCTACATTAATTCTTCTTTGTCCTGTGTAGACCATGTTAATAGTATAGTAGTCCAAAAAGTTTATTATGTCCTACGAAACTTAAGAATGTCTACTAGTGTCACTCGTACTGAAATTAAACGTAGATTAGTCATACAGCTAATTTTACAAATAATTTCTTATTCAGACATAGTTTATAGTAAACTTGGCGCATCTTCCCAGTTAAAAATTCAAATTGCATTTAATTACGCCACGCGCTATGTGTATGGTCTCCGCAAATACGATCGTTTGTCTCGTTTCCGAAATGCAAAACTTGGATGCGACATAACTGCTTACCTAAATGCTAGAAACTGTATTTACCTGCACAAACTAATCCATGGGAAAAGTCCTTGCTATCTGCATGAAAAACTTCAGTTTTGTATGTCAAGTAGAAGCCATGTTCTGATAGTTCCGAGGCACAACTCATTAAACTCTTCCCACCTGTTTTTCCATTAACGCCATTAGGTTGTGGAATGCTTTGCCAAGATGTCTTAGGGCGGTCACTGGGAGAGGTCCTTTTAGGCAATCTATCTTTTCATTTTTCTCTACTCAATAGCTTTTCACTTCCATACGTCTCTATGTTATCTATTCTTTATCTATTCTTTGTATCAGCATTTTTTTTTTTCAATCTTAACTTAACTTTAATTCTTTTTATTTTTTATATTCTCTAAAATAAAAAAATAACATAAAGCCAATATTGTTTAAAAACTAAGGTCATTATTTTTGATTCTGTTTTAAAAAGTTGTTATTATTCTTCATTTTTAGTTTTTTAACTTTAATTTCAAATTTTTAATATAAAATTTTTCATTTTTCATTTTAATTTCAATTTTAATATTAATTTTAACTAAGTTTTATGTAAATTAATTATATTTATGCATTTATGTTGTACTATAAAAGAGCATAGCTCTTATTGTACTTATGATTACTTAAATAAATAAACAAATAAATAAATAAAATAACCAGTCTCATTGTTGAAACATTTTTAAATGTTTTTTATGTAAACTCACTCAACTTTAAGCAACAGCCAGCAACATCTATCCAATGAATGGTCTATAAATTCTCACCGTCATTTAAAGTTTTTCCATTAACATCTCTTTCTCTTCACAGCGGCATTTCCTGTGAACAACAAATGTGTGACAATTTTTCAAATACTCGATCGGTAAATACAGCAGCAACAGCGAAGGTGTCAGTATCAAAGTTTGGATACATCATGTTACGCAACTCCATGATTAAGCATCACGCTTTGCTGACACTGCTAACAAGTTGTCAAGAAACACCCCACCACATGCACTCAAACACACCCCCACACACACACACACATTCGTGATGGGGCTACTTACGCGTCAGACAACGTACGAGTTAAGTGCCACCGCCATACTTTACAGGCACGACATCATCATCTTCATCATCATCATCATCATCATCATCATCATCCTTGTTCAACATACTCCGTTGTTTTCAGCAGCAATGCAGCGACTAAATTCCTTCGTAGCTGCTTGTTTGAAGCAATGTGTTAAGATTAATGCTTGTACAATAAGCACAACATCTGCCTTAAAGGACTAGTTCAACGAAACCGGTTTTAAGGATTACATTAAATGTAATATGATATTTTTTAACACATTAGTTATGAGAAAACTAAAAAAATTTTAATTTATGAGCACGAAAAGGGAAGGCAAAAAAATATTAAACAAGATTCTTGGGCTTTATAATAGGAAAAACGGCAATTTATTGACTAAGTTCATACTTGCTGCATGGAGACAACTTTAGAGATATTAATGTATCTTATATGCTCAAGATTTCTAGTTGTTACTTGAAATATATTTCCATCTATACACGGAGATAATTGAAACACAGCCGCGAATAACGTTTTAAGCGATAAAAAGTAAATTTTTCACAATACGTAAAAAACGTTTTAAATGCAGCAGACAATTTCTAGATACTTGTTTTTAATACATAATGGAAATACTCAGGTAAATAAACTATTTCAGTAAAAATAAAAATGTTTTAATAATAATTTTAGGTTAGTAAATCGAGTATTATTAATGCTTAAAATGGAAAAACGTTACATATCCAAAACCCATTGGTTGTTATAACGTTATTACACGTTGCAAAGCAGAGAATGTGCGATGGCTTTTAAAACGTTATTCGCGCAATTAAAGCATACAGCATATAAGAAGATATACTTGATTGGATCCTTTTCGTTAAATGAAATCTAAATGATAGAATTTTAAAATTTATCTATGAAAAAAAACCTTAATAGCAAATGGGTATTTCCATAGTTACAGTCGCGACAGGTTTACGCTTATTTTTTAAATAAAATCCAAATCTGAATAAATACATTAAAAGGATTGTTTGATTTTAAAAAAGTGAAATGTCTAGTTCTGCCGACAAGTGAAAACATTCAGAAAAAAATTAATTCAAAGACTTTTTTGAATCATGCAAAAGGTTACTGTCGCGACATTATAAATATGTTGTTTTCGAATTTTGATAGAAAACATTTCAGACTGTAAAATTTTTCAAACAAAGTCAAAAATAAAAAATTTCATTAAACTCTTTGTTGTATTTTGTAGAACAATATACTTGTTTTGTGACATAACGATGTCAAGATATAAAAAAAAAATTTGTTTGAAAAAGTTTCAGTCGCGACATAAGAAAGTTTCAGTCGCGACAACATAAAAAATTAAACGAGTTTTGAGTTTGTTTTCATATAATTCCAGAGTAAAACATTTAAAACATCGGAAAATATTCTTTTTAAATATGGAAAGCAATTACTAAGTGTTGATTTGCGATTTTATTCACTTTCCGTCGAAGAATAAATGTCGCCGTACTTCAATCTTTTTAAGCAGCCCAATTTTAGCGCACACAATGCGGTAAACCCAGAAAGCAATGAATTGAAGTCAGCGTTCTTAAAATAGTGCATATTTTGAATATTTCTTATCGGTTTCAGATTTGCCCACCTTCCTTTCAAGAATTCTGTTTTCTGCATTAATTCTTCCTTATCACAGTATAATACAGTCACTCCATTCAACTTCTTATTGTGCACGAAGAAATTAAAAGCTTCTGCTGCAGTGCTAATTTTAGCTTGCCGGGACATTAATGCTACCCATAGGGATCTTTTGATTGTGGCCCCAATCCCATCCACTGCGCCCTTACCTCCTTTGCAAAACATAAATTAAAAAGATTGAATCTATTTTTAAATTGTGCAGCACATCCATCCGAAAACACGTGTATAGTACGTAATTCAATTTTACTTTTGAGATGTTCAACAACAGATTTTATAAAATACCACACGCTTTCTTTATTGTGGTTCAAATCATCACTTAATATTGCGTAAGAATAGGAAGTGAGACCCACTTCAGACTTCACCCAGGCGCATGCTGTGAAAATAGTTACTTGCGCCTGATTCCAGTGCGCGCTTTGCACTTCATCCTGGGAAGCGAACGTAAAATTTTCCGCAAAGTCAATTTGAAGCACTGCCTCATGGGATTCAATTTGTTCTTTAATGTTACGAAAGTGTTCACTTTGGGTTTGGTAAATATAGAAATGTTGTTTGAATTTTTTAATTTTGGTCTCCAATATTTGAAGCATAATTAGAAGAGTTCCCTGCTCATCCTTTACTTGAGTACGGTTTTCGCTTTTTGTCCACTGTTTCCATTCTATATTTATACCTGAATTATAATTCAGTGGCAATAAATCAAAAATGGTATCGCATTCTTGCAATTACTTGTCATGCAAGCCTCACTTTTTGTGTCGCAACATACTTCTTTCATAAATTCTCTGATGTTTCTTGGCACGGTAGGTAGTACTTCTGAAACTGATTTCAGCAAAAAATCAAAATTTGCGTGGTATATGCAGACGCACAAGTTTTCTGGAGTTTCTGAAATAAGGCGAACATACCCTGGGCGATGTTTGTAAAACACAGACTTTCCCATTTTAATTTGTGAATTTTCTTGCTTAAATAGCTGGTAGCATTCTCCAATAGTCATAACCATATACCTCAACTGCATCTGCACTCCATTCATACGTTTTGTGTCCTTCCTTCCTGGCGTTCGGTAGCTTACATCATCTCTTAAAAAAAAATTCTTCGCTCTTTCTCGATCGGCATCAGGAATTTGAGCACGTTGTAGTACTTTTTTAACAGTTAAAAGCAAATCCGAATTGGGCCCAGTAACTTCTAAGGCAAGCTTCCTTACAACTGCAAGTTTTTTTGATGGGCTACTCGGTAGCTTGCGTCTTACCTTTGTTACAGCTTTCTTGAGCGAACGACAGGATTTGAAGGATCCCATGGTTGACGATGAGGAGGGCGCAGCTTCAACATCTAGTACCTTATCTCCTTTCTTTTTCTCTCGAAGCTTCCTTTGACGTTCACGATCGTATTTTCGCTTCTGAGTTAAGCTTTCATCATCCATTAATTCTTTTTGGGCCAGTCTTCGCTTTTTGCATTGCTCCCTGTTCTTTTCCAAATAGGCCTGGTACTTTGCTGGATCCTCTTTCAATTTCTTTCTGTACCTTTGAACTTTATTTGGAAACTCCATAATTGTTCAGGAAATCTGTAAAAGAACATTGACTGTTCAAACTGGAAAAGGTTTCAGTCGCGACATTTTTAAAAATATTTAAAAAAATAAAAAAACGATTGCTGAGCGCTACTTGTCATTTGAAAATGCTTTAACACACTAACCTTGTTACTCTTCACAACTTTGGTTAAAAATATTTCACACGATTTCCGTTAAAAATAAACTTTTTCTAATTTTTGTGGTTTCAGTCGCGACAAAAACTGCTTATTTTAAATAATTTGCAAAAATTATAATTCGATAGCCACGTATGTCAAATTGCTGCACAGAATAGAAAAATTTTGTAACTGTCAGCTGGTTATTGTTTTGATTGCCAAATACCGTTAGAACAGTGCTGTCAACAGGCTTGAAAATGGCTTATTACAGTGGGGAAGAAAGACGTATAGTGCACATTTTTCAAAGTAGTTTTTTTGTTATTAATATCAAGAAAATTCTATCAAATCTTTCGGAATACGATATATACAGGTGTTTTTTATAATATAAACAGCAATTATAATTAAAAATTGGAATTTTGTTTTTTAGTTTCTAGGTGTCATTTTTCGTGGAAACACCCAAAAACAAAAATTAATTTGAAAATAAAGAAAATATTTTAAAATTTTCAACAAAATATATTTGTTATCTTTCAAACACAAACTTAATATTTTTCATAAGTTAACTGCAGATTGATTTATAGAACTCGGCGTACTTTTCAGGCAAATATGAAGACATTGCAAAGATATCCTTTTTCTCTTCATCTCTTACTTGAGTGGGTTCTTTGCAAAGAACTGACATAGCAAAATTTGCCAAGTTTTGAGTGCTAATGGAGTTGCCTCGCACAATTCGATTAAAAATGTAAAAAAAGCTGTTTGTTCATTTAATTTTTTTTTTATAAAATTTAAAATAATGTTCCTTTATTGCACTTTTGCTGAATTTTTTTGCAAAAAAAGAAGCATAGATAATAGAGTGGGTCAATTTTTTCTCGACCAAGCGGTTGTCAAAATCGTAATCTACGACGAATTTTAAGAAGGTTTGCCCAAGAAACCATGTGTCTAAAATCAAAATCGAGCTTCCCGTTTTAAATGAGAAACTTTTCGTCCTTAATATATTCTTTAAATTAAGCCAAAAGTTTATAGAATCTTCTAAGAAACTCGATAAAAGTGATTATGTTGGGGTTTGTTCGAATGGAAATTTCATGAGGTTTCGAAAGCTGTTTAGATTAATAAGCAATTTTGATGTTAAGGTTAATTTTAAAAAAGCTTTTAATGAAAATAGACATTAAATTGTGGAAGCTTGATATTTTGAAAACATCGCAAAATTGTTTATTTTAATTTTAACATAAAAAGCATTCCAATTTTTGGACTATTTTGAGAGTTGGGTACGATATCCCCAAACACAAAATATCTAAATCAGGATCTCCAAACTAAAATCCCCAATCACAAAATCCCCAATCAAATAATCCCCAAACATAAAGGCCCCAAGATCAAAATCCCCATGCTTAAATCCCCAAATAATCCCAAAACTTAATAATAAATATAACTCGTCTTATTCGTGTATAAGTCAATGTTTAATGTTATGCAATGCATGCTATGTAATGCATCTAAGAATTGGCCAACACTATCAAATGGCTGTTAAAATTGCTCAAATATCGACGTTTTTTCACACGCCATCATATGAAAAATCGTTGGGTGCAAAAAAGGTGTGTAGCTTGACGCCATCAAAGGGCAATAAAGTTCTTCGTATCGATGTGAAATTTTGCAGGACGTTAGTTTATTATAATGTGATCATTATCTGCTATTCATGCAAAATGGGTGTAAAAGACTCTCACGCCGTTCTTTCACCCAATGCATCATGTTTAAAATATTTCTTCTACATTTCTTTGTAAGACTAACGGTTTTGTAGATATAGTTGTTTGAATACAGGTCCGATTGACAATTTTTAAATTTATTTTTAATTTTTCACTCTGATTAATAATAAAAAAAATTAATTATAAAAAATTTTTTTTAAAGAACTGTCGACGTCTTAAATTGATAACAATTTAAATCGTCAAATCCTGCTTTTGGACATTTGCGTCAGATATGACATGGAATCAGCGATATACAAAAATTAATGCTTTTTATATTTTGTCATCTACAATCAAAAAAAAAATTGATTTGATGAGGATATTTATGAGTAAGCTGTTTGTATATGTAAAAAATTACAATAATATCAAAAGAGAAATAGTAATAAATAACTAAAATTAATTCTTTTTGAATTAATAAAATGCATTATAAATTAATATAATAAATATAAATTATATTATTTATTTATATTTATTATAAATTTTTCCAGCAAAATTTCATCTTGTATTTTAATTCTAGGAATTTTCCACAGTTTAAGAATAGTTTGAAGAAATCTAAATAGTTTGAAATCTCTCCATCGCATCTAGTTTTCACGCAATCTAAGCTCAAAGCAAAAAAACTTTTTAAAAACTGATGATTCGAATTTAAAAATATACAGGTTAGACGTCCTTAGAAAAGTCTTTAGACTCAAAAATTCTGACAATTTTCTTATTAGCTTAAATTTTCCTTATTTAAATGGGATCTTGCATGCATTTTTTCTCTTTAATATTTAATTTCAAAATGAGGTCAATCCAAAGAAGCTCATTCTCACCCCTCCAAACTTGGAAGCAAAATTTTACAAAAATTATGAATTTTAACGTAATAAATTTCACGGCCCGTTAAAACAAAATTTTATTTCTGATCCAAAAAATATTGTTAAAAAATAATTTTTATTTCGGATCTGATAAAAAACAGTTTGAATTTTTTTTTCCAAATTATTTTTATTGCGTTATATTTTACAATATTTTTAAAAAAATTATTTTTTTGTATAAAACTGAGAAAGTTGTTTTTAATTATATCCCTGCAAACATTTTTAATCGCCTCAGAGCCGCCAGCGAATCGTTTGGAAGATGAGAAAATCGCCTGCGAGCTCATTTGGGAGTCATACAGGTATAGCCTACTGTAAGCAGCTGAGGCCATAAAAGCGATTCGCCGGGAAGATTCGCGAACGAATTGCCGAGAGGGATCTTGAGTGATTTGCTGGGAAGAGTCGCAAGCGAATCACCGAGAGGGGTTTCAAGCGATTCGCTGAGAAAAGTCTCAAACGAATCGCCAAGAGAAGTCCGTAGCGATTCGCGGGAAGATTTGAACACGAATTAAGTGATTCGACAAAAAGAGTGGCAAATGAATCGCTTTTATGGCACATCAGCGATTTTCGATGAACGTTACGAGCTGTTTTAAAGGAGACATTTTTTGTCAGTTCGGTCAACAAAAAATTTACCACCGGAAAACGTGCTTGAATATTTTCAGTTTCCATACGGCAATTCAATACCAAAATATTTTTTTTTTTAATTTTTCGATGGTTATTTTAAGGGGACAAGTGTATTGAATAGCCTGCTTTCGATTTTTAAACGACAACGATCGATTTTTAAAATTTTTAAAAAGTTATCTTCCAACGATTGCCGGACTAAGCCAAGGAAGATTTTGAAGATATTTATGAATTGCGCATCCATCGCTTAGGTGATGGAAAAGCAATCCATCTTCCAACGATCGCCGAAATGAGAGAAAGAAGATTTTAAAGATGTTTTTGAAAGATTTCTTGAATCGTTCATTCATCGCTTGGGAGATCGAAAAGCGATCCATATTCCAACTATTGCCAGAATGAGCGAAGGAAGATCTTGAAGATTTTTCTTGAATTGCGTATTCATCGCTTGCACGATCGAAAACCGATCAATCTTCCAAAGAACTCTTGGACGAATCGCAAGTGCTTCGCCGAATCAAATTCGCTTGCAATCGTCTTCCAAATGTTTGCAGAATTATATCAGGCATGCACGATAACGTTAATTTTAACGCTAACCAAATTTTTATTTTTGTTTTATTGAAGCAAAATCAAAAATAAACAAAAATAACGTTATCTCAAAAAATGAAACATATTTATTACATTTCGGAGTTCACGATATATAAAAGCTTCTTGTTTTTTTGTCAAGCCAATCGTTGAAAATAACATTAATTTAAAAAAAAAACATTTCGGTTTTTATTGCATCGAAAGCTAAAACACATTTGGTTGAGAAATTTTACTTTTTTTATTTGAAAGAAAATTTTTATTTTGTGATAATTTCGTTTTTCAACAAAACGCATTTTTTTTTAAAATATATATTTTTATCGTAATTAGAAAACGAAATAATTATGATAATTTATTTTACATGCTCAACGAACGAAACAAAAAAAAATGTTGTTGATTTCGTTGTGCATTTCTGAATTATATATTAATTTATTTTTAAAAAAAATATTTTTTACTATAAAATGAAAAAAAAATTAATTTTTTACTATATTATACTTTAATTTATTTATAAAAAAATTATATTTTCTTATATTATTTTTTAATATAATCAGATATATTTATAAAAAAAATATACCTAATATACTAAATTTTCTTTTAATCTTTTTGAGCTTTGTGCCAAATAAGTTCATAAAGCAACAGGTGGCAAAAACAACATGTTCTTTGCAAAAATATACAAAAACCAGACTAGACAGCTGTTTCGTTGATCGCTCCATCAACTCTTTAAGTCCGCTTTACATTGTCCTACTGTGTGTTGCAACATGCCAAAACTTTCATGTGTGATAGAATGTCAGATGGTGTAAGCGACGGAAAACAATGTGTGTTCGAATCTGTTTTGATTTTTTTTGGCATGTCGTACAACATTTTATTTTTAGGATTGTTTCTAATTTCATTACACATTCTATCCGACCATGAATGCATTTTTCCATAAAATTACTTGGATTTTCTTATTTTAGGTGGAAATAAAATATACACGTAATGTATTTTCAAATGGAATGGCAGAAAGAAGCGGTTTTACACCTAACTGAGTGGAGGCTTTGAATGCATAAGTAACTGATCCATTTCACAAATTTCAAGTTTTACTAAAGTGTAACGTATAAAAGTGTGATCTGTCTCCGTGAGATAGTCTAAAAGGAAAAAATTTATTTCTTCATATAAAAATTAAAAATGACAGTATGATAAAATCCAATTCTTCTTTCTATCTCACATGTCGTAACACACAGAAGGGCAATGTAAAGCAGCCTTAAGTAGTCTTATGTAGTTTATGCAGTATACTCACTTTGACAAGCTCACAGATACAACTTTTGTTTAACCACAGTGTAATAATAATATTTTAGGCAATTTCTTTATGTGACAAAGCTTTTGGTATCTGAAACACAGCCGAAATAATTCAATTACAAGGTTATATTGAGCTTAAGGTTAAGTGATTTATGAAAGGAAGCAATAATTCAATTAACTTAGAGCATCTCCTTTGTGTTGTTTGGAGACACATTTTCGACAACACTCTTTCATTTCTTATCTCTCGAATACTTAAGACTCTCGAACCACGAAATGAGTATGTTTACAAAGGAATTTTGTGTCTTGTTTCATAATATAGCCTTTTTCTAGCGTCTCTTACAATTACATTAAAACAAATTCCCAATTTTCTGAATAAAATAATTTAGTTTTGTAAGGCTTCTATCAAGTAAACTTTATAGAGAGAAACTATTGTCTATAAGCCTTGGAGCCAAGTTTCGGCTCCTTAACTATCAAATCCTTAACTAGTGGATTTGGTAGACAGAAACTATGTTTTTCTTTAAGCTGAGCCAACTGAGCGAATTGAGTCACTCGTTGGACACTATTGCTTTAGAACTTAATACAAGATTGTCGCTAAATTCATCCTTTACTAAGGTTCTCTGAGCTCAGCAGCCGTTTTATGACCGATCGGTAAACACCGATAGCAGCAAAAAGCAGATTTTCACTAAGCAGGCAAGCAATTCTAATAATGTATCAACAATCAAGTCATATCTAACATATAGCGCCGTAACGCAAACACCCTTGCGGTTTTTTACGTGCTTTGTTTTTTATTATGTTGTAGTTGGTATGGTGGTTAGAAGGGCACATTAATTGTTAATGGATAAGAGCACACAAAAACAATATAAAAAACAGCAGTCCTGGCGACATTTTTTTTCTTTTGTATTGCTGTAGGTATAACAGCTACTGTGAAGACTACGTATGGGTAAAAATGCGTACTAAGCATTTTTAGCTAGAAACTAAATAATATTTCTTGTTGTTGTTGTTGTGGGACTGTGCTGATCACTCCAGCTCCAATTCTAAGTGATGCCTACTTTTGATGCTATTGTTTTTATTAGGCACTCATTATCCATTATAAAAAAGAGGGTCAAACTTTGGTGTTTTTTTTTTTTCATTGTAGTTTTGGTCTTTTATCGCATTTTTGTCACGTTTTTCTGGCTATCATTGCGTCGTTTTTTTTTTAGTTTTTTTTTTTTTGTTCGATCGTTTGTCGTTGATTAGAAACGTTTTTAAGCATGTCGTATTTCACACCAGTCCATCGAGGGTGACTTCTCCAAATTAATTCTAGTGCATAATGAAAATTACTTATTCCGTTGTGGTAATTTTTGTGTAGACTAGGTTTTGACTTGTATTAATTTTTATTGCAGCTTGTTTTTTTTTTGTAATTCCACAAAACTTAGAACGTGTATAATATCACAAGGAATTGTTTTCATAGCAATTAATTGTGTATTATTTTAAGGGGTCCTTCCTCATGCGGAATGTTTATTATTTAGTTTTCTAATAAAAACTAATTGTACTTTTATGCTATGTTCACACTGAGAGCTAAATGTGCATTTAAGAAATTCAAATTTACGAACGTCCCTTTACTCGTTGTAGGAGTAACAGGGACAATTGTATATAGTAAATGCTCTAAATGCGCATTTTACTCTCAGTGTGAACATAGCATACATACATATTTTAGAGGAAATACTTTCAATACATGTATTAAGAGAATCTCTGGTATTTTCAGAGCCTCCCCTCCAACTCTCTATTTTTGTAAGAATGTTCACATTCAGTCCTTAAAATAAAAATTCGGTTTGTTGTAGCGCACTAATGGATAAAAAAAAGGTCATATTTGACACTTATTCAAGTTCGCGCCAAAAAAATTTATCTACAATACTTAAAGTGGTCATTCTTATAAAAAAAAAACACTTTAATAAGGAGAACTACAAATGACTTAGCCCAATTAGACTTTTAGTTTTTTTTTTACTTGTTATAAATAAGATTTTAAAAAAGAAACTAATCTGCAATGACCTTAGTAATATGTTTAGTAGAGTGTACCTTAAATGACCAATAATTACGTTTTGAATTTTGCCAATCCATATTTCTAATTTTTTTCCATACAAAACATATAGATGATGACAACCTTGTCTTACGAGCTCCTTAAGGTTTTAAAAAATAAGCGAAAATACTAAACAATTTTTAAACGTAAAATTAAACGAAAATTATTTCAACAAATTTAGGAATTGCAGAAAAATAGTTTATTGAAATCGTTTGTATGAACGAAAAAGAGAAAATTTGAAAATCTTTAATTTGATGAGTCGCGAGATTTATCAGATTAGAAGTTCAAAAAATATTTTCAGTTAAAAGGAAAGTTATTTTTTTTATACGAATTAACAACAAATCTGACGATATTTTGAAAGCAAGCAACAGAATTTGAAATGGTGGTACCTTAAAAACAAGCGTTAAATTTTACATAAGAATTAGATAACAATGACAATGTAAAGTATATGTAAAATTTGTTAACTTTTCTAGATGTCCTTCTTATAAAGGCTAATCTATAAAATAAGATTATGGCTTTTATTAATTACAGTGAACTGTTTAAGTGGGAGAGAATTGAAAATAGTTAAAAGTTATGGAAAAATAATGTACAATCTAACAAAAAAAAAAATAATTTATGTTAAGATATTTGGTTTTTTATTTTTATTAAATATTTTGTCAAAAAAAAATATCTATTAAATAAATATCTACTGTTTCTTAACATGATATAACAAAAAAACCTCTTAAAATGAACCGTTGCACAGTGCGTTCATTCCATACAAAATAAGAACAAAAATAGAAAGATTGTTCCTATTATGATCATGAAATTTTGTATGCTTGGGTAGTTTAAGCTACCAAAAAAAAAAAAAAGTTTAAAAAATGGTAGAAATCGGTCAGTCCTTAGGCGTATTTTCATTTGAACTCTATAAATTTTTTACATGATTTTGTGTAAGAGGTATATACAAAATAAGGCCGATCTTAAGGAAATTCTGTCAGAAGGCTAAAGAAACAGAAATGTAATAGATGTGTACTAAAAATAGTCGTAATCGGTTAGACTCTAGGGTACCTCCCTTGGGTTTCTAATAAGCATTTATATGATTTTTTATGGTTTGTTCATACAAAAGTTGGCTAAACTATTCGAAACTTGTTCAGAAGGCTACGTAAATAGAGTAAAAGTTAGATGGCTACTGAAAAAACTTAAAATCTGTAAGACTCTGGAGGTACCTTCCTTGGACCTCTTTAAGTGTCTTACATGATTTTGTAAAGGAGGTATCTCTGTTGTCTAATAAATATTCCCACTCTTATTAATAAAAAACTCCACTTTAAATCATACTTTATTTTATTTACAATAGGAAAATAAAATTGGTAACTTTTTCATTAACAAAATGTGTAATAAAAAAAAAAGTAAAAAAATAAATGTATGCATATGTACAAAAAATCAAAAATTCCATAACGCTACTGACTTTCATACTGACTTCTTGGTCAGAATCACTCCAAACAATATAAGGTTTATCAAATAATTTAATGCACTAATGACTTAATTCTCGAGCATTAACGGGTATGGTTAAGTAAATTTCTCTAAACTCCTTGTATACAAAATTTACAATTTTTCGCAATAACTTACTTTTAAAAACTTGATAGTCTTAACCATAAGACTCTGTTATCTAAACTTTGTCAAATGGGAATTTATTCAAATTTTTTGAGATGGTTAGGCTCATACTTGTCAAGTAGGAAATTGGTAGTTAAGATCGATCAATCATTTTTAAAAGCAGTAGATGTAAAATCAGGAGTTCCGCAAGGGAGCCACTTAGGCCCTCCATTGTTTATTTTGTTCATAAACGATTTATCTAAAATTTCACTTTATGTAAGTTCCTGCTTTATGCAGATTATTTGAAAATGTTTAAAATTATAAACAACCTTGAGGACTGTTACAATTTTCAAAATGATATTAACCTACTTATTTCCTGGTGTAGCATATATGGAATGAATTTAAACTTTTCTAAATGTCATATCTTAACATATTCTCTCAAACAATTATGCATAAATCAAAATTATTTTGATAAGTCCAATATTACTTTCACATGCGTCGAATCCATTAAGGAGTTGTGAATTTACTTTGATACCAAATGATCATTCGGGTCCCACAGGGAATTGTCATATCAAGAGCTTACTCACAACTCGGTTTTCTAAAGCGAAACTCTAAAGAATTTTTAGACCCATTCACATTAAAATCAACTTTCGTGAGTCTGGCAAGATCTATTCTCGAATACGCGAACATAATCTGGTATCCTTGCTATGAATGTGACATAAATCGAATCGAGAAAATTTAAAAACGGTTTACGAGATTCGCTCTAAGACGATTATTTTCGTGGGAAAATATGCCTGCGTATAGTGACCGTTGTAAACAACTCGGCTTGCAAAGCTTGGCCATTAGACGCAATACGCAGAGTGTCTTATTTATTAAAGATATTGCAGATAACAAGGTTGACAGTCCGGAATTGCTTGCTCTCATTCCATTTTATGCTCCAACAAGATCTCTAAGAGAAACAAGTTTATTTTATGTATATTATCATAGAACGAATTATGGTAGCAATGAACCAATATCTAAATGCCTATCTCAATGTAATAAAGTTGCTAAACATGTTGATTTTAGTTCTAAAGAACGATTTTTATGAAAAATTTATTTGAATATTATTTAAGGAATTAGGTAAAGTGATATCTGTTAGGGCTGGGTAGATCTATATATGAATAAATAAAAACTCTCATAACTTTTTTGTTTATAAAAATCATTTTGTTAATAAGAATTTTCTTTTTTAAAACTTATTAAAATTCGTAAATTTTTGAGTCTTTAGGTTTTACTCAAAAAATATAGTAGTGTGAGCACAATACAATTTAAAATAATCTTTTTTACGGTTTTTTTGAAGAATATCATTAATTTTTTAAAGCATTAACGTAATTTTAAACTACTTTATGTTATTCTTAAAACTTACTTTGAGAAAAAAATTTTTACATGATGATAATAATTTTAGTAGATTTCATAATGATTCTACATGATATCATAATGATTCTACGTGAAATCATAATGATTCTACATTAAATCATTACTACTCTACGTGTGCGTGCGTGTTCTTTTACATGATTCAACAATGATTTTACATGAAACTATAATGATGTTCATGTTGCTGCCACCATGAAATATGAAATCATATAAAATGAAATTAACTATGCATCGTCATGATTTTACTATGCAAAATTTTTCTGAATGCATGAATTCAATTTTTTCGGCTCTCCGTTTGAGGTTGAAGTCTACGTCCGAAATCTATGGACGGAAAAGTTAACATGGAACGAAATACTTTGGCCTCACACAGAGATGGTGCCACAAACTAAAAATTCATATGCTTTTCATAGAGTACCAACCAAATTTAGATTAAGCATGACAATAATTGATCAAAAAGTCAAACGAGTTCGAACGCGATACGACCGATATATTAAAATGATGGCGTTACGAATTGATTTTCCACCCACTAAATTCTCCAGAACTGGTCCCTAGCGACTATTTCCTGTTTTGCAGATTAAAAATGAGGCTCGATGGCAACAGATTTTACTTATATGTGGAGGTAGAGTTGGAAACAAACGCTTATTTTAAGGGGCTTGACGCCAACTACTTTAACACAAAAAATACCAACATTTTATGTGTAGTTTAATAAATATAAAACATTTATTTTTTTCAAGCCTTGGAAAATTTATTCGTCATCACACTTTTCATATATGGAAGATTTCTCCCATAAACATTTTCCATAAACATATTTCTTAAATATAGAACAAATGATTATTATTTAATTTTTTATGCTATATCCAATTTGACAGGTTTTTCATTTTTCAGAAATTGTAGTTTGATCTGGTGAAGTTTTTCTCTATATCTACTCTTTGTTTCTTGCTCCTGTATATCTCGGTATTCAGTGGCAAGTTCCTCTGAGAACTGAAATAAAAATTCTTGTCAAGATATTTTTTCTCCAGTTGTTTGCTTATATTAAAACACAAGCATTCATAGCAGCTTAATCCAAAATGGTTAAAATGACTTGGAAAGTCCATCTATGAGATGCAATAGTTAAATGCAAATAACTTTATTAACATTCATATATTTTCCAGAAGTAAGCTATACAATATAGAAAAAGTCATTCAGTAAGTTAAAAACTGATAAAAACCTGCAATTTAACAATTTTTTTAAAAATTTCAAAAGCCGTCATTTGAACGCTCTGATAGGTTTAGTGTTAAGCAAGGTATCGAAATGTTATAGGAATACTAAACGTTAAAATAAGTCTATTGCTATTACTCGACTCTTTCTATAAACTTCGACAGATTGTCTCTTCTTTAAACAATTTTTGAGCTATTGTATAGAAGCAAAAGGATAGTTTACAACGGCAAACGCTTACAGTAATTCGAGTTCGCATAACCATCTAACAAACTAAGTAGTTTTTTTAAAAAAAAACAAGCAGTTCTATGGAATGCGTGCTGTCTGCATTTCAATTGCTGTTTATGAAATTCCTCACATTCAAAGCATGTTGCTCCATTGCGGGGGGCTTCGGACACTTTGAAAAACAAAACCCATTTGTTGGGCTATTAAATGAAGAACAAGTTATATTCATAATAATCTGCAGTTTCATTACAAAGCAGATACCGTGTTCTGCTGCGGTGGCCCAAAGGCTGCTCAAGTTCTATGGACAGGCAGACAGACAGACAGCAGCGCAGTTAAGCAGTAAAGTGTTCAAAACGCCCGCGGTGCCGCACTCCACAGATTCAAAATAAAAGATTTATTAAAAGCAACATTTATATCTTGAGTGCCAGTTAAAAAATGATTTGTTAGGGGTGGTCCGGAGTGCGCATGCTTTTTAAGTAAGTAGAAAAACGAAATCAAATCCCAAGATTAAGTGTGAAAATATGAAAATTTTGAATTTTCTACAGTTTCTTTTAATTTGTGTTTATCTGCGGGGCATCGAGTGGTGACGAGCTCAGCTGTTTGAGTAATTAACGCTTGGTATGAGTTTTCTTTAAAATCGAAGTAGGAAAACTCATTTTAAGATAAATCATTTTAATGGATGCTTAGGATATTCATAATTTTACTAATTCACTTATAGACTATTTGTGGATATTTGATTAAAATTCCTAGCAGGAAAATGATTAATCTTTATTGTTGTCTTGCTAAGGAGTGAGCATACATATGTATAGAAATAGTAACGTCCCACCGGGAAAAAAGAAGCAATTAAGTATAGAAAAAGAATCAATTCTCTATTCCAATTATTGATTCTAGAATTGATTATTTTTTACATAGTGATGTCTTACAAAAAGTAGTACATTCTTTTCTGCCTTCCACTTAAATCACTGCTGAAATCGATTCTATTATTCGCTTATTAAATGGATTCTTTTAAATGAAAAAAGTATGCATTTTTCGGATATGAGAAAAGTATGAATCCCTAAAAAGCCCTTTTGGAATAGATATATATGAATGAATTCCATAATATATAGGTTTGTATGGTAGAGTTGAAAATCTTTTATTCTATTTTAAATAAGAAATTAAAAATGATATTATAATAATTCACATTACAGAGACAATTATTAGGTAATTAGAAAGATTAATAATACTACAGTGCAAAAAAATGTTAATGTTTATGATGTAGGGTTGCTTCCTCAATTTTGCTTCAAATGTATCCTTATATAATTTACATTTTGACTTGCGTATAGCTTTCTTAATGTCTTTTTGGAACTGTTCTTGGTTGTATCCTTCCTTGCAAAGGCAATCTGCATTTAAAAAAAAACATTAAAAATGATTTAAACAAGTAAAGAGTAATGGTTTTTCATAACCTACCAAACAATACATTATTAAAATTTTCGAGGCTTCTGAAGCAGTTTTTCCTTTAACGCCTCCAAAATTGCATTCTACAAGCACTGTGTCTACTTCATTTACGGAAGCTTGAAAAGATGAAGAAGAAGAATATGTAAAGAATATGTTATTAAAAAACAGGAATAATTATATAGAAAGTTACTTACTCTTTAATTCGTTTGCATACTTCACTAAATTAGAAATTTCTGATGTGAATTTTTCAATTAACGCAATTTACAATGACACTTTTTTGCTGGCAAATGCAACAGAAAATATTATAAACATAAAATTTACAAGAAACACGTGAAAGTAAAACAACAGAACGATCATTTTTCTAAAATATCTAAAAAAACAAAAACAAAAACAACAACAAACAGAAAATATAAATCATAACAGATTGATTCTTGTTTCGCTTATAGCAGAATTTGTTTCAGAATCAATTCGTTTTTCAATTACCATAGAAGCAAGCAAGGAATCTAACAACATTTACTTTTTTATAATTTATTATACACTTCATAATCGATTCCTGCTGCATTAAAAACGAATCAGTAAATGTTTTGTGTATTGATACCAATTCATAGATTTTGCTTTAAATTTATATATTCTTTGGAATACATTTTAAAATGCAAGCAAAATAATCCATTCACTTTACGATTTTTTTAAGAATTAATTCTCATTTTCCCGGTGGGTGTTTTAACATAAAATAATTATGTGCAGCTGTGAGATGTATCTTTAGAAGTAACTCAACACAACTTGCTACAATATGTGTAGGTACTAATCTTATAACAATCAACTCAGAAAGATCCCTACGATTAAAATTTGGGCTATTCTAAACTAGACTTGTCAACCGTTATGCTGAAATAAATAATTATTTTTGTAATTTTTTGATATTACGAAAAATGTTGACACATGAAAAATTGCATTTTAATTTTGAGTTATTGTTTTAATTTATACATATTTGCCTATTTTGTGGCTTTGCTTTGCTGGCAAACAATTGCAGCACCACCCTCAACTTAACTCTGCATCTGATGATGATGATGATGATGCTAATGCTAGCATTAATATTCTTAATGCCATTAATTCTATTAATCGCCAACTTCGCCCACACATAAACCACTTAACTCACACCCCAAAGATTCGCCATCAAAATCATTTCGAGATTAATTTATCAATGCAAACATTGTTTAAAGCACACAAATAAATCATGGAAGTCGTCGTGTCATCAACACAAAATGTACCCTTAGTTACTTGAGCACTACCCCAGACAGAGGGTTTTAGCGCTTTTTTTTTTAGAAACAGCAACGTGACCAGGAAATTCATCGCATTGACCGTCAGCAAGAAGAAAAACTGGAAAACGCACCAACAACCGAAAGTAGTTACGACCAAAGGGTGACGTTGACATTGATGTTGATGACGTCATTCATTAAGCAAAAAGGGTCCATTTTTTCCAAAGTGTAGCTGAGTTTTTGTGTGGCAATAAAAACCGCAACATTGCAAATGTAGTGATTTAGTCTTTTGCCAAAGCATTTGCTAACAGCTTTGTGCTTGTAGCCAGTGTTGCATGACAAAGACGCTAGTTTTTATAGCTAGAAAACGCTTTTATTTTTGCGTTGAACTGTCAAAGTGACAACGAATGCAGTAAATCGATAGAAGAGGAAATCATTTAATATAATTAAACTTCGTTGCAATTCAATTTGTTGTTTTTTTTTTTTCTTTGCTCAGTTTGGTCACAGTCACAGTTGTTGAAGTTCTGGGGCAGACAGTGTTGTCGTTAGTCTATGTTAAGTGAAACTTCCATCGTCTAAACAGCGCGTTCTCCCTTTTGAAATTTTTTTTTATTGCAGCAAGCAAAATGCTTTTTATTGTCCATTGATCGATTATTTGCAACAATTTGTTAGATTTTCGATTAAATATCAGTTTCCTTCATGCAAGAATGGGCAAGACAGAGTTGAGTGGTGAAGCGATGGGGGAGTGACTGTGGTAGTTTGTATCAATTGAACTTATTTTGTTTGACTAGCTGATTGACTCTTTGTTTGACCCAATGCAATTTTTATATCTTTTTTGTTTTAGCAATTCGTTGTTTTAAGTTCAGCATACAATAAAGCTGTAATGAGGAAAGCAATAACTGCAAAATGATCCTGAGCATATTTTTCTTTTTTTTTCGTATGTAAAAGTTTAATGTATGCAAAAGTTAAAAACTTAAGTAAAAACAGTAAAAGTTGAGTTATGAAGTTTAAATGATAGAAAAGTGCGCTGCATTACTATAACATCACCTTTAATTTTGCGGTTTCTTAAAATTTATGAGTGGCGAAGACAAATGATCATTCTACTAAACTACAAACAAACAGCAGATAAGAATAAAGAGTTTTTTGGGTAGATATTTTTGCATTTATAAATTTTTGTTTTTGTATATTCATATGAGTGAAAAAAAATTAACTACGAATGAATCCATTTTCGCCTCAAAAATGTCTTTAAAAATGTTTCTTTGTGCTGTAAAAGAATTAAAAAATGTATCGCAAGTAAATCCTTTGCTTGACTCTTTTTTAGATTTCGGTAAAAAATCACGATATGCGGATAAATTACAACTAGGAGTAGCAGTTACTTAGCAAACGCATAAGCTGGCTACATAAATTGGTACGTTGAAGATGCATTTAAGTTGGGTCGCTCGCTCAAACAAACTTTTCCCAAAGCAATAAAAGTAAAGATATAATGTTGTGTTGTCTCAAAAAATGGACATATTTCGTTTTGTCATTGTTAAGGAGATTTCCGTAATGAGTAAACTTACCCGATCTCATAAACATTTTAATACAAACAAATTTTAATTTATTTAAATTTATTGCATATTCATTAATTTATTTAATTCTTGTCATTTATTTTTTTTAAGCCGATCATAAGAAATAGCTGGTTCGATGAAAAGTCCACTTATAACACGAGCCCTTGAGAATGCTTCATATGCCATTCCTAATGCAAATTCTTTTTCTCCAATATCGACAACTACTTGATCGAGTGTTAATCGTTGCGATCTATGAATACTAATCGCATAAGCAAGTTGTAGTGGAATTTGCTTGCGAGTAAAATTGTTTGATCCTTTTTTTAAGTAATACTACAACAGGTGGAATAGGGAATACATTAGAGTTGTTGTATTTAGGTGCAGAATAATTGGGAAACTTGACCAAAATGCACAGAGAAAATTCTTCTATAAATCGCCACTTTCGCAATGGTTATAAACAATTACAACAACCTCACCGATGCTGCTATTGCAACTACCAGCTGAAGTAAAAAATGTTGCCTCAAAATAACTTGTGCACCCTTACATAGATATAACTTTGGGCTTAAAATTCTTGCATCATCTGATGAGGCTAACAACGCTTGTGGGTCATTGTGTAAAGCATTGATGATTGTTAAAGCATTGCCAACATTTCTGAGCTTTTCAATGTTATATTCTTCAATTTCAGCGTTCTTCGAGAATAATCTTAACACATTTTAATTCGAAAAAATTAACGCTGATTGAACATGGTCGATAAAAGGTCGTAGTCTTGTAGAGTCAGTTCTCGTAATGATACTCTTAGTAAACATTCCCTGAAAGCTTGTTGTTTTGTTTGAATTTATCTCATTATCTGGTTCAATACGTACACTTTGCTTATTTGACGATAGACTAATTGGCCTTGAGTGGCGGTAACATCACCTGACCTCATATTCCCGTAAAGTGGCATATCTCCAACTAGCTGCAGTTGATTGAAATCTCCGAAGAACAGCACTACGTACCCTTTTTTAGCAGCATCGGCAAAGAATGATGTATGCTTTTTATGTTAAAAATTTTGTCACAGTTTCTTATAAATTTTGTGCAGTGCGGGTTGAAAAAATTTCAGGAGATATAGAAGAATTTTATCTTGAATCCTGTTAAACATAAATTCAATTAGAAAATAAACGTTATAAATATTTACTTTCAACGTGAAAACATTCATCGTTCTCTGCCGAAGCTGCTAAAAAATATTGCAAGCAATAGCAGCATCGTAGCGAGTGCAAACAGCTACAGCACGACTCTGCAAAAAACACAGCAGCACCGCATGCCAAAATCGACAGCTGCTGCTGTAAGGCCTGAAAAATGTTAAAAATCGAAAGCAACAGCAAGAAGACGACTTCAAAAAGCGATAGCTTGCTGTTGCTGTGGCTTCGATAATGTTCCAAAATTACAGCACGACTGCAAAACCGAACGCTCGCTGCCGCTGAAACCATTTGTTTCTTTCGGAGTTTGCAGCCGAAGCAAAATTTTTTTATGGAAAATTGCAAAATAAATTGCTAAAGCGCAGCCAAAGTAAAAACTTTGATGCTTTTGCTAATTTGACAGCAGCAATTTAATTCCTGAACAATGCATTAAAGTCATGAAATAACAGTTGATCCCGTAACTCCTAAGTGTGCGAAAATCGACCCATCCCCCTTCCATACGATTTTTTGCTACACTCGACCAGCTCTTTCACCTCCGAAAATATTCGTACTCTTACACTACCTTTACATATCTTTTGTATTGTAAGTAATTTATATTATTCTGATGAAAATTTATCGAACCATTCAAATTTCTATACGACCTGTATATGTATTTTTGTTTTGTTTGTGTAGAAATTTGAATGGTTCGATAAATTTTCATCAGATTAATATAAATTGCTTACAATACAAAAGGTACAAAAACGCCAAATTAATAATCAATTAATAAAAATTTATGCGAAATATCCCAAACGCTAGCACTTTTTACTATTACTGATACTTTCTAATCGTACACCGACAAGCAAACGTGAACTTGTCCTTCTATATCGGTCGGTTTCTTGACAGATACATAAATTTGTTTTGTTTGCACAACAAAAGCAATAAGAAGCAGTAAGCTGAAGCAAAGTGAATTCAGCGAACAACTGCAACAACAACAACAACGAAACATATGGAAATATTTTTTCAACTAACTTATAAACTAAATAGAATTTCGAAATTTTGGCTTCGTTAGGAAATAAAATTAGAGGCATTGAACAGTTTAGAAAAAACAATTTTAAAATCGGTCAACACATTTAGTAGTTATGCTCTGTCCAACATTTTTCAAACAAGCTGTTCCAACAATTGATTTGGTGGTAAAGTAGTAAGGTAGCAACAGTGGACGTTTATCACAGGGGTCATGATTTCAAATCGCGAGCATCAGTATGATATTTTTTACATGTTTTGTATTTTGATAGTGTAATGCAAATATATACAATAATATTTTGTAAATGCACTTGTGCAACACCATTTACGTAAACGCGTAAACGCCTCTATTATTTTTTTCTTTCTTTTTTGAAATCAGCTGTGCGTAGTTTTGTATCAACTGTTGCATAGTTATCCTGAAAAGCGGTTCACAATAGAAAGCAAATGTTTGCAGTTGCATTATTTTGCACTCTAGTGTAAAAGTAATTTTGCAGAAAACGATGTATTCATAATCTTTTTTTTTATTCAAAGATAAAAGAACAAGGTTTTGTCTTTGACCTGAAAGGAAAGGGATAGATTATTTATAGGAATTTATTTGAACCGTACGTGAAGTATTGATTAGGCAAAACAACCGCGAAAGACAATTTGAATTGCTTTTGACCAAGGCTTGTGTTATGTCTTAACCTCGGCAAGCATTTCGAGCCCTTAGTTGTGTTCCTGTCCTTTAATTCCACATTTTCCACAATTTATTTGTGGATTTTAAGTTTTCCATAATTCTTAAATGAAGGAAAAAACAAAGAAAGTAAAAAGAACGATGCCCGAGCCTGGATTTGAGCCAGCGGCCTTTGGATTGACAGTTTAGCGCACTCTCCACTAGACTACAAAATCCGATATTTGGAAAATAACGGAGTTATTGATATACTAGTTTGGAATAATCTTCGACTAGACCGAAGTTTACATACCCCCACAGGCATGTTTGAGTGAATTCAAAGTTTTGAATGTTCTATTGTTTTGATGACGTCACTTTTTATATAGCATAGTTTTAATTCCAATTTTTATAATTCTAAGCTAAGAGTGCGTTGTGAATATCAAAGCTTATGTGTAAGATATAAAGTAACAACTTTAATTTTTGTGGAATTTATGAATTTATTTAACCCCCAAAACTTCCCCTGCTTACACGCCTAAGGAAGAAAGGAATGAAAACATGAAAGGAATTGAATTTAAATGGAAAATCAGCCGTAGAAGTTTTTGAGAAGCTCTTTGACATCGATGTTGTCAACTTAATCTTAGAGCAAAGTCGAATGTATGCACCATCGCCCAACAATCATGGCTTTGCTGTAGACAAAAACGTTTTTGGGAATGTTACAGTCGTTACCACTCAATGCAAAGAGCAAGGATGTATTGGCAATCAGATGAAGATACTAAAACGCTAATTAATGCTGATAATATGTTTAGAAATAGATTAGGAAAAATATAGAAACAAAATCATTTTGCTGACAACTATTAACTAAAACTAAACAAAAAAAAAGGCAAAAGTTCGTTCTCTAATAAATTTTTTATGCAAAATATTTCAGCAATGGGGCTATAGGCACGAAAACCTGTCTGCTGATGAAGCAATAATAAGATATTTAGACTACTACTCTTCATAGCTGTTCATAAGGGGGAAAACCCGTAAGATTTGGTTTTAAGAAACTGAATGTTGACCAGCAGTTGCAGCTATCTTTACAATTTTGATACCTACTACGGAGGTAAATATGTAGAACCTGAAAGACTAGAGCTCCTTATGGCATCTCGAGTTGTAGTTGAACTATTGGAAAGTATTAATTTTCACAGTTATATGGTCATATACTTTGATAACGTTTTCCATTCCATGAACTTTGCTAAAAGAGAAAAGATTTCGAGCTATGGATACAGAAAGAGAAAATCAAACCAAGAAATGCCCATTAACAATAAATAAGCAATTTAGAAAAAGCCAACAGATTCAATTGAATATAAATGTGACATCCACAATAAAGTCCTTTTTTGTTAAATGAAACAACAATAGCGCTGTCACGATAGGAACCAACTTCAATGCAGCTGAACCGTTACACCAAGTAAGACGTTGGTCATCTCAAAAATAAAGGGTGAATCTACCACAGTCCAAAGTGATTTTAAGCTACAATAGAGGTATGGGCGTAGTCGACTTTAATGATCAGTCTGTCAATTTTTATAGAATCTAAATCATTGACATAGAATTGTGGTGGCCGTTTTTACTTCCTTGATGAGTTCTACAGTGGTAAACGCTTGGAAGCTTAACAGAATCGCAAACGACTACAACGTCGATTTATCGTCATTTCATAGAGAAATTTTGCGACACTACCTTAGAAATAGGCTTGGGTAGTTCACGAACGAACTAGTTCAATTGAACTATTCGCACTCAAGATCTATGTGAACTAGTTCGTTCATTCTCGTTCTTTTAGTTCTTTTAGTTAAATCGATTTTGCAGCGAGTCAGATCGAAATGAACTAGAAAAAAATTTGGTCCAATCAACAATGGTTTGGGTCCGTGCTGATACAGTTTTTCACTAATCAACGGTAAAAGAAAACTTTTTTGCAAAATCAAATTTTTGTGGCAAATATTATGCGGAATGCCCCACCATATGTAGTATTTTTATGTAAATTTCTTCTATGCCCGCAGTTAATGATTGATTCGGTCATATAGTTCTTATCATGATCGAGCAAACAAAACAAACTAAAAGACCTATTGAACTAAAAAATACAACGAGCTAACATACCTAACGATCTAAAACACCAAATGAACTATAAGACCTAACGAACTAGCAACATGAACGAGTGCACGAAATGAACTTAAAGAGCGAACGAACTAATTGAACTAAAAGAACTATATGAACGAACTAGTTCATTAAACTCAACTGAACTAAAAAGAGCGATCTTTTTAGTGAACTAAAATGCCCAAACCTACTTAGAAACTATACAGCATTAACATATTCAAAACGTTCTGATCTTACAGATGTTTCTACCACCGAAAGACCTCTTTCCCCTTAGAGGATTGAAAACTCGAAGAGATGCAGGGTATGTCATCTACAATAGCGGTGAAATTGCGAGCTCTGCGATGTGGCTCTATGTGTGGAAAAGCCATGATTTAAAAACAGCCACTTGCAAAATTATCATTCCACGTTTGCCCTTTGTACTCGTCCGAGTACAGCTTCTAAAAAGTATTAAGAAAGTATCTTCGGTTTTGGGACATCTCCGGTTGTGGGACACCTTTCGTATTTTTTGACAGAAAGCAAATATCATGGATTTGAGTATTGTCAAACTAGTAGTTCAAACTACACTATGACAAACTAAACTATGATAGTTATTTTGCTAACACCGAAGTAAGTACATGCAGTTGCATTGAAAAAATTTGAAAAAAAAAAAATTAAACACAATAGCAACTTTTGAATTTTTTGAGAGTGCGATAAATTGAATTGAATTTTAAAAGAACTGTTATGCATAATTAATGCTGTATTTTCATAAGGGGTATTCACGGATTGTTGCGAATTGCAAGAGTGTGAAAATGCAAGATAATTTGCGCACTAACGCGTGAACATCAATATTGCAACTTAATTATGCAATAAAATTAAATGTCGAATGAACAGTAAATATATTGCCACCTTGTTTCAAAATCATAAAAAGTTAATAAAATCTACGTACAAACTTAACCTTTTTAAAGTTTTACCCAGGTGGCAAATACGTTCGAAAACAACCAAAACATGAATCATCTATTTAGCATCACTGCTTGTGCGTTCTCGCAATTGGTTTGAGCAGTGCCTAATTCAAGAAGAGTTGTAAAATTGCTTCCAATGTGTTTGTTGTTGGAATGATGCGAAAGTTTGCAATCTTGCCTTTTCGCATTATCGCAACTGCGTTTCGCATCAACCCGTGAATACCCCTATTGTATTTTGTGATATTTTGTGCCAGTCACTTTTGAAATGGCTACCATTCGCAGTTGTGAGACACCTCATTTAACTGCATGATGATGATACAGACTTCTCATCTGTCTGGCCTTCTGTCACCGAAATTGACTGGAGCAAATTCAATCAAATGAAAACGGCCAGTGCTTTTGAAGTGCGCTGACATGCAAACCAGCTATTTTACACATACACATTGCACTTCTGATTTGGATGATGAAGAAGATGGTGAAGAACCAGGACCGTAGAGAGCCAAGTTTAGGCACGGGGGGCTACAACATATGGGCCCCCCCATAAGTATAAACCATGGCAAGCTATTGCAAGGTCTATGCGAAAATTATTATGTAGTCCTTAGTTATTATTTATAGCACAAAGTGATCTTTAAGTCCTGCACCATGACAAGTCAAACATATCCTATTGTCGTTGTTGTCCACTTTGCCAAAAACAATGTAGTCAAAAACGAAGTTACAGCACTATGAGTAGTTCGTAAAGTAAAGTAGCTCGAAAAAAGAAAATTTTTTTATACTTATACTTTCTCACTTTGTTAATATTCAAAGTGCTATAACTTCGTTTTTGACCGATCGATTTCGTTCAAATTTGAAAATTGGGAAAAAATGCATCTGAATTAAGACCGCTATGTATGTATATAAAATACATTTTAAGTTTAGTAATGTTTTATTTTTAAAGCTTTTATTTGTTTACTAGTATAAAAGCCTGCCCTACGAGAGGTCCCCCACACACTTGCTTTTTGAAGCCATTCGCCGAAAGCTTTTAGTATTGAAGCAGTGTTGAAAAATTAATGCAAGTGCAAAAAGTCTAGTTTGGTAATATTCATATTCATACACAATTTTACAAACTGGCTTTTCAACCATCATATATGTACGTAGCAACTCAGGTGTCGTTTCCCGGTTGATACAATTATATTTTTGGTACGAAAGAATTTCATTAAATTCGTCATAAATTTTTTATAAATGGATGAAAAAAAGGTATTTACATCAAAAATGTACTATTGTCAAAACCCAATATTGCACTGATAAGTATCAAATATAATTTCTGAGCATACTTTCAGGCTGAACATTTTTGAGAACAGTATGTCTTGTAAAAGTACTTTACTGTCAAAAAATTATTAGTTTGAAAAATACTGTGTGCGGAGCAGCATGCTTGCCTTTTATGTATTAAGATGTGCATACTTTCAGGCTGAACAGTTTTGAGAACAGTTTGAGAGATATGGGGCACGAAGCAGCGTGCTTGCCTTTTATATATTAAGATTTTTTTATGTAATTGTGTGCTTTTTTTTAGTAATTTTTGTCAGTTTTGAGGTAATTTTTGTCATTTTTAAGGTCATAAAATTCGAGACCTGGTCATTACTAATAACTAATAACATAAAAACATTTACATTTTCTGTTGCGAAATGGTTTGACTCTTAATTGGTCATCCAAACTCATTTTTGTGATAAGCACTGCACTTTTCTTTTATAATAACCTTCACTGTTTTAAAAATCATGCTTTTTAAACATTTTACTTAATTTTCACTCTTTCAAAAAACTGGAAACTGGTCAAAGAAAGTTAAAATATAAGTATGTTTCGTATACATTTTTGCAATTAAAATTCTACCAAAAAAAAGGCCAAATGGCAATTACCGTTTTCTGTAATGACAAAAAGGCACTCACGCTGAAATAAGAAACAAAAAAAAGGAAAAATCAGAATATCAGACCACAAAACTAACGGGTCAAAATAAATAAAAACTCATCGAAATCAAGTTTCAGTTACTCAAAAAGCACTGAAAACGAAGAATGACTGACTGCATTGGTCTGGCCATAATTGAATGAATGATGAACGTAGTGAATGACTGCAAGTAAGCCAACCAATGAGTTGGCTGACTGATTGACAGACTGACAGACAAACACTTCAACGAGAGTTGACTGATAACTGAAAATACAACTCCAGAGCATATGGAACAGCTCAACCAGCGTAGTTGGTCAGGGTTGAAGCGTGACAGGGTAGAGTTGAGTCACTCCAACTCAAATGTTGCACTACGCTGAGCGGAAAACTGTGAAAATCTTTGTCGAATATTCATAAAAGGAAAAGGACAGACAACTGCAACGATTCAGCGAGCGGGGCTTATGAAAAATGAAAGACGATATAATTGCCTACAATGCCAACAACAACACAAACACACAAAAAATAGGGTAAATACTACGAATGGCAAATAGACATGGCGAGCAACGCTCGAGTGCAACACACTCAACGAGACGCATGCAGCAAAATTACCCTCAGCCAGGGTGCTGCCGCTCCCCGCAGAGTTGCTAGTTTATGGCCTGACTTTTTTCATTTTAATTTGCTGAGTATTTTCATTTTTCCCACTCGTTTTTATTTATTTTTAAAGTATGTGTTTGTGAGTGTGAGTGTGAGTGTAACTGACTGTTGCATGACTGCAACCCACAACCGAGAGTTCTTCCTCAACAACGCACCAGAATGAGAATCATTCAATTCGTAGAACGTTCGACGTGTTGATCGTTCGGAAAAACAGCGGTACACGTGGAAAACTGTCTCTAGCTTACGACATATATTAAAAGCAAAAATATTTAGAGAATTTATTTGAAAAATTTTTGGCGCGTAATTTATTCGATACAGAGCAAACAAACATCAATGTGCATTAAAAGTGTGTTTTTAGTGTTTTAAAGCGAAAAATTTAAAAAAAAACTTAATCACCAAACTTAAATAACAAAAAAGTTCAATAAAATGGGCCGTCTGTTCCAGTATAATCGCTTTGGTCAAGAAAATGTTGTCAACAAAAAGGATTTAACGACAACTCGTAGCAATGCGAGAACTAAAGAGGTAGTTAAAAATTAAAAAATTGCAATAAACTCAATGAAAACAAAAGAATTTTATACTTATTTAATTTAACGACTCAAAGTGGCAGGAGTGTTACATCAGAGGATGATGAAAAATGAGGGAAGTTCATTTATATTCATAGTAACTGGGTGGTTTTAAAATCTGTTATTGAGTATTAAAATCATCATTCCAATAAGAATTAAAAGATCTAGCTGAAAAACTTTATACTTGCCAGAAAAAATGCATTTATATAAGCTGTATTAAGGGGACAGTACACCCCTGGATTTTTAAAAAAACTACATTTAAAATTAAAATTTTTCTAAGAAAGGAAAGTGATATCTTATTGAAACTTTGCATATTTATTTTAAGTAAAAAAAGTAAAAAATTTTTTTTTATTTTCCATCGTGTTTTTTGTCTGCTGCAGGTTTTTGAAAATAACATCAAAAAATCACGGCAGGCATGATTTTGGCTCACTGGACGTCTGAAAAAAAAATAAAAATGTAGTTTTAGTCAGCATCGAAGCCGCTATAGATTGAACTAAATGAAAATTTGTGTGGCCAAAAGTGAGAAAATGGCGGCATTTTTTCGAAATTAGCCAATTTTTGGGACCCAAAAATCCCTCGAAAACCAAAAAATACTTTACTGATCATTCTATCCGTAGTTCAATCTACAGATTTATAAGTGTACAATATTAAAATTTCAGAACAATCAGTCCAATAGTTTTTTTATCACGCCCACCAACTCAAAAAATGTGATTTCTAGAAAAAGCGCTTCAAAGTGTTTAACACTGATTATACGGCCTTGACTCTCAGCGTTTAAAACCTTCACCATTAAACATAGAAATTAATTTAGATTTTTATACATATCATTACTTATTATAAACTTATTCTTTGAGGTCTTTTGAAACCAAAATCAATCATAAAAAAATCAATTTTTTGAAAATTCCGGTGTGTACTGTCCCCTTAAGTGGATGAATGCAAATGAAAACACCAGAAAACACTGATATGATGATATGATATGATAAAATTAACTTTTGATAGAACTAAAAACCACTTTTTCGTTCGTGCGTGACTAACACAACACTGCATTGCTACATTTATTGAAAAAAATTTTATAAGCTAATATGAGATTCAAAATACGAAAACAATTATTCGCAAAAAATTGCTAATTTCAATTTTTCTGCAAATAGTTTTACTAATAGGAAAATATTTTAAAAAATATGATCGCCTTCATTTTTATTTAATTTTATAAAGAAATCAAGAAATTTTTCAACAAGATAACAGATACGTCTAAAAATCCAAACAAAACTGACTATAATTTCGATTTCAAAGTCTTTTTATTGATTTTTTTGAGTCATCTTACGCCGTTTTAAATAGCATTGAAAAAAAATCTATTTTTTGAGGACAAATAGTTGAAATTTAATTTTTTTTTAATTTAGTAGCATTATTTATTTACACTAAAAGTGAACACAATTGAATGGCATTTCAAAGAGTTCTAAAAGTGTTTGTGCAGTAGGGGAAAATTAAAATTTTTTTATTAAAAATGCTATTACTCATCCAATCTTAACTAGATTATAATAGTTGCCATGTTGTTGAAAGCATGGTTCACTTCTCTATACAGGGAATGCCACGTATGACTTAAATTACAAGACTTTTTTGGCTCACGAAATTTTTTTTAAGGGTCCGGTAAGTTGGGTCGAAAAAATTAAATTTTTTTGCACTTTACGATAGCTATAACTGAATCAAATATCAAACTGAAGGGGAAAATTGAAATTCGTGTTGGGACAACAGGTATGAGCCTCCGAGCCGACCGCGTCAAAGCAGGTAGCTCACTATACTTAAAACTTTAAACACGTTTTCGACTTATAACTCAGTCAATTTTCAACGAATTTAAATGTATTATTTTTTAAAATACGCGTAATTAAATTTTCGATGGAATGGATTATAATCTTACCGATACATAGCTCGAAAATAAATTTATTTTAATTTCATTAACAGTGGTCTATTCCATAATCACACTCATGCTTAACAAGAAAATTTTTTGAAGATCGCCAGATCGGTTCGTATTTTGTGCACTGGCCCACGTTACCCCGTTTTCTGCTTCAGGATATATTACCCCAACAACACTCAGTTCGTACGACTGAATATTTTTTAATGTTAACACTTTCCACTTTTATTTATATTATGAAATCAATGTTTTTGACACAACAAAGTTTGGTGTATTCTTAAAGCTTGAAATGTAATTTCTAAGGCCGCGTTCATAGTGGAAGCTTTGGCTAAAGCTGATTCATAAAGCAGCTTTGTCGAGCTTTTTTTGATAATAGTGAACGCTTATTCAACGCTTCACAAAGTAGCTGCTTGAGCTTATTTGTGTTTATAGTGCGAGCTTTTTGCATGTTTTATCAAGCGAAATGGAGATGGAGCTGAAAAGCATTTACAAATTAGCTTTATACAATACATGGATTCAGCTTGCACTATAAACACTGTGGTTTTTCCATATGTGTATACACAAAGCATTTTACAGCAAAACTTCTCAGCTCTGCAAAAAACTATGAACGCGGCCTTAGAAATGAAATTTCAAGCTTTGAGAATACAGCAAACCGTTATGTATCAAAAACATTGAGTTCTTAATATAAATTAACGTAGAAAGTGTTTATATTAAAAAATATTCAGGCGTACGAACTGAGTGTTGTTGGGGTAGTAGATTATCTAAATATATAAAAATGACTGGGCCGATTAAGCTCAAATTTTTTTCACTTGTTCGTAATCGCCAGGAAAAGGTTTTTACGAAAGAAAATTTTAAGAAAACCCTCCGGAAAAATCGGGAAAATGGATATATTGAAAATGTTTTTTTTTATGATATACTCGGATAATTCCAGAAAAACGCAAAAAATTTGAATTTTTTTGCCGAAAAGTTTGTTGTAAAGCTTAGAAAATTTGAGATATTGTGAAATTCATTGTGATAATAGACGTTTTGCAGGCATTTTGGATGAAGATTCCTGAGCTTACTCTACTCTACGCACTCTACTTAGAAAGCTTTGACTGCCACAAAAAGTAGTGTTGGAGAAGGGGGCGTGGCAACAATGCGCCAGGTTTCAACTAGTCATATATGAAAATTTTACACAATCTCTTTCAAAGTACTATTAATATACCTGAAAACTTTTTAAGTACCTGTATTTTTTATTTTTTCCAATAAACATTCATAAAATTTGTCTATTTTTCGTCCTGTCTAGACCTTTAATTCTTTCGTTTTTCCACCAATTTTTTTATTTTAAAGTTACCATAGAAGACTCATTTTATATCGAAATCAATTTATGGGCATATCCACAGAAAAGTCTACCGTGACCAAAAACTGAAAACTTATTAAAAACGTCTTATTTGATGATATTATCCAAAAGAAACATTTTAATTTTATTAGTTTAAGCAATTTATGTATTAATTCATTTGCCATAATGATCAAATCATCTGAACTGTTTTACAAATGTAGTTTCCTTTTTCGTAAATGTTTAGTAAATGTTTCGTAGACTTTTTAGTTTTAGTAAAAATGGAAGGCAAGGCTAAACATAATAGAAAAATGGTTGAGGCAAGAAAAGGAAAATATATTAAATTTGTTTGTTAATTACTAAATTACATAATTACTTTACTGCCTAATTACTTTTTTACCCAATTTAAATTTAAGGAAATTTTGTCGCGTGAGTTACGACATATTTTTGGAAACTCAAAATATTTTTAAATAAGCAAAGTCCATAGGTAAAGTGGGTTAGTTATGAAACTTCACTGCGTTCCCATTATTTAAAAATTAAAAACAAAAACAACCATGTTAAAAGCAAACATGGGAAATTTTCGCTGAGTTTTTACAATCTAAACTTGCTTGTAAGACACACTTCCTTTTTTTGTCGCATGAGTTATGCCCATATTTACCACTGCCATTCATAATTAGTTGCAGGAACGACAATTTTAGTAGATCATACCATTACGATTTCTTGTAAGACATGTGTTCATTAAGGCGCCTTACAAAGAAAAGTTGTCCGGGTCACCCCCTCAAAATAAACTTCGGTTTAAAATGGTTGTGGATAAAAATTAAAAAAACAAATATTAAAAAATAACTGCAAAAAACTTAATATCTTTTGTGTTAGGGAAAATTTTTAAAAAACCATTCTAGCTAACTAACGGCTATCGCTAAAGCCGAAATACTTGGGGAGTCATCATAACATAAACCAAAGTTTATTTTGAGGGGGTGACCCGGACAACTTTGTTTTCTTCCATAGGGAGTGAGGCGCCTTAACCCATTAACCGCGGCTACCAAACACTTCCTACAATTTTTTTTTTTAATTTGAGTGTTATATCTTATTTTGAACACAGAAATTACCACACCAAATTTCAACTTAATACCTTTCACCGTAGTCGAGATATGAGTTGGGTATAAAAATACCCAACCGTCGTTAATGTGTTTTAAATGGGCACAAATTCCTTCTGCAATGATAGCACAGTTTTAAAACAGGAATTTTCTACCAATAGCTAGTATAGTTGGTTGATTTGTTAAGATAAATTTTACCTTTTTTTTAATTATAAAATTTTGAACAAATTATAAAAACACAAATTTTCTGATTTTTAAACGTAGTCACCTTTGACTTTAGAAATGTAGTAGTTAACGTAAAAATTTATTGGCACACTCCAATAACAATGAATAGCTCTTTGTTTTCTTAAAGCAACAAACAAAAAAATTTTACAATTAGCTGTTACCAATCCTGAAATATGATCAATTCTGCAGAAGCATTTTCATCTGTAAAAAAATACCCAACCGCGGTTAATAGGTTAATGTCCATAAGAAATTTTTTTACATTAATAAATAACATAAACTTCCGTGAAAACGAAGCTTTAAGTCGTACGCATGTCGCGTGAGTTACAATGGAAATACCCACTTGTGAAAAGTATGAACAAAAAAAAAGAATTATCTTCAGATTTGTTTTAAATTTCAACAAGATGTTCCCAAGTCTACATTAGTTGATATAAAAATCAAAAAATTTGGAAATTTTTTTTAAAAGGTTGCCTTGGGGCCCGTTTTTCAGTAGGAGTTAAAAGGATATTTTAGCATACGTTGAAATAAAATTGACTTAAGTTACCATATAATGTATTTCTTTTTTTCCTAAACCGTGTTTAAACATCCAATTTTTCTGAGCTAAGCTCAGTTTAATTTCACTAGACTTAAAACTCCTACTGAAAAACTTCCCCTTAAAGTTACATGCAATCTTAATGGTGTATTTGGATATTTTTCCTTCAACTCCTAAATCTCAAAAGTCTTAACTATAACCGTAGAAGTAGGAACGCTAACAATTTAATTAAGGTATTTTTTAGTAGAACAATTATATGGCTACTGCTCCTTTAAACTGGACGAGTACTCGTACCTTTGTGAACAGGTGTATGTTTTTGATGTTAACTTGTGGAAGATAAGAATAATAAGATCTTTTTTGGACTCTTTTTTAATAGAATTGCTGGAATCAGGCTTTTTTAATACTACTTTTACTAGAATTTAGACCCTTCAAAATATTAAAAAATTATGTATACCCCCAGGTTTTAAAAACGTAATAGGGGTATATGAACTTTATCACTCTGTTTTCAACGCCGATAAGGTGGTGTGGCCGGTATAGAAAAGTATATATATTCTTGGTCACCATAAACTAATGAGTAGATTTGGATATGTACGTCTGTCCATCTGTCTGTCTATGATCATGATAACAGCCGTAATTTTATAGCGATCGTAACAAAATATATATAAGCTCCTTATTAAAAAATAGAGTTCAAATTCAAAAATGAGCCAAATCGGATGAAAACCACGCTTACCTCCCATATAAAGTGACTGAACAAAAACGGTAAAATCTATTCAAATTCCAAAAAATAATAATAATGTGAATTCAAATTTTGCACATTAGCTTTAACCATTAATATCGACTGTAAGAATGAAATTTATAAAAATTGGATGGAAACTACGTCTACCTCTCATACAAAGTGACTTAATTAAAACGGTAAAATCTCTCTAAACTCCACACAAATTAACCTAATCACTTCAAATTTTGCTCATAAGCTTTAACCTTTAAGATGCACTTTGACTAAGAAATTTGTAAAAGTCTAATAAAAATCACGTTTACCTCCCATACAAAGTGAATTTACCAAAATGGTAAAATCTCTTTCAATTCCGCAAACATTAATCTAATGACTTAAAATTTTCCTCAAATGATTCCTCAAATATTTCGACTCTTGCGATAGCCATCCGTGAGCTGGAATGGTTTGAAATAACCTCTAAAAATGGAGTTTTTTGTAAAAATATTGGCTGGTGTAATAATTGTAAAAAAATTAACTCTCAGAAGCTATAAGCCGGAAAACGCTCTTCCAATCAGCATCAAAAAGTTGTAAATGTTTGCAATCAGATTAAAGATGACGCTGTTTTTCATGCATATTTCTGATATTTTTTAATTTTATCTCCACACAAAAACTTTCAAAATTAAAATAATTTCATTACTTTTATTTTTTTTTTAATTTTTTACAATATATTTTTCAGTAGGTGTTTATTTTATAAATAATATTTTAGTTTTAATATAAATCAATTTAAGCAATTCTGACTAGGAATCAATGCGAGGCTCAAAACCTTTCCAACGATATCTTGAAAGAGAGGATCGCATTGGAAATAATCAAGTTTTTTAATTTTAGTGAAAATAAATTTTTTAAAAATGCGTAAAACCAGCATTATCCTTAAATCTAAAGCAAAAATTTGAATTTTTTGATGTAGATTGGAAGAGCTTCTTCTGGTCTGTAATTTCTGACAGTTTATTTTTTACAACTATTACACTAGCCCATATGATTAAAAAAAACTCAATTTTTAGAGGTTATTTCAAACCATTCCAGCTCACGGATGGCTATCGCTAGAATCGAAATATTTGGAGACTCATCATATCATAAACCAAGGATTATCATGAGCAACTGTGCCCAACAACTTTTCTTCGTGACGCGCCTTAATGTTCAAATACCCTAAGAATGCTGCGTTCGGTTTGGTTCGGTTTTAATGAATGTTTATCTTTACTTTCTTCATATACCTTTCATATACGACCATAGAGCAAAATACTTATAAGGGGTCGTCTATAAACTACGTTACCAATTTAGGGGGGGGGAGGGGTTTTGAATTGCACTACGATAAGTAACGGTAGGGGGGATGTGTTTAGATATTGTAACGTTACCAAAAATTAAAAAAATCGACGAAAAACCTCTACTTAATAACACAATCATTTCAAAAATTTTTAATCTTATGTTTGATCGTCTAAATTGATGGTTAACTTTTGTTTCAACGATTTCTTCCACCACCTTTTCCTTCGACACAGGAACCTTTTGGTATTCCTTCACCATCTCAGCACACGTCTGAAAAATTTGGGTCTTTACTTTTGCGACAGGCTTTGACGTTAAGGCCTGAATGTTCTTGATCAAACGAGATAAGGTATGACATGTACTATCCTTCTCAGAAAGAAGAAATCGGTTCAAGGTCGTGTCCTACCTGCGGCTTGTATTTCGTTTTTAAAACTTCTATGAATTGCCATAAGTTTGTATTATATCGTTTACAATAAATCGGAATAAAAAATACTATTTAAATATTAATCAATTTTCAGAAAGCATTTACACAAAAACACAGAACTTGGTGCAGCTCGGGTGCAGCCTTTAAGGGTACTCTGTCAAAGACCAGGTGAATTTCTTTGCGTTAGAAATGAGGATTCACCTGAATGGGTCGACATAGAATCCGATGAAAAATTCTATTTTGAAGAATCCTCAACAAAGCTACCAGCTTCTTATATCCCAGTGATTGAGAGCATCGAATCTTGGATAGCAGATGGAATAGCTTTTACAGATGATATTAATTATTGATTTTTTCCAATTGTTCCTTTAATGTATCTAGTCATACTAGACACTAATACTAGTGAAAATTGTCAGAGCTAGTCAAAATATATAATCATTCGAATGAATTAATTTCATATGTCACGTTACTTTATGCGGGGGGGAGGGGTTTTGAAAAGCACTAAGAAAAGTAACGCAGGGGGAGGGGGTTAAAAAAAACCGGAAAATCAGTAACGTAGTTTATGGACGACCCCTAAGTAAAAGTCGTGGACTCGAATTCAGGTTTCAATGTATTTTATTTTTGTCAATTTATTTCATATAAAAATTTATTAAAATAGAATATAAAATAACATAGAATTAGATTTAATTTTTAGAATAGTGGAAATTAAACTAAATTTTAATATTTGACGTCAATTAAATTGTTATTCGATTACAGTGGTGTCATATTAACAATACCGGATTTACTAAAATGTAATCCAATACTTTAGACCACTCATAGTTAATTGTTACGTCTTTTGTTGTCCCTGAACCCAACCCGTACGAGCCCTAACCACTATTAATTAGTACACCAATCATTTGTAGTGCAATTTAGCATTTAAGGCTAAATATTTCCCAAAATAATATTGTCTACACAGCAAATATTATTTTTTTCTGAAAGGTTGTTTTATTATCTTTAAATTCATAAACAAATATGTGAACATATTATGATAAAACTTTTTGAAAACAGAAAATAACCGAAAGTTTATTTATATTAATAAAAAATAATTTGACCACTATTAATTCGTACAGTGAAAATTTTGTTAATTTAAAACTGTGTAACGCCTCCTTTGCTTTTTAAAACAGCTTCTAATCGCTTTGGTATTGTATTTATTAATTTTTTACACTCTTCGGGGATAATAGAGTCCCCAAATTTCATGAATTTTTGATTTTAATCCGCTAAGGGTACGCTGGGGATCATTTCGCAACTTCCTCTTCATGATTACCCAAAGATTTTCGATTGGGTTGAAGTCTGGACTAGATGATGGCCAGTCCAGAACATCAATACCATTTTCTTGTAGCCATTTTTTTGTTGTTTTGGCTGTATGGGGAGACGCACCATCATGTTGGAATACATATTCGCCACAGTCAGATAGCTTTGGTATTGACGGAATAAGATTTTCTTGCAATATATTAATATATTTTTCTGCATTTACTGTTCCATCAATAAAGTGAAGCTGACCGACACCCTTTGAGGACATACATCCCCACACCATGAGGCTAGCTGGAAACTTAACTGTACGCTTTAAGTAGTCTTTATCGGTGTCGGTGTCCCATTGTCTTTGTACCCAAGAACGTCTCTCTTTTGCCCATAACAAACGTTTTTTTATTTGAAGTGCAGTAAGTAGGGGCTTTTCATTGGCCTAGCAAATATAAGTTTCAATAAATGTTTGTTTTTGCAACATGAGGTTAATGTTAAACTTACTTTATAAAAGCCATAACCTATATCTTTCATATGTTGTCGCGTCCATTCACGTTTTACGGGTTTTCCAATTGCTTCAGACCACTTTGAAGCTATATCTCTAACAGTGCTTCGACGATTTTTTTTAATTATAGCTGCTAAGGCTCTTTTGTCGCGAAATGTTATTTTGGAGACCCGGCCTCTGTTTGCAACGTTATTGCTGCAATTTCCATCTTTTTCATATTTTTGAAAAATACTTTGTATGGTTGATCTTGGAAGCTTGAGATCAATCGATATTTCGCCATAACTTTTTCCCGATTTGACTTTGTCAATAATTAATAATCGAATTTCTTCACAAACTAGCTTACCACGTGCCATCGTTAAACAATTAAACACAACTAAAATAAAACAATATGAAAAACATCGCAGTTTTTGTTCTATTGCATTTCTTTATTCTTCTATAACGGTAAATTTTCATTATTTGTTTACATTTTGATTTTAGAGTTAATTTGAGCTGATTTTATACACTGGACGAATTAACAGTGGTCAAATTAATATGTATAAATAATAATGCACTTAAAGTTAATTTGAGTTTTCAAAATATTTATTATTAAATCTAAAAACATTTTTAAACTAATTTCAAGAAAACAATATGAAATTTCAGAAAAGTACAACTTTTTTTGTGTAATATACTCTTTTTCATTATAAAAATGGCAATTTGTGTTCCACAGTCAAAAAAATGTTTGGTGTACGAATAAATAGTGGTTAGGGCTCGTATTCTGGTAGGTAAATTTTTACACTTAAAATTTTTTTGGAAATTCTTATACGTATCGTTGAAATATTTTATAGTCTTTGGGCTATGCTTTTAAAATGAAATTATTTTGAAAAAAATCTGTAATAGCTGAGCTCTATTCACGGTTAAAAGTTTTGGACTACTTTTTAATCCAAAGTTTGGTTTAAAGGAATTTTTAATCCAAGAAGTAATATTTTTTAATCCCAACATTAGTTTAATTTAGCTGGGGCTCAAATCAATGCTTACTTTTTGCATTCGTTATGGTGCAAAATAAGCGTAAGTTCCTTAACAACTGAGATGGACCAGAGGGTAAGGTGTTGGACCAGCACAACAGAGGAAGTGTGTTCAAACCATGAACAGGTCAGAAACTTTTTTTTTAAGTTGATATTTATATTTCTTTTTTAAACTTTTTGCGGATTGACATCTAATCTGTTTTGGATTGAACTTTTTCTGGGATTAAAAATTAATCTTTTTTTGGTGTTTTCCTATATGTAATCCATAAAAGTTTAAAATTTAGTCCAAGATTTTTAACCGTTTATAAACTTTAAATTATAAACAATAATTAAAATTGTTTTTAATAAAGCAATTGGGCAAAAATCTACGAAATCTGCAGCAGATGTTAAGAAAATGACGAAATATACTTACATTTCTTGCCTTCTTAACAGGAAGATATATTAGAAAAAAAAATCAATGTATACAAAAATATTTATGAAATTCACTGCAGAAAAAATTATCGGAATTCAAGTTCTTTTAAGTATGGCAAACGATATCGTTAAAATATTTTTAATAAAATAAGTTAATATTTTTAAATGCAATCAGAGTGTTTACTTTATGAGAAAGAACAAACATGCTACTATCTTTAATTAATGACATCAATAAATCACAAACACTTTCTCAGCACTAAGTTCACAGAGAGTTTAAATGTTATCACTAAATAAATTATTAAAGTACATACTTCAGGCTCATAAGAAATGTAAATATGAAATCAAACAAAAATAAATAAATTTTTATCTGAAAATAGTCGAGAGAAACACAAGAGAGATTAAGTGGATGGATGAAAAAAGGTCTTAAAGTGTGCTAGAAATGAACTTAGACAAAAAATAATGAATAGTTAGTAATTTTTATGAAGCAGCGCTAATGACTAGCTAAGTAATGCAATATGCTTATCGGTAAAAAGACATTTAAATACAAAAAAACGCAGAATAATCAGCAACTTATAAGCTTAAAAAGAATTTATTGATATGTTTGCTTTCTAATATTTACGTATTATTAATTGAAATTAATCACTTTATTTGTTATTTGACATTTGAGAAATTTAATCAATGCAGTTGCATCTAAATTTTGACACTTTGCGTCAATAAATTGGGAAGATTAGACTCTCAAATTTTCAAATTTACTGCTACTAGTTTGTAATTTAAGACCGAAGCTATTCAAAATGCTGAAAGGAATAAAGTCTTATACAGGTAGTTTTATAGTAGGCAAATAAAGTCTGTTTTGACATCTAACGCAACACACATTTTGTCACATTCCTTGAATACACATCTGATAAACTGGTGGGTGCGTTTTTAATTTCAAACCCTTACTTTGTGTTTTGTACCTTTCTTTGCTTTCTGCAGCATCATTTTTCAGTGGAAAAGGTGAATTTCATTTGCGAAGAAGAGATACAGAGAAAGGATTGCCTTTTGGGGTGTGACACTCATTTATTATGGTTTCTAATATTAGCTCTGTTCCTGAAATTTCAGAAATTCATTAAGTTAACCAAAGATTAGCTAGTAAATAGTAAAATAAAATTTCTTGGAAGAGTTGAGAAAATCAATTTTCCTAGCAAATTTTTAAATTATACACACAGACAGAAATGATACTTTGCAAAAATAAGTAATTTTTTCTTTCTTTATTATATTCAACTAACAATCATCATTAATAATTTAATCTAGAAACCTGAGCTAAACACACTTTAAAGTGACAGCTGGAAAGAACTCTATCAAGCGCTCACTTTAAGCGGACCTCACAAAAATACAATTTCCGATAATGACCAAGTGACGAAACAACATTTTGTAGATATCAGCCACAATTAAGTCCACAAACAAAAAACACTTAAAGGCGACTCTCTTGATAAAGGAACTATGGAACCAAAATTAAAAGGCTCACGACGACAGCACTTCAAGCAGAAAAAGGCACTATACCTAAACAAATAGCTAGACCTCTTTGAAAACAAAAGTGTTGACCATATGTTCTGCTGCCTGAATTCAATTGATAAGCGTCCAGACATTGACTTTCGAGACTGTCCATATTGTTTTAACTAAGCAAACCTCTCCTCGCCAGATTAGATTAGATCTAAACCAATTAAGCCAAGATAAACACTAGAAGCCGGCAGACTAGACAAAAAACCAAGAAAAGCCTGTGTAAAATATTTCGACAATAAACATACGTTAGATCACGACGACAATGATAATGATATTTATGATGATGACGGGCTGCAATAAAAATGCAGTCTTAAGAGTAGCAATTAAGTTAATTTTTTTTTTAAATTCCAGCAAAGACACGCTAATTGAAAGTAATAAATTTGTTTATGAAAATAGATTATTTCAAGGGAAAAACAAAAAATCATGCCCATCCTCAGCTACAGGCTTTGAATAATATTTTTGAAAGCATAACGCAGCTATTTTTATAACTGCATCTATGAGGCTATAAAAGGAATGGGGAAAAAAACCCAAAATAATTGTGTGAAGAAAACAAAATCTTTTCATGGAACACATTCTGGCAGCATATTTTCAAGGGCAGTGATTAATGCTTGTCTGTTTGTCTGGAGTTATGTTAGACAGCTTGTTGTACAAACATAAATTGTCATAATGCAATACATCAGACGTTGAAAGAGTTTCAAACTTAAAGACGACACGCTGTCTTTCTTATCAAAGAAACTTCAAAAACCATTTTCTTCAACGTCTCATTGTTATAACAACAACTTAATTTAAAATTTAAGTTATCCAGTCTTGCGTTTGTTGGCCCATCTAAGACCGAATTTAATTTAATGTTAATCTTTTTTGAAATCCCTGTAACCTAAACATGCTTAATGGAAATTTATTGTCACCAAATGTGTGTGTGTGTGTGTGTGTGTGAGTGTTTATTAAGTACTGTAGCAAAATCTCTTAAAGTCGAAGGCAGAGACACCAACTAGTTCCCTGAATATAGCGGATTTATTCAGGGTTTATACATAACTTAAATATGTGAAAATTAATGAAGTTAATTAACTGTCGGTGACAGATCATTAATAGTAGTATAGGACAGAACTTGGAACAGATACTAAAGACAAAATAAAGGATGAAGATATTTTACACAAACAGGCTATTCTTACCACAGACAGATACTGAAAGATTTATGCTAATGAATAGAACAGTTTTTACAACAATTTGGAACTGAAAAAAAATATCAAAATTTTTGAAAGATTTGTGGGGTGTTAGTAATGAGGGTACCTTTTCTCAATTCTAAACCATTCTAATTTTGACTAGAGAAACTCTGACAGACTGCTGAAGATGTTGTTATCAATAAAGTTTAAAACCAATGCAGCTAAGCTTGATATTTAAATAAAAATAGTTCTATAGCTGTTAGGTTTTATGTGGCTACATTCTCCAGACACCATATGGCTTCTGCAGGGATTGTCAAAACAAAAACAACGGATAAGTGCTAAGCATGAAAAAGTCAAAGAAAACTTAAAAAAAAAACAACTCAAAATAGCTCGCATTACACCAAACTGTCAATAGAGAAGAGTTAATAACAATACAACTTTTTGTTGTTTCTGTTGCACAGTTGAAAATCTCTGCACAACAACTGACAAGAGACGATGACAACAACGGCAAAACAAAAACAACAACAATGGCAGACAACAATGGCATTGGAACAAAAGTTTAAACATACCATAGAATAGACGTAAAACTGGCGACGATGATGAGCTGAGTAAGTTTGGCATGTGTTGGAATGAGATATATGAAGAGTAAAGAGCATAAAAATGATGAAGTAATAATAGATGGCAGTAAAATGGCAAAGACCATAGCAACACTTGACACAAAAGGGGTAAGTTTTGGCAAATATTGAGGCAAAACCTCGAGAATTTTATGCATATTTTATGCCACAAAGCAATAAAAAAGAACCACCCCGACTAGTCGCAATAAAGCAATCACTAAAGAATTTTCTAAAATCGTTCATTTCAAACAGACAAAAAACTTACTCCAAACTTGACCAAAACTCGGCACCAGTGCCAGAGAAATTCATTAATTCTGTACAACTAGCAGACACATAATTATAATGCACCACATTGAATATAAATACTTTGCTATAGAGATTTATATGGTAATGAGTCAGCAACTTTAAGATAATGCTCCTCCCTACACTTTTATAACACAACAAAAAAAAGGTGTTATTTATTTTAAATTAGTGCAGGAAATTGTTTTGGTGTCTGATAAGAATAAGAATAACATTTCAACGCCGACATCGGACAAAAGCCAGGATGAAAGGTGGTAACCATTCTAGAAAATGGTTGATTCGAACATAAAAGAAAACACCTTTTCGTTGTTATTTAAGACGTTAGGATAGGGAAAACAAAAATTGATTAGTAGTAAAGAAGTTGATTTTTATTTAATAGAAAAATGCAGCCGCAACGAGGGTCACTGAGGGTTGTTTTGTACACTTAGAAGAATATTAAAAAAAAAAAACAAAAATTAATAGAAAAATCAAAATTCTTTACATGTCGGAAGAAACCAAAATGAAAAAGAAAATAAGTTAAACACAAAAATAAAAGTAAATCGCTTGAAAAACAGAATTCTCAATTAAAAACCATGATTGACCTGGGCTCTCATCACGTCAATATTCAAACGACTATCGTTTGAACGATGCTGTCCCATATTCAACTATTATCGCGCCAAGCAATCGTTTCGACGATATCTTTTAACAGTTGTTTGTTACACATGAAGCTAGATATCGATATCGTTTAGACGATACATAAAATGAAAGGTTACACGATGTTAAAGTACTGTTAAAACGATATCACCAAACGATTTTCGTCATACGTGATGTCAGTCAGAGTAGACGTCAAGAACCAATACACAACATTTTGGTCGAAGCCAAGACATATACTCTAGACTGGTCGTTAGTTGTACGGAGAAAAAAAAGTGTTCGAATCTATGTGGGGACCCTGCATTTTTTTTTTTTTAATAACTCTAGCAAAAGTGATATACAAAATTTCATTTCCTGCCCTTGAAGATACGATGTATATATATTATTCTTAAAAATCTTGTTTTAAGAAGGAGGGGAAAGAGATATTAGGAAGAGAGAAATGACTTTGAGAGGGTTCGCTTAAATGTGAGTTTGGACATGGGTGGTAAGTAATATTCGCTAACATTATTGAATTCTGTACAGCATCTTTTTGTAGGTTCATTACGTGCGTAGACAGTATGATGCTGATATTCATTAAATAGCCGGGTATGCCTCGTTCACCTTATTGGATTACTAAATTTTATCTTGTTTGTTATAAGCTCGCTGTCAATAACTCCACTTATAACATCAAAAGTGAAACATGAACTGAGTAATGTTCTTCTCTATGATAACGGCATTAGATTAAGAAGGCTAAGTCTATGTTCATAGGGTGGCAAGTTACAGTAATCACGGGGATAATAGGTGTTTCTTAATGCAAAGAGCAGGAATTGTGAATAGATTCAAGTCTGTCGCTATGTGATTCAAAAGCAGGGTTCCAAATAATGCTTCCATATTCAAGAAGAGGTCACTCTAATGTACAAAATAATGACTTATCGACCCATACATTTTTGAACTCTTTTGCACAACGTTTTATAAACCCGAGTTGTTTGCTAGTCCTAGATAAGATTTTATCGTAATGTAAATTCAATCGAAGCTTTTTATCCAAGATAACTCCAAGATCTGCGATATGATTTACTCTTTTAAGTTCAATGTTATTGAGGGTGTAGATGTTATTTGCTATTAAATTCTTACGAGAGATAGTTATTGTGTAGCATTTGTTAACATTTAAGCAAAGATTATTTTGAATGCACCAGTGCTCAAGAGATACTAGTTTCGACTGTAGAAAAGTTACATCATGCTCTGATTTAATGACATAATACATTTTTAAGTCATCTGCATACATAAGATGAGGGATATCGTTCAATATATCAAATAAATCTGAGATGAGAATATTGAAGAGAAGTGGACCAAGGTGGCTTCCTTGCGGCACTCCGGATGTAACGGGAATTTGTTTAGATAAGATACCTTGGAATTTAACGAACTGCGACCTGCCTTGTTGATAGGACTTCAGCCAGTTGAGTAGGGATCCTGTGATTCCAAACTTTTCTAATTTAGAAGCCAAAATAGCATGATCAATACGATCAAAGGCTTTGCTAAAATCAGTATAAACTGCATCGACTTGATGTCCTTTTTCCATATTACTTAAGACATCAGAGACCAAGATCATTAAGTTTGTGATGGTTGGTTTACCTTTGCGAAAACCATGCTGCTGTTCATTAAGTATAGGATTTATGATGAAAAAGTTTTGGAATAGTCGATAATATAGCAATACCTCTATAATTTTCCACCGATCTTTTATCACCATTTTTATAAATTGGTGTCAGATGTGATGTTTTCCAATACGAAGGAAAAGTACCTTGGTACAAAGATTTATTAAAAATGATAAGTAAAGGCGTGATTAGTGGGTCTAAACATTAAATAATTAAGCTTGGTGGTATAAGGTCTGGGCCTGGTCCGTTATTTGGATCCAGTTCTTTAATTGCTGTGATTATCTCATCTTGTGACAGACGAATGTGATTAATCTTGGGTAGTATGTTTGGATAGTGATGGGGGTACCAACTTTGGTTTGTAGGTACACAGAAAACCTCCTTAAAACGATCAGCATAAAGATTGTAAATCTCTTGGGGGTCTAAGGAGATCAGGCTACCTTTAAACATCGAAGTAGGATATCCGTTGGATTTGCGCTTAACATTAACGTAGTCAAATAATTTTTTGGGTTCCTCAATAATTTTATTTTTTCTAAAATAGAAAATATTATTTTTTATTTTATGGTGAGTAGAATAGATTCTATATCAATAATACTAAGCACGTACCAAAACCGTAAAACACCCTGTATCTTGAAAGTTTTACAATGAGGGAGGAAACTCTATAAAGTGTTATACTCGCCTTATCAAGAAAAATCATCAGCCGAGGGAATTAATGCTATATCTGGGGCACCTTGTATATAATTCATTCAGCTTCAAATATAAAAATATCTCATAAAATTAAAAATAAATTTTATTATTTTACTTTTAACTTTTTTAAAATATTCGTTCCCAGCGAATTTTATTGTAATTTTTTGCACACTTTCTCTTTTACATCTAATCTGGAATTACCTTTATGTTTTTTTTTTTTTGACAACCGATGTAAGTAATACTGTTATGTTTTGAAAGAGAAATTGTGAGTAAAATATTTTTAAAATAAAAATGCCGCGTGAATACATTTATCTGATTGGTGCAATGAGTTCTGGCATTATGGGCAGTAAGCTGCCTTCAGTGCACGATATCCTAAAAGTGTTATTTTTTAATTTAAGTATAGTGAAGATGAATTTGAATGATAATGCAAATTTAGCTATCGACGAGTGCAGAGACATCACTTGGACTGTGTGCGAAAAATTAAAAAAGTTTATGAAGAGTGACGGAATCTGGGCAAGAACAAAAAAAAAACAAACAGCTGCGTTCATTGTTAAAGAAAACAGTTTCAAAGAAAGTCTAAATCAACTTTTTGATATTGCACATGCAGACGCTTTTCTATTAATAAAAATTCAAGATGATAAGGACTTTTTACTAATGCAGAGACAACCCGGACGTCCTGGCTGTATGCTAGGGGTAGATATAAAATTGTCTCAAAAAGAAAAGAGGAAGATAGAGTATCAGGAAAAAGAAGATGCAAAAATGAAGAAATATTACGATAATTGTGCTCAAGGTACTTTCAAATCTTAAATATTAAAGGTATTTAGGGCTAAAAAAAATATTTTTAGTTGAAGAAGAACATTTTTATGAAGATAACTCAGGAAATGAAGAAGATTCAATAATGGAAAATAATGAAAATGATGCTATTCTCTAGGTATTCTTATAAGAAAAATTTAGTTGGTTAGGCCTGTCATATGTATAATGAAGCTCATATTTGTTGTCATATTTTTTTAAATCTGAAGAACAAGATATTTATGAAGAAACTTCGGAAGATGACGAAATTGGAATCAGTTTGGATCAAGAGGAAAATAGAGATAGTTCTGAAAATCTCCGTGCTTCAAAAGATATAATAACCGTACGAGTTTCTGCTGCATTAGATAACAGAAACACTAAAGACCTTTGTGATCCATTTTCTCTAAAATCGTTATATTTTGCATTTGTCAAATCTTCACTGACTCGGCTGATAAAGCGAACCTATTGGCTGGATTGTTTGCAAAAAATTCCACTCTCTCGGATAGCAATCAGCCACTGCCCTTTGTTGGGGGTGGATCTTCTGCAATGCAGGAGATATACTTTCGAACGAGAGCAGTTAAAAGGGTCCTTACAAATCTCAACGTAAACAAAGCCTCTGGTCCTGACGGCATACCGCCAATTGTGCTTAAAATGTGTGCTTCTTCGCTGGCTCGGCCTTTGCGCAACCTTTTCAACATCTCCTACAGAACAGGAGTATTTCCATCTTGTTGGAAGGTGGCAAATGTCCAGCCGGTGCCTAAAAAGGGTGATGCCACGAACCCTGCAAACTACCGACCTATTGCGATATGCTCTACGCTTTCCAAAGTTATGGAGAGCGTAATAAACTTCAACGTTGTGAACTATCTGGAGCGCAACCAACTGCTGAGTGACCGTCAATATGGTTTCCGTAGGGCTCGCTCTACTGGTGATCTTATGGCGTTCTTAACCGAAGAATGGAATAAATGCGTTCACTTTTTCGGCGAGAGCAGGGTTGTTGCTCTTGATATTTCTAAAGCGTTCGACCAAGTGTGGCATAAAGCGCTCGTGTCAAAACTTGTTGCATATGGTTTTGGTGGCAACTTTGCTCGATGGATCACGTGTTTCCTCAAGGACAGCACGATTCGAGTCGTAGTTGACGGTATTTCGTCCGAGGAGCACGCCATTAACGCAGGAGTACCGCAGGGTTCAGTTCTATCGCCAACCTTATTTCTGGTTTTTATCAACGACCGTCTGTCGTTGACGCATAACCCAATACATTCGTTTGCGGACGACAGCAGCATTTGTCATTCGTATTCATTTAGTAAACGCCCAAGCTCTATGGAGATTGAGAGAAAAAGGCAAAATATGAATGACACACTCCTAAATGATCTACAAAAAATCTCCGAGTGGGGTCTTGCTAATAGAGTAGAGTTCAATGCAAGCAAGACCCAGTGTTGTCTCTTAACCCACAAGCGAGTGAATTGCCCTTTAGCTCCTCTCAGTATGAATGGTGTGGATCTTGTGGAATCAGCCGCTCTTGACGTTCTGGGCATATCGATCCAATCTGATCTTCGTTGGAATGATCATATTTTCGATGTGTCGAAAGAAGCGGGCAAGTGCCTAGGTTTTCTAAAACGGTGCAAAAAATATTTCACTTCAGCTGATCTTCGCATGATCTACACCTCATATATAAGGCCGAAAATGGAGTACAATTCGCACATTTGGGCAGGGGCTTCAAGATCTTATTTGGAGCTTCTGGATCGAATTCAACGTCGTGCGATATATTTGATAGGGGATGAAAGTATTTCATCCTCGCTCAACTCTCTTGGGCATCGACGCAATGTTGGTTGCCTAAGCCTACTGTATAGGTATTACCATGGGAAATGTTCAAGGGAGATACATGGCCTAACGCCACCAGCTCGTGGCCCAGGTCCACTCCCAGGTCCACTCGGGCAGCTGTCCAAGCCCACCCTTTTACCATTGCATCGATGCCCAATAGAACATCGCATTACCGTGATAATTCGTTCTTTAGTCGCACGGTTAAGTTGTGGAATAGTCTCCCTGCGAGCGTGTTTCCTAGCAGTTTTGAGCTGTGCAAGTTTAAAACAAATATTCACCGACACTACTCCATCTATCCATCCTCCAACTAACTATCACCCATCTTCCGAATCAACACAATGCTTACGCATTTATAGGGGGCATCCCCTGAGCGTTGGTTCAGTCTAAAAAAAAAAAAAAAAAAATTTGTAAGATCTATCTTAGAATACTGCTGCATAATCTGAGACTCTTTCTATGCGCTTCTAATAGAATCGAAAGAATTCAGCTACGGTTTACGAGAATTGCAATCAGTCGCTCAAATTGGAATATCGAAATGCCAGAATATTATGTGAGAAGGCTTCTTCTTGGTATTCTTTCCTTGGAAAATCGTCGGAAATATTTTGCCATTATGTTCGTACGGGATTTAAAATGCTTTGAAATAAACTGTTCCACTTTGCTTTTTCCATTATGCTTTCACGTACCTTCACACGATCTCAGATCTCAAAGATTATTTCATGAGCCATTTCATAGAGTAAACTACAATATGAACGAACCAATCACTCGTTGTTTAAGACTGGCAAATTCAGTATGTCGAGATATAGACTTTAATCTAGGTTTAAATAGGAGTGTCTTTAAGAATTCTCTGCTTTTATATTTTTAAAGTGTATGTAATAATTCCAGTAACTTAACGTAACCTATAACAAATTGTTATAATCTACTGTATTTTCAATTTTTAAGTAGTCATTAAGAGAATAAATCTCTGTTTGATGAATAATAATAATAAATACATAAATAAATAAATTATATACAGAACATAAAGCCATGTTATATATCTGAAAGAGAGCATTGTTAGGATCAAGGCCCATTTATAAGGTTGTGGCACTTGGGAGAGAGCTCGGTCGAACTGTCAGAATGGATGAAAAGAAATCAAGAAAATGAATGCATACAACAAAGCATAGCACAATGACACTTCAAGCAAAGGCGGAAAAAAGAGTGCATTTCTCTCAAGTGCCACGACCTTATAAATGAACCTTGGTTAGGATCATTTTATGTGAAGCAAAATATGGTTCAACACGTTGGAGTTTTCTTTTATTTGCACTAAAAAGTTAATTGTTGTCATATAATCAAATGGTCAAATGTCCCAGGTTAGGTTAGGTTAAGTTGGCGCCAGGTCTTAAGACCGGCCCACTTAGACCAAATTATAAGTCCTTTGCGAACACAGAATGAAGGAATATTGAATCTGAAGTAAATGTTATGCCTTGACCTTAGTCAAATCATGTTACTACTTAGTTAACTTTCTACAAATATTTTCTGTGTTTTAAAGTTCTTTTTGATTAGAAATAAGGATAGAAAGGTTAAAGCAGGTTGACCATTGCCCGGCCAGGATTTGAACCTGGGACCACTGGGTGACAGTCCATCACTAAACTATCGAGGCTGCCGTCAAATACTTTCCCAAAAAATGCTTTCCTTTTAAAATTACCAGTTAATGAGATCAAGAAGAACTTAACCAAATATGAAATTGATCTGTGTAGTAGGAAACTTTATATAAGATTAGATTTAAATTTTTGAAAACTTTATCATTAATACTTTAAATAAGGCCTCTAATGTGGTTTTGTTGTTCGAAGACTCGAACAAATAAAAAAAACTCAGAACTGCTAGATTATAACTCTGTTTAACAAAAGCTGTCTTCAAAACGTCCTCTGTTAGAAAAATACCATAGTTACTAGGCTCCATTGAAAAAGTTTTAAATTTTTGAACTGTTTCCACTTAACGACATGCGAAGGTTTTGCGTAAAGTAATAGGTTCTCGGGCAGACATTTTATTTGTGAATTTTTTTGTTTTTAATTTTTATGATCAGTTACCTTTCTAGGGAAAATAAAATTCGTGAAAATTTTTTACATAATTAACAAAATTTTTTGAGCCTTAAAACAAACATTCTGTTATCAATTTACCTTATTAAAGAACCATTTTTTATTCATAAATAAGTTCAGAAATGAATAATAAATGCTATTTTCACGTTCTTATAAGGGAAGGGCCTGGATATATTGCAACCAAATATTGAAAAAGTTTCATTTGTGAGTGTCGAACAAGTGGTTTGCTATGGTTCGTTTATGAACTCGTTTTCGAACAAAAACAGATTCGGTTTTGAAAGGCATTTTAGTTCGACGAATGAGTCCAAAAGGGTTCATTTATGAGTCCCGAAAAAGTTCATAAATGAATTCAAAAAAGATAGTTTTGGTTCACTGGGTATAATTTGATAATTATGTTTCTTACGTTAATGCAACTCGAGTCATATTCGAGTGACGATACCAAAATAATATGATCTCCATGTTTGTTACAATTGATTGTTTTTTTTACTAAAAGACTATTCAAGTAATTATTTATTGCTATTTTATCAGATAAGGAAATCGATCCAAATGTTCTTATCTAAATTGCGTGTTTAACATAGTTTTTCTTTTAAGTGCTTAATGTTAGACAGATTCTTGATTGATTGGTTTTTGAATTTTTAACTGATGACTATAATTGCCCTTCAAGGTTATCATCGTGCGTTTAATTTTTTCTTGCATCTACTTCACTGAAATTTTATTTAAGCTGCGCTAAACAGTGTATTGGTGATGGATTCCTGAATATTTACACTGTTTGTAATCAACCCTCAGTTTTTATTTTGGTCAGTTATTCTCTTTCTTTGACAGCATTTCAAAGATCAAGCAACCCAAAAACTTAAATTTAAAATCCTTTGCAATTAAGAACAGCTGTTCGAGTGATCTCTGATTGCAAACAAGCATAAACAACCCTCAGTTGGGGTAACTTTAAAATGTCTATTCGCGATTTGTAGCACTTTATTAATTGTAATTGTTACCGCAAAACACACACTTCCGCTTGCAAGCCTACAGGGATCAAAGCCACACAGGTTTTTTCAATACCATCCCACCTCTTTACAAATTATGCAATTGTCTAAATGTAACCTCAACAGCTGTGCACAAGTCGAAAGGTTTAGGCAAGGATCAATTGAAAGGATTTATGATGTATATATGTATGAAGTGCAGTGCAGGGTTACAGGAAAAATTTCGTTGAAACTTGGTGGTGGCGGAGTTAAAGTCGTAAATAGGATCCTTTGGCATTAGCGACAAATGTGTTCGATAAACAACGAGGGCTGTTGAAGGATCTTGCTTAGAGCTTGTTTTGACAATATGTTGAGAATTTTTGTTGTTTTTTTCTCCAATCAAAATCAAAGCACGTGGATAAATGATGATCTAAGGGTTACTCTTTCGTGATTTATACAAAATTAGGTTGCATACATAAAGTACTATGAACGTTTTTCTGCTGTTCTATAAAAAGAAGCAATGAATACATGTGTTTTTTTTTTCATTCACATGAATTAACTGTCAGAATGTGAAAAACTTTAATATATCTTTGATATCTATGGTGAGTTTTTGGCTCATTAGCTGCATTCTCATCACAGTTAATTGCCAAAATTCTTATTTAAGCATATACTTTGTCTTAGAAAACATTGAAATATTGTTTATTTCACAATGCGTTCAACTTGTCTAGCCTCTGTTTAGTTCGGGCAACACATTTTAGCTTAGATTTTTGTCATACATAGATTTATTCTTCTTCTAAATGTTTCAATTCTTTAGACTTTTGCCATAAATTTTATATGCTACTCTACCAATGGTATTCTGCCTATTCTCAATGCATTTTATACCCACTCATTCCGCCATCGTCACCACACCTTGTGCCGTTTTTATAGGATTTTCTTCACAACTCATTAAATGTGGATTTTCCGACCGCAGCTTTTTAGATTTGTCTCGTTTTGAGTTTAAAGTCTGTTCTCTCTGTTATATTGCCTGTGTCGTTTTTTATTGCTACCCCCTTGAATCGCATTCTCATACAATCAAATCGAGTTGGAAAACAAACACATGTTAAGCAGCGCGTAAAATCAAAGTATATGACTTATTTAATTTAGTGCGCCATAAAATGCATGGCTTTATTTAATTTTTTGTGTGAGTTTTTCTAGTTTAAACATTTCATAACCAGCTGTTTCCAAGGAATTGAATTCCGATATGCTTGATACTACTTGTGATGAACTTCTCCCTTTCAACTGTTAAAATAATTTTATAGTTTTTGTTGGTTTACGGATATAAAATGTAAATCGTATTCCGTTCTCAATTTATGATTCATAAAATATAGTTCCCCTCCCCCCCTGTATAATTAGTAGCTTCTCACAAAGCTTTTTGTGGTCATTAAAAATGGTAAATCCTTTGAAGCAGTTGCATGTGAGTACTTATATACTATCGTATGTGTGTTTGTCATATTCATGATTTCTTGTATGATGATGCCTTAGGTTTAGGTGTTATTTTTATGACTTTATATATGGTTTGTTATGGTATTATAAATGTCGTCAAATTGTTGTGTTTTTCTTTTTTTCTAATATCAACATAAATTTGTAATTTAATGTAAAGTTGTTTACATTTTGACAGTTTAGTAGCTATAAAAGTCTGTAATGCAATATTTTCTATAGAAATTATTTATTTTTAATTCAAAACTAAAACCAAAGTAAAATTAAATTTTAAATGAGCTCTTATTAATATATAAAAGCATTAGCAAACACATTATTTTTGTATGCATATTTTTATTGTAACCTAACTCATAAATATTAAACTTAACTAAATAGCTTTGATCGGTGTTGATTTTTGTGGCATGCATTTTCGCGTTGTTAATTTTTATTTGAATATTTTATATATGAAATTTGATTTTTGTAAAATGATCACCAGAAGTGTGGCACATAGAGCGTGGGAACGCTAGGAAAAAATGTTGACAATGAAAGATTAATAGAGCCTGTGGATACATTTGACCATCTTTGCGGTCACGTCGGGCTGGCTTTAAATTTTCGTCAAATGTGTGCCAGAAGGACTTGGCAAGGGAAAAAGTGCTCCCTATTAGGTACTTTTTTGAACGAATGTAAAAGCTCTAATAATCTTATATATATATTACGCAAACGCAAATTTTGTCCGGCGTAAGGCTTTTTAAGTACAAGTCCAATCTTAATAAAGTTAGTATGGCTTGGTAGGTTTAGACCTGTAGATGTGCAAACTGGATTTTTTATTTCTTAAAAATTTATATTTTTTAAGTTATAGCGAGTTAAAGTTTGCATATACAGTAAGTAATATTTATAACGACATCGCTTATTGCGAACTATCGAATACAACGAACCAAAGTTTAAGTCCCGGCTGAAGTTCATACAATATAGTAAAATTTTAATCGCTTATCTATTTGCTGATTTTTTATACAAAAATAAGAAAAAAATTAATAAATAGCCAAAAATACAATATCGCTTATAACGATCTTTCGCTTATAACGAACGAAGTAATCGGTCCCTTGAAGTTCGTTATAAACATTACTTACTGTAATTGTTGTTGTTATGTTGCTTTTACTCTTCCTAATTATAGCATATGCCTATAGATATGTGAGATATTTAGCGCCACCTATCGGCTGTGCTATAAAACTGTTATACTGACGAATAAAATTTTATAATTTCTAAGCTAAAACTATGAATTTATATATTCAATATCAAAGTGATACTGGAATGAATTCTTACAGCTGAAAAAATATTCCTAAACTGTTGGTCGGAAAATTTTTTAATTTTAAAAAATTAACACAAAAATTTACACAAAAATTGGAAACTGGTAATGAATCTTGTTCAAGCATTTTTCAACTGGAAATCAAGATATATTCTTACTCCTGTATATTTAAAATAAATTTGGTTATGAAATTAAATATGCTAACATTATATCATCGTTGCGCGAGCAATACCGCGTATATTGCAAAAAGACCAAATTAATTTCATTTCAATTTTGATCATTTCTGATTGATTCATTTATTTTAATTTTTCATTAAATGCTTATTTAAGAACAAAGCAAACATCTAATTTCAATAAATGTTTAGTTCAGTTGAAAATCAATTCAATAGCTGAAAATAAAATCAGTTTTTCTGCATTCCTGAAAAATTTTTCTATCACCGTCTGTGTGCATGTGCAAGTGGCGGATAGGCGGTATTGCACGCACAACAACATTTAATTTTTTAATGTCTACACAAGTTTTGGTTTTATAAGTTATTTTACTCAAAACAGTTACATTCCTTGTAGCTCATATCATTTTGCATAAAAAAAGAATTTGTAGTAGAAGTGGCAGTCAAATGCGTCTTGAAAAACTCATTCATTCGCTGAGAAGACGTCAAAATTTCTGGACAACATTTTCATTTTTCATTAAACACAGCAAAAAATGACAATTTAAATACAACAGATTGAAATTTTTTCAACTAAATATTTTCTTTCCTATAGAACCAATAGTGAAAAGTTTCCAAATGGCACACAGCCAAAACCAAATCAATTTTCTGACATAAGAGTCGCTAAAAAAACCCTTCCTGTGGCGAGTAGTAGAAGCAACATATTTAGCTAGGCGATTTGAAACTCAGAATCGCATTTTAGCGAAATCGCTAAGGAATTGAACGAAGCATTTTTTTAGCACTTAAGCTAAAGAGATTTAGCTTTAGCTAGGCGATTTTCAGAATCCGTCCTCAGAACGTGATGACGTTGGACAACTCAGGAAAAAATGTATTTATTGTCGAGCTCTTCATTTCGATAGTCAGTTATTAAGAAGCGAGCTCTACTCATGTTGTCACAAAGGTGGTCCATATTATTATAAAATTAATGGCCACGTGCATCATTGTATAGGAATTTTGAAATCTAGTCCTGGCAAACAACCCATTTATGCAGAAACCTATATGCATGATACGGAAGCAGCCACCCGAATCTTTGCCGATTTGTAGGAAAATCGAGAATGTGACATTTCGATCATGCGTAAGCTATCAGAACACCTTATAGCTCAAAATCCTTTTGCGCAAATTTTTCGCAACGTTACAACTTGCGTCTGAGATCAACTTGAGATGTCGCAACACAAAAATATTAGGATGGTTATTTTCGGTGATAGTTGGTTATTTTCAACGACATTTTAATTTGCCGTTTCATTTGTAGCTGACGTTTAATTATTAGGAAATGTTGTTGCAGCAGTTTTTAGAGCAGGCGACGGATGTCCAGTTGGGGAGTGCGACCTAATTATATATCCTGTTGATGGAGGTCTTGGAAGCTTAGGTTGCCAGCATTCAAGTGTTGATCACGTGGCATGTCCTTTTATCTTTCCGCTTAGTGATGTAGGTTGGTATTGTTATATGGTTCATGATGGAGACCATGCAACAGCAGTGAGAAACAATTTAACTCCACTACATAACATCATATCGTTTAGCACTACGGGAAGAATTAATTACTCTTCATAGATCCCAAAAGCTTTTCTAGGCCTGGGTTGTTGATATGCACAACAGCAGCTTCTTCGAGCTGAGCAGTATTTAAACCTTAATGATGATATTAAATCCAAAGCTGATCACTTCTTGTGGGTAAACAGTTCATCTTTCCAAAAACATTCCAAGGCAGCTATAGACATTTACATTTCAACTATTTAAACGCGATGAGTATTGTGCGTACAATCGGAAAGCCTAATTTATTCTTCACTTTTACTTGCAATCCCAATTGGGGGTGTATCAAAGCAAATTTTATCTCAGTTGAACAGTTATGCTTTAGACCAGTTCTAATTTCTAGAGTTTTTCACATAAAGTTATTGTCTCTTGGATGATATAACTAAAAAAACCCGTTTTAGAAAAATTAAACTAATTTTTTTTAGGAAAGTAGTAGGCAGCGCATTCTAACTAACAATGTCAGTTTTACACCTTCCAATACAGTTTATACAGAAATATGTTAAGAAAAAGTCATACTGTCCTAATGAATACTAAAAAATAAAACTAGGTAGTTTGTTTTTGGCGTTTTAACGCCACACGGGCTCTCTAGTGAAATAAATTTATCATTGCAAAAACTTTTGAGCTAGAAAAGCACATAAGTGAAAAGCCGAAAGCGTTGTTCAACTCAATTTATTTTGAGAGTGCAATCTGTAAAGGCAAATTTTTCATGAGAAATATTACTTTTATTTTATTTTATATAAAAATATTTTACTCGTGAGTGCAACTTTAACTTTTGCTACCCTCTTTTAAAGAAAAACATGTATAAAATATATGTTAATATAATTAAATATAATATATTATATAAACATATTTTACAATCCAATTTTTTTACTAAACCTTGTTGTTAATATTTTTAACATAATTAACTACACAATCGAATCGATACTATTACTAAAACAGCTGCCAGCCATCAAGTAAAAAAAACACACACAAAGTAACACTTTTACATAACAACACCATGGCAAAAAAATAGCACATCAAATGGCTTAATAATAATCCTTGTATGAATTTCCATTTCGATAGGCACTCAAACTAAGAATAAAAAAAAAACCAAACTCACTTCAGGTAATAATTGCTGCTACATAAAGGATTTCATGCAGTTCAATAAACAGTGAAATCGATTGTGTTGCAAGGAATTGATAAATAATCACAACAATAAATAAAGGGTACTCGAAAGTGCAGTTCTGATAGCTAACAGTTTGTAGTCGCTTGCGTTGTGTAGAAAACCCGTGCATTATAAAAAGGATCAGACAATCGTTCACATTTGCAAACATAAAAAATAATATACATATACATTAGGGATATAACTTTTGCAAATATCAAAAATACCACCGCATAGTCGTGTGAGGCATGAAAAACTATTCAAAAATATGGTGTCACTTATCCTCTATCGTATATAAGTTTCCACACCGAAAGCGCAGAAGTTTTATTTTTATTTATTCATATCTTTTTTCATTATAACAGCTACTGTTGTCATAAATAAGTTATTTGTTGTTTCAATTCTTATATAATCTTCAATACCAAAAAATTTTTTATAAGTATAATGCAAAAGTTTTTTAAAATCGCTATATTTTAAGCAGAAAAAGTTCCTTTCTTTAACTTCTCTACATTTTTTTTTTTTTTGTTTCTTATCTAAGAATTGTATATTAAAATAAATCGAAAATTTTGCTTATTATTTCTCAAAATGAAGTATAACAAAAGCAAAATATCTGTTATAAAAACTCAAAAATCTGGTCAAAGAACTTAACAAAAAATAAGGATGGTATTGAAAAATGTAAAGCAATACAAGAAAACGAAATACCTTTAAGTGAGTTGAACAAAATCCCAAAGGAAGAAATTATTATCGCAAGAACTAATGCCTTAGCCAAGACAGAAAAATATAAATAGAAAAGGTATGTTAAAATGTCTAATAAGTAACCTAATTTGTGGACCAAGCTTGATATGAGAACAATGCGCGTGGATCTTATAAAAAGAAAAATTAGACGGTTGGCTCTATCAGAAATCCTTAAAACGCCCTAATGAAAGTAATTTTCAAAACAACTTTGATATAACTTGTGAAGAAGCAGACTTACATTCTGCACCTGAATGTAATCAAGAAGTAACGATGAACACGATGATGATGAAAACTGCATATCAACCGTAAGAAATAAACCATCTAAAATACCAACATTTCGCTAAGTCTGGCATAACAATATCGACTCCATCTCAAGCCGGAATTTATAAAGCTGTAAAGAAATCATCGGAACAACGAGTAGAGTTTTATAAAAGATTGGTAAAAAGGAAATTCAGATAGTAGATGGAATTCAGAAAAAAATGGCGTTGTGACTTTACTCAAAAAACATTTTCAATTTATGTCATTGCCTTCTCCACAAAATATTGGGGGTCAGCACCATGTCCTCGATCTGATATTGAGGCATGCAATGGATAAGGTTTTGAATAGAAAAACATCATCACCCAATATTGCATACCACTTTCTATAAACAAAATCAAGTGGTTCTTAAATTTTCAAAAATAAAATGGAGAGGTGATATATAGTTTTTATATTTTCTTTGCCAATCCTACAGTGGCTCACAACGAAAGTCGGGCAGGTATTTCTTTGCACTTTCGCATTGATTTCAGAAATGAAAATGTATGAAGAATATTGCAATATATATTTTTTTCAAAACGTTTGGTGAACAAAATTAAACAGAAGCATAATTAAAAAATTAGAACATAACGGTTAAACAAAATTAAATCAAACCAAAGCTTTAAAAACGAGCTCACATTGAAAGTTGGGCAGATAAGGAATTCAATGCTAAAACTAAGAATTTCATATTTTGTTGCCAATCCTTTTTTTTATATGACTGCCTGCAGCCTTTTTGAAATAGGTACAACCAAATTTTTGAAAAATTCAGCTTCAATCTGATTCCATTCTTCTCTTAGGATCCTTTTTGCTTTAGGATTGGATCTTTAGTTGCCCCAAACATAAAGCAAACCCCTACTGAAAAAATATTGTGAGAATATAAAAAAAAAATAAAAGTAATGAAATTATTTTAATTTTGAAACTTTTCGTATAGAAATAAAATCAAAAAAAATATCAAAAATATGCATGAAAAACAGCCCCACACGCTATGCAGGAAGCAATTTTTATTCAACCTGAAATGTCGACGAAATTTGAGTGTGCAGATGTTTGAAGAACAATTTATAGATTCAGAATCCATTGTTTTTAAAATCCTATGAGTTCGTTTAAGGGAGTAAAACGATTTTTTATGGTAAAATAAATCGATTTTTTTATATCATAAATAAGTAGTAGTACAGTTAAGCAATATGACTACAAAGTTTAAAAATCGATATAACTTTAAGCATTTGCAATTTAAGATATGAAAAATTAATATCAGTAAAACATCTTGTAAAAACGACTGTTATTAAAAATCCAAAAGAGCAAAAAAGTTTAATTTTTGAAGAAAACTATTTAGATAATTTTATGTGAAATTCAGACACAAGCATCAAACAAACGAGAAATGTTGCTTGTTTTATTCGAAGTAGAAATTGTAGAAATCGATCCCAAAAAATTACGCTTCACATGTTACTGAAAAAGTGAACACTCTGAGAAATGTTTACAAAACAGATAAATTACAGTTTGACATAGTTTCAAACGAATCTAAAGAAATTTAACCCGTAAAAACGGCTGCTGCATCTGAATTATTAGAAGCGATTTTAGAAGCTAGCAAGTTAATAGGAAACTATACGATTAATGTAATGGCTAACAGAGGACAGGGCTATTGTTAAAAAATATTTTTAACAATACACTATACGATATATCAATTGAAAGAAGAGCTTCAATAACTTTCTTGTAAGCTAAAACTCATGTGAATACCATGAAAAATATATATTTTGTAGGCAGTTAAGAAACTGTATTTTTGAAAATATAAAAAATACCGATTTTGTGGGGTCTTAAGAGAGTTTGTAAAGAAAAATATTTCAAATTTGTATTTTTCAAAATTTGTGTGCGAAAAATCTTTATTATTTTGTTAATCTTGGGTATGCATTCTAAATGGAAAAAAGTTAAAATAAGAAACATGATTTTTTGGCCAAAAAATGCGTTCAGGAGAACCAAAACCACTCCATGGGGATTTTGCCGATCCAAAAAAAAAAAAATTATGTCGAAATAGTTTTTTAGAGTCCCTCTAACAAATCGATCCGGCTTACTCTATGTATATGAATATGAAATAATATATTATATAAATATATACAGTAATTTTCACCGCACCCTAAGGTGGGTGAAGCGTTTCATCTGTGAAATTTTGACAGCGTGCTTACATATAACTAAGTGCCATACCGTCATGCCTCACAGTTTTTCATGATACAGAGAAGCGTTCAGACGTACATTCTTTGATCTTCCAAAACAGTGGTAAAAAATTGTTTCCAAAAGTTTTTTGATCGAGTGAATTTATCATGTTTTATGTCAACTACTCAATTGATATATTTACAATTTCAAGGTAAATATATCAGTCGTGTTGGTTTAATGTTCTTAAAAAATGTGAACTGTTGTTGAAATATCTATATAGTGGTTGTGTGATATCAGTCGTGTTTTCAAAATGAAATGTTTCACCCCACAAACTCCATTTTAATGCGTATTTAGTTTTTTTGTGTGTGTTTAGTGCGGTTTTATTGGTATTTTGGCATTTTTCAATTCATTGAACAAATGCGATATCACTTGAAATGCGTCAACATGGGCAACCGTTGCTCTACACCTGTCGAAACTGCGACTCTGACCTCGATATTCGCTATGAATAATAAATTTGGATTTGATGATTTTTATTCAGTATTTAGTTTGACTTAGTTTGACTTAGCAGCCTGCCCGATGCCAATAAACTGATTTATGTTGATGTTTATACATGAAAACGTTAAGATTCTTTTGGTGAAACGCTTCCCACCATTTTTCAAAAATCTAAACTCGAAACTTTTCCAAAGTAGCCACTTAATTTTTTATCCACAAAAGAAAAAGCACCTTGACCTCTTATAACTTCAGAAAGAATTTATATTTTGGTTTGAAACTTTTAGGACATAACTTTTATTTGTTTTACTATCTATTTATGATATAAAATACTCATTGTTTTTACTATAAAAAATAGTCATTTTGTACTACAAAAAATCGATTCACCCCTTAAACGAACTCATAGGATTTAAAAAACAATGAATTTTGCATCTATAGATGGTTCTTCAAAAATCTACATACTCAGATTGCGTCGACATTTCTGGTTGAATAAAAGTTGCTTCCTGCACACCGTGCCCAGTAGTTCTAGTTTTGAAGAAATCTCAAATGAATCGTGTACGATTTTTCTTGATCCTTGACGAAACATGCTGATTTGGCCATACATTTCATTGATGAAAATTTCATATAAATGTTCCAAATTCGTGCAAGATGCAATGCAGAAATGTCGGGATTTATCATGCACGAGCCCAATATCGAAATATTGAGGAAATTTCGTTAGCGAAAAGTAGACACAAATATAAGGAAAATTCGTCAAGGAATTAAAATCGAAACGTGCTTCTGGACCGAATTCAACGTCGTGCGATATATTTGATAGGTAATAAAAATATTTCATCGTCTTAACTCTATTGGAAATCGACGTAATGTTGGTTTCGTAATGGCCTGGCGCCACCACACCGTGTATTTTCCAGGTCCACTCGCGCAGCTGTCCAGGCTCATTCCTTTACCATTGCCTTGATGCCACACAGAACTTCACGTTGTAGTGATAATTCGTTCTTTAGTCGTACGGTAAAGTTGTGGAATAGTCTCCCTGCGAGCGTGTTGCCCGTCAGTTTTGGGCTATGCAAATTTAAAACAAATCTTCACCGAAACTACTGTATCTTTTCAACCACTAACTAACTATCACCCATCTTCCAAATCAACACAATGCTCATACATTTAAAAGAAACAGCACCTGTGCTTTCACTCTACAAAACAGAAAAAGGTTATACCAAATTGTTAAATTCAAACGAATTCGACAGCAATGACAATGACACCTAAACAGTGGTATCAATGAATATTTAAATACTATCGAAAACCATCGATAGTCAGTTCAAAACTATCGATAGTAACAATAGTGTGAAATTATCGATTATATCGATAGTGTCATCGATAGTTTGCGAACTCTACAGTTTAGCCTTTGAACAGTTTCAGCAGCTCATGCAGAAACTTCCTTTAAGAAATCATCACGAAAAGTTCGTCAATGATGCCGTGAACTACTGGGGCGTTATCTTTATTCTGACGGCAAGCATTTACAATTTTTTGATGCAGTTTAAAAGAGCGTTTTCCGGCCTAAAATTTCTGACAATTAAGTTCCTTACAATTACTACACTAGCCAATATTTTTACAATAAACTCGATTTTTAGAGGTTATTTAAAACCATTCCAGCACACGGATGGCTATCGCTGGAGTCGAAATATTTAGGGAATCATCATTACCTAAACCAAGGATTATTTTGAGCATTTGTGCCGAACAACTTTTTTTTTCTATGGGGCGTGAGGCGCCTTAGGGCCACTTTTTTAGTACAAGTTTAAACATTAGTCAAATTAAAGCCAGCTTAACTCACCAAAATTGGACGTTTATACTCGGTTTAACTAGATGTTTTAGCATTCGTTGAAGTTAAGAAGGTACTATTACAGTGTGTAGCTATAAAAAATACCTTTCTTATTATTTTTTTAACTAGTACATTATAACTAGTATATACGTACTAGAAACAATTTGGTACATAAATCGTCCTTATAGGATGTATGGTTTGGGAGTTATGGCGAAAAATCCAGATTTTTTTGGCCAGCTACCACTCCAAAAAGTGTTCTGCAACTCCTAAACTACAAGAGATAGAGCAAAATGCATTTCGAAAAAGAAATAGCCTTCCTTAAAGTCTTAAGGACGAAGACCTGGCGCTCATTTTAATGCATGAATCGGCCTTATTTGATATGTAGTTTGGATTTTAGAATAAAAATAAAAAAATAAAAATTGACAAAAAAGGACATATGAAATTAACATGAAATCTAATTTTTAAAATTCTCCCAAGGATACAGTCTTGTGGGCTTAACGAACATTTTGATGCATAAATTGTCCTTTTGTGATGTATGGTTTAGGAGTTATGGCTAAAAAATCCAAAAATCACAAAAAATGACGTAGAGAACTATGATTCTTGAAAAAAATTTTAACTGAGATTCTTGAAAAAAAGTTTTTTTCTAAAAATGCAGTCTTGTGTATATATGTATTAAAAACAGTTTGGTGCATAAATCGTCCTTGTAGGATGTATGGTTTGGAGTAATGGCGAAAAATCCAGATGTTAGTATATTTTGAATGATTCAAATTTTATACATAATAAAAAATTATTCAAGAGGAAATAAGAAACAATTTTGCATTTAAAATTTTTGGATTTATAATTGTTGTTAATTTTCTACAGGGCGTTGAAGTTAGCGTGTTTAAAAAATTGTTGCAATTGGCTTCTCGTCTCCAGCATTTACAAAGCGTCTGGAAGTAAAAAATCAAGGGTTGCAGTTTAGCACTCAACCAACGCAAATAAAAAAAGCGTACGTTGAAAAAAAGGAACTAAAAACTCCCTTTTTTGCCGAAACTTTCAGCTATACAAAAAAAAATATGAAAGTTTTTTGGCTTTTTATAGTGTTTAACAGAGTCTATAAGGATCACAATGAATCAAGATTCATCGAAATCGATCAAGCATAACTCCAGATATCTTAGAAGCTGACTCGAAAAACCTTGTTTCGAGAAAAACGCGATTAAAGATTTAAGGGCTATTAAATATCACGCGACAAACAAATATAATATATGTTATAACTTTTTTTTCTATTTGATATTTTTTCTAAAGTTTTGTATACGTATTCTTAAGACCTTAAATAACTACACACTAAAAAATTTCAACAATAAATTCACACCAGTGAGCGGATATTCACATTTTCTACACCAAACGGTGTTAATTTACACCTCTTAATCGGTGTGAAATGACGAAGTTATCCGATCGGTGTGAAATTTTAAAGGCAAAAAAGTAGAGCAATATTAAAATCACATTCTCATTGATAAACAAATTAAAAATAAAATTTCCCAACTTAATTTGTTCATTTTAATTTTGTAAATCTTGTATAAAAATTCAAACTTTATTTTTGACACCACGAAATAGACTCCAAAAAAATTAAATAGTGTTACTTCATATGAAATAACTCCCAATTTTTGGGGATAGTTTCATTATTTTTGAGAAATATTTCATTTTTTGTTTGGTTCTTATTCCAATATGAAATAAGCCCCAATCAAAGATTTTTTCGGCTTATTTCATTTGACAATTAATAAATTTAATGGCAATTTAATAAAAATTGTAAAAAACATCATATCTAAATCTATGATTTTCATCAGATCTAAAGCTCGCAATTTAATTCATGTTATAATTTAATAGATCATTAAACTAATTATCATTTCGAGTAGTTAAAAATTACACCGTTCGGTGTTAAATAAAATTATCATTTTGCGTATTATAAATAAACACCTAACAGGGTACAAAACAAACATCCTATCTTATGTTTACTTTTTTACACCGATCGGTGTGAAAAAAAGATGCTCTTTCGAATATAAATTTCTAGCACTTTGACTCGGTGTAGGACTCCCTGGAACACCGATCGGTGTAAAAATTCTATACAAATTTTTAAGTGTGTATATTCTAACGAAAAAAAATATTTTTAATTTCTTACACACTGTAATAGTACCTTAAATTGACTTAAATTATCGTATAATGTGTTTCTTTTTTGCCTAAACCGAGTTTAAATGTCCAATTTTGGTGAGTTAAGATCGGTTTGGTTTGACTAGACTTTAAACTCGTACTGAAAAACTGGCTCTTAGTATATATATGAGATAAATTGTGTTGAATTATGCAGCAATAATATCTACATTCGCTGAAAGCATTTTTCAAAGGATTTTCACGAAGAGTTAGTTTTTGAAACAAAGACGAACACATTTGCACATTTGTTCATGTGAAGTACTACTTTGGTTTTGCCTTTCTTTGTGTTAATATAAGAATTGACAATTATTTCATTTATTTTTTTTACTGAAATCAAAAGCTCTTGCCTAGGTTAAGTCTACAGCTTTGCTTTGGGTTATTTTGTTTGATAGCCAAGTCACAATACTGCTAGAACTTGGAAAAAGACGAGACAAAAACAATGCTAATTCCCTTGATAAGCTGCAAATAAAGGAATCGACCAGCCGAAAATGTCCTTTTTTATGCAGCACAATAACTGGGCTGAAACATTAAAGGCAAATTTTCGCATGAAGAACCTGACTAGAATATGAATTTTTTTTTTCTAACATTATGCAGTGAGAAAAAAATACAAAGCCTAAAAAATGGCAAGGAAAAAAAACTGACCTCATCCTTGAAGTTGTGCAAACAACAAAAGGTATTCTTATTCTGTAAGTGTGTGTGTGTGTGTGTGTGTGGTACATTTTCCGAAATGCTCTTCAACATTTTACTGTTTGCTGTCGTTTTTAATTTCATTACATGTTTGTTTCGCAACAAGGCATTCGGCCTGGCCTCTCTTTAAATGCCCAAAAAGGTTGTGTAAACAACTTTTGACAAAAACATTCCCATCAAGTAGCCGAGATTCCGTTGAGTTTCTGAAGAAGTACAAGTAGTTGTTAAAAGAATGCTGTTCTCGGTACGCTTTATGAGTAAAAGAAAACCTTTCTGTTTGGGTTGTTTTTTGGTACCTGTACCGTTTTTTGACTTCCGTGAATTTTATACAAATTATTTTTTGTCATTATTTCACGTTGGTTACGCTTTAATGTTTATTTATGCTCTCTTGAAATATAATAATGGGTAGGTCCACTTCAAATTGATAGTTACAGTTATAAGAAAATTAAGAGTCCTTGCATTCATTTGTGAGTGAGAAGGTTTCAACGCAATAAAAATATTCCCAGAAGCAGAAAAATAACTTGCCAAAAAAAGTGCAGGAAAAAAATTATCTTCTTAATTATATAAATTTTAAATTGCAAAAATATTTGAAACGATGATTTAAGAACTGTATTAACTTTCTTTTGTACCGGTAAATCAGCCGAAACACGATTTTTTCTGTAGAAAAAGATTCAGAAAAACTGTAAAACATACCAATTTGAAATTTGTTTGTAAATATAGTACGATACAAAATACTATATTCTGAAATATCTTTTGTTTTTTTTTCTAATAAAAATTCTTCCCTTTAGGTGTGGCGTAAAAAAACACTAAATTTTATGAAACGTCAAGATATGTTGATTCCAAGTAGTGCATTTCAATTAAGGTATCTACTTTTTTAACAACATAGTCTAGGATATTAAAGTTCACTCAGAAAATAAAAACTTTACGAGTTATTTTCATAACCTGATGTTTTTCATCCTTCAGACCCTTTCTTTTAAAGGTTGACCAAATAAAATAAACCTGGAATTTATTATAGTGATTGGCTTAACCATCAAATCGAGTTTAACTAGATAAAATCATATCAATTGCGCTGCTGCTTAGAAAACGCTGCTTTAAAACCGTTCCTTTTTTGGACGTAACCTAACGGGAAAAATGTTCATAAAAAATTAAAAAAATATTGCATAATGTTGTTTTTTTGTGTTTTATATGTAAAAATTTGCAATTTACACGTAATATAATTTTTGTTTTTTTTTTAAAAATGTTTAAAGATAAGTTTATTTTACTATTATTAAATGCCAACGCTACAACCTTGACGAAATTGCAATTTTGAGGACAATGACACGCCTAATTTAAAAACAGTTCTAGTTTTTTGTACCGGTTACCGGTTTTACAAAAACAAAATTTTATAAAACTTTATTTCTAAAAAAATAATGGTAGGCTAATTTCAAATTGCATTCTGGTTTTTGTACCGGCTCTGCTTCAAATTCACTTCTGTCTGAGTAACGTTAAAAAGTCTTGTATGGTATTTTAACAGCCCGAATAGAAAACCGATAACCGGTACAAAAAAGGATATATTTATAAAATCATCAAGTCAATATCTTTATTGTTATGAGTTTCAAGTTCTAAGAACTAGATAGACACTGACCGATCGCAATTGAAATACTGAAAATATTAAGAATATCAAATTTTTAAAGTACTTGCACCCAATTGTTTATCTATCATCAATACGTTCACTAAACTATTGTTATATGAATATCCTTCCGCGAAACTCTGTGGAATTTTTTTTAATTGTCTTTAAAAAAACAAGATATACCAAAAAGTGCTGGAACGACTTTTTAGTCAAAACTTGCAGCATTTAAAATTTATGGGCCTTACAAATAGTCGTTTTATTGTCAACTCTAAATTTACGGCCCTATTCTGGCATATTAACAAATTGTTAACCAGTATTTTGAATATTTCTATGTGTTTGTTTTAAAATTTTGATTTCAAAACAAAATTTGAAGCTCAAAAATAAAAAATGTTGATAAAAATTGTCAACTGCTTTTCAGTTATTGGCAATTTCATTAACAAATTTTGATTTTTGAGCTTTAAATTTTGTTTTGAAAACAACAAACACATAGAAATATTCAAAATACTGGTTAACAATTTGTTAATTTGCCAGAATAGGGCTATTACTGTAGGCTTTTTGACAACAAATTCTTTAGAAATAATGTCAGAAAAGCTCACACTAAATTAAGAGTAGACATTAAAGCAACTATTGGTAAGGCTCTATCACTTTAAATGAAAAATTGTAAAACAATGTTTGACATTTTTCTGAGCAAAGTTTGACAAATTCTAAGTTTTTGCTTCATGAAGTTTGTGAAGCAGAATCTACCCAGAGGTAAATGGACATATAACGTAATCAATTATTTTTTAAATACAATGAAGTTGCGAGGCCTCCGAAGTCTGATTACAATTCTCTATGACATTTGTATGGACATGGCAGCTAAAACACTGATTATATCTACCTTACACAGTAAGCGACAATGTGAGTAGGTATGCACAAGATAGGAGAGAACAAAAAAATGAAACACAAAATTAGAGAGAACACAAATAAAATGAACGAAAATCCTCTCTACGCCAAAAACCCAACGAAAATGAAAGAGAAAACACCGAAAAGAAGCAAACAAAAGCAAATGACGCCATAAATTATTTCCACAATAACTTTTACAATTTATGAACGAATTTTTTACTTTTTATCTAGCACTTCAGAGTAAATGTTTAATAATACCTTATCTTATATATTAATAGGCAAACGTCAAATGTTGTCGTAAACTTTTTCGAATGAAACTTATATCATTCGAAAGGTACTGCGCCCTATATGTGAAAGTTTGTATTATTTTTAGTAAGGAATCTCAGGGCTAGGAAGAGGTAGAATGGTGAATGAGGTATCAAATGAAAGAACTGGCTGCACAGTATGATTACATTTTAGATTGGTGACCTTCGTTCTGAAATATGAGCGTAAAAAGAGCATTTATTAAATAAAAGCTAAACTGCAACATATGGAAGAATATAATGTAAGAGGGAATTTTAGACATTGATAAAGTGTGCAAAAATACTTCCAACACTTTGCGTCATCTCTTATCCGTAAGCATCTCTTAACCTTACAATAAGCATTTTTTTATACAACAAGAGTGAATATATATTGTGATGGCGAAATTTTTTACAAATAGTAAAGTCTGTAAAATTTTTGGTTTTTTGACATAAAAATTATAGCGATATCTCGAAAACAATAGATGTTCTCAGTACAACGTATTTTTGTATGAACAGTCGTTGGTTGAGGAATAAAACCGTTATATAGCTTTTTTGGTAATATTTTCCACTGATAGTATGTAAAAAAAATCCCCTTAAAGTGACATTAAAATTATTTAGAAATCTCGAAAAATTTATATCTTCTCAGTACAACGTATTTCCTTGAAGCAAGGCCATCGCCTCAGAATGAGAAAAAAGTATTGAAATTTCAAGTTTTGACTTTGCAAGTAAATATCTAAGCTATTTTTTAGTCGATTTTCAACATATTTTCTTTGCCAGAAAGATCAAATGACTTTGGAGAAATAAGAAAAAGATAAACCGTTATCCTATCAATTCAATGTTTTATATTGTTCTAAAATAACCTCTAAAATATTTAGGTTTTGAGTGAGGATCGTTTGAAATTATTAAAAATGCAATCTTTAAGTGAGAGAAGAAAATCTGCTGATATCGTCTACTTACACCAACTCATAACTGGTGTATTCGACTCTCCAGAGCTTCTTTCTCTTATAAAATTTAACACTAACCGTAGAAGCAGTAGAAACTCTAACAACTTGATTTATTTACCATTTAGTAGAACAAATTATATGTTAACTGCTCCATTAAATCGCATGAGTACCTTTCTTAACAACTGTAACGTGTTTGATGTTAACTTGTCGAAAGGTCAACTCAATAGTAGATTGAAAACTAATGAAGGATAAGATCTATGTAAACGCATGGTTAGTTGTTATGTCTTGTGTTGTCCTTGAGCCCAACCCATATTATGGTGGGTAAATTTTTCTCCCTTTTGGTTTTTTTTGACCACTTCTATCGATATCTTTGAGATATTTCAATGATATTTGGATTGGTTCTTAAAATGATCTATTGCGGAGAAAGTGTGAAAAAGCTGTAGTAGCTGAACTCTATTGTTATTGCATGAAAAAAATAAGATAAACTTTTTTTGTTGTAGTTTTTTTTTTCTTATTACATTTTCTTTTTTCACACTCTTTCATATGACACATCACTTATTTGCAAACCTTGCCTCATTTTGACACATAATTCTATAAACAGTTTCTATCATCGAAATTCATGATATTAATGAAATCTTTTTTTTTCCTTAGGATTATTTTGATGAAAATTTAATTTTCGAAAATGTTGTTTTTACATTTTATACATAAAAAATTTGAAATATTTCAAACCACTCCAAAGTTATATACACAAATCTATGTCTTAAGCCATTTCGGTATTATATAGAAATATGCGTGGGAGAAACAGTTCTTCCGTGTTTCTGAACATATTTTGGTAATTTTTTTAAAATAAATTAGAGAAGCGAGAAGGAATTTACCAAATATTTTTGTGACCTTTGACCTGATATATAAGCGTTGAAAGAATATTTCTTAAGTTAAACCTAAACTATGAGAAATAGAAGAACATGGTGTATGAGGAAATTTTATACATTTATACAATGTACAAAAAAACATTTTTCGCTATCTCTTACGGATGCCCTACAATAAGCATTTTTTATATAACTTGTGTGAATATGTATTGTGATGATGAAATTTCTCCATCCACATTTATTCAAATAGTAAATTCTGAAAATTCCCTTTATTTTGGCATCAAAGTTATGACGATATCTCGGAAACTATAGCTTTTCTCATGACAGCGTATTTTTGTATGAAAAGCCCGGGTTGTGAAAGCCCTGTACGAAGTTTTTTTATTAATGTTTTTAAGATATTATTTTTAAAAAAATGTCGGCTATTTGGAATCAAAATGTAGCGATAATTCGAAACTCAAGATAATTGTTAGTACAACACATTTTCTTAAGGCAATTTAATAGCCTCAGAATGAGAAAAAACGATTGGAATTTAAGAAAGTTGGTCAAATTTCGGTGACAGGCGATACTAGTTTTATATATAAAACTTTGTTCTGGCTTACACATAAACATTAATAATTTTTACAAACAAACTTTACTGTAAAACTTTCTGTTAGAAAACACGAAAAGAGCATTAAAGCAAAACAGTCTGCTACGACTGTTGAACAATTTATGCTGGCTTTGACTTGCAAAAGTTGAACAGTTGCTGCTACTTCGACTTTCCATTTTGTTCACAGTTTCAGTCAATCGAAACAAAATCTGCTGAAACTGTCGATTGCTGAAGTGCTTCACAGCCTTAAAGTTTTTTTTTTATTTTGCTTTGACTGCGACTGTTTGATATTTAGAAGCATATGTTTTAGCAGCATCAAAGGAAATAAAAAATATTAGAAGTTTTTAAAAGCTGCACAGTGCGCTTTTTTTAATTTTAGGATGACATTTGTGGCGGCCGTAGCCTAGTGGGAAGAGTGCGTGGCCCCTTAGCTAAAGAACCGCGGTAGCCCGGGTTCGATTCCAGCTCAGACAGAAAGTTTTTTCAAGATGGCAAACCTCAGAGAGTAAAAATTGCCATGTAAAGCTTCTTGAGAACATAAGCCGTTCGGAGTCGGCATAAAACACGTAGGTTAAGTTCTCGGTCATTTGTGATCAAACATTTAATAACACGCACAACACAGCTGATCAGTAGAAGCTAGGTCAAAGTCCTTCCAAGGGCTGAAATGGCCAGTTTATTTTTTATTTTTAGGATGTCATTTGGGTTTTTTTTGTTAAATTTTATAAAAAAATATTTAAAAATATTTAGGCAAAATATAAGTAGATGATCAATATAAAGAAAATTTTATATAATCCAAAATGTTCGTTATTACTTTAGACACACAACTGCATTCTTAGATATATGGGGACGTTCAACCTATATAGATAATTTTAACACAAAACAAAGTTTTATTAATAGTCTGGTATAAAAAAATAGATTTTTAGCCATAACTTTTGATTGGAAAGAGATATTGGGGTAATTTTTTCACATAAATTATTTTTGAGACTTGAATTTTTTGTAAAAAATATAAAAACAACATTTTGGAAAAAATAAATTTCGCGAAAAAAATCAAAGGGTACCCTTGTTGTTTTGATGACAATTGATGAAAATAATTTTTGCGCTTAGCTGGAAGAATTTTTGCAAATAAATGCTATGTCATATGAAAGGTAGCCAGATGTGCAATTTTTAATTGATTTCGTTTTTACAACAACAACAATTTTTGAGTCATTTTTTAAAGTAAAAGTCAATATTTTGGACCTTTTTTGACATAATCATAAAATATATATACACTGACTTAACGGTACAGTTCAACCTATTTTTGTAAAGTGATTTTATTGAACTTTTGAACAAAAAAAATTTGAATGAAATATATTAATGGACAGCGGAGATATTTGCATCGAAAGACCAAACTTTGATTTTCATGTCGTTTTTTTCTCATTCTTAGGCAACGATGTTTTATGAAAAAGTCGTTATACTGAAAATTTCTCCAATTTTAAAGATATGTGAATGTTTTTGATGTCAAAATAACAGAAATTTTTTTAAAATTAAATACAAAAAAATCTCCGATAGTAAAAAGTTTTTTAATAACAAAATTACCGTTAGTTGAAAAATTGCCGAGGGGGCGTGGCAAAAATTAAGTATGTAACATTTTAAGTTGGGATGCACTTAATATGTATACCTAGTTTGAGCAAAATCCGTTGAGCCGTTTAGATTCGTGTAAGGGTCAAACAAACAAACAAACAAACAGAAAATGAGTTTTATTACTATAGATATGTGGTTTGTATAGGAGGTAGGCGATGCAGTTTACATACAATTCTTATTTTTTGTCCTGTTACTTAATTTAGGCTAGAACTCAATTGTAATTTCATGGTCCTAGCTTTTAAAGTTTATTAGATAATGCAAATGTCATCCTAAAATCGAAAAAGTGCACTGTGCGCTGGTTTATTGAAGACATTTTTCCATATGCCTTAAATAATTTTATTCTGAGAATGTTTTTCCAGTATTTTATATCGACAATGACTTACACAACTACATTTGCATTATATGTTTTTTGTTGTATTAATCTCGAAATCGTAAACAAAATTATTTTATACTATTATTCCTCAGCCCAAAAACCTTAAAAAGTCTCAAAAATTTTTGAATGTATGTTTTTTAAGACTGAACTACTTTTTTGTCCTCAAACTATGTTAGATGTTTAAGTCCTAGTAAATTTGAATTATTTTTAAAGTCACCATAATTGCTTTGAAAATTATTTTGGAATTGGATAAAATCGCATTCACAGTCTTTATTCAGGTCTGTAACTTGTAACTATATTTTTTTAATATTTGTTTTTCTTAACACACTTTCTTATTTTTTAAAAACTTTTCTCATCCTCTGTTTATTCTGTGTTTATAATCGTTTTACTAATGCATAAATTACATTTTGCTCAGTTTGACCCATATCTATAATAAAGTTACTTTCGAAAGGGTTTTCTTTCTGATGTTGTCTAAACTATGCTTTTTCTGCTGACAATTTGCATAAACGTTTTGCCACAAACAAACTTAACTCATTTCTTCTTCTTCTTCTTTTTCTTCAATCATCTTCGTTCAAGCCAAGCTCAGCTAAGAATTCACGCTGGACTAATAACAAATACAAGGCACTAGCATGTCCTGCATACTCTGAAATTTATCCAGAATACAAGCAGCCAACAGTTGCAAAATCAACAACAATGCCAGCAACAATAACAACAACAACAGCAACTTCAACAAAGTCAACGGAACAAGAAATGGCAACATCAACGTCCATGTCTTCATCAACTACTTTGAAAAGTGTTGAGTTAGCCATTAAGAAATACCAACAATGGAGCAACAAATTTCTGACAAATAGTCAAGCAACAGCAGAACAATCAACAACAACAACAACAACAACAACAACAACAGCAACAACTGAAGATAACAGACAGTCATCAACGTCCACATCATCATCATCATCAGCATCATCCACTTCTGGTTATCAGAGCCAACAACAGTGTGGAGCCAGCTACACTGAGTTGCTGGTTACGTCAGCTCAAAGAAAGCCCAAAGTCTATGATTGCATGAAAGGCTTTCTTAAGCGTAAACTTTTTCATCAAAGTGTGGAAGCTACTGTGAAAGTTCCGCCTGAAGAGGAGGCAACCAGTGATTATGATGAGGTAAGAAATGGTTTAAAAATCAGTATAAAATTGGTTTAAAATTTTCTAAATGTTACTATTTCGTTTTACAGATTGATGTTCTGGATTCATCCTATAATGCCGATGAAGAATATGAAACTGACACAAGTTCGACATGTAGCTGTTCCAAAGAAGACGATGAAAGTGATGCGGATGCAGTTGGTCAGGAGTCAAAATTACCATTAGCACTTAAGTCCAACTGCTGGCCCAATCATGCGGTGCTAAGCGATGCCACTTCTTCATTATCTGCCACCAGCAACGAAGAAGAGGAGGATAGTGATGCTGGCATTTCCGATTGTTGCCAGCTGCTCACGGAGAGAAGTCCTAAACGTCGCAGTCTTATGAAAAAGAAAAAGAAGCTATCGACATTGAAGCCATTCTATAATTTGGTGGAAGATGAAGAGCTTCTAGATGCCTCATGGTACCAGCCACACTTAAGCACCAAGGCCGCCGCAGAGCGTCTACAACACGAGGCTCCGGGTGCATTTTTACTGCGTCGCAAGACTCACAGCTTTGAGCTTTTAGTGCGTCTGGAAACAAAAGTTAAAAACTATTCATTATTGGATTGCGGCAAAAGCTACAAATTCAAGGATGCAAAGAAGGAATTTAGCTCACTGAGAGCATTGGTCACACATCATTCGGTGATGGCGGAACATTTGCCAATGCCACTGACGCTACCACGCCCCAAAGAGCAAGAACGGCAGCAACAGTTCAAGCAGTCTCTGCGGTACACCGATGATTTTGACAGCTTTGAGTCGCTGCAAATCTTAGGAATTCTGAAACGATTGCAGGCCGAAAGTCTGGAATTTTCATGAGCGAGTTTTGAGTGATGTGGAAAGTCATGCTTAAAAACAGCCAGCGCTAAGCAAAATCTTTAGTCGATTATAAACACCTAACTTCAGGTTCTAGTAAAAACAGTTGTACATAAATTTGACGAGCAGTGGCAAAGGTGTCTATGTGTATTAGAAAAGATGCCAGTAAAAAACATGTGATTGTGCCTTGGTCAAAGGAATCTTGGCAAAACGGGGCTATTAAGTTATAATAGTGAATTTGTAAATATAACAAAACTGTTGAAAGAAATATAAGATGTAAATAATTTTCCCATTAAATATTAACAAATTTAACACAAAAAAAAAATATAAATTTTGCCTTTTCGCTGTTTCTCTTGATTTTATAAAAAAAAAAAATTAACATTGTAAGGTTTTTCTCATTTATAAGTCGGTAAGCTTCTTATAGGAAAGCATATGAAATCGATTTTAATAAATATGTGAATATTTGTTGAAGATGAAAGCTTGTCTGAAAAAAGGAAAGAAAATTGGAGTGCTCTACCAAACCACTCTCTAGGGAATACAACCCAGCTAGCACAAAAAGGTCGCAAAAGTGTCGCGAAAGAGTCGCCAATACAGATATAAAACGTAATTGCAACTGAAAAAGCAGATATTTACGCTTATTTTGTAACAACTTAGGTCGCAACTAGACGAAAAATGTGCTGAAAATACTGAAAGTGCACGTCACAAGATAAAACATAATTGAAACATCCAGAAAAGTTACTGTTGTCTTTCGTTTAGTTTTACATTTTAGTTGATTTAACGTTAAGGTACTATTACAGTGTGTAGTTATAAAAAAGCACCTTTTTTATTAATAAGGCGAAAAATGTTTTATAATACTGAAGTTGCACGTTACAAGATAAAACATAATTGAAACATCCAGAAAAGTTACTGTTGTCTTACGTTTAGTTTTACATTTTAGTTGATTTAACGTTAAGGTACTATTACAGTGTGTAGCTATAAAAAAGCACCTTTTTTATTAAATTTTTTTTACATAGTATTATTAGTTTTAATGATTCAAATTTTTTACATAATGAAAAATTATTCATGAGCAAATAAAAATAAATTTTTTTTTGTCTTTATTTTTGTTGTTAATTTTCTACAGTGCGGTTAAGTTAGCGTGTTTAAAAAATGGTTGCAATTGGCATCTCGGCTCCAGCATTTACAAAGTGTCTGAAAGTAAAAAATCAAAGTGCATTCTTGAGTTAAGGGTTATAGTTGAGCACTCAACCTACGCAAATAAAAAATAAAAATAAAAAATAAAAAAATGGCATGCGTTGAAAAAAAAATGTACCAAAAACCTCCTTTTTTGCCGAAACTTTCAGCCATTAAAAAAAAAGTAAAAAGTTTTTTGGCTTCTTATAGTTTTAGTGCTTAACAGAGTCTATAAGGATCACAATGAATCAAGTTTCATCGAAATCGATTAAGTAGAACTCGAGATATCTTAGAAGCCGATTCGAAAAATCTTGTTTCGAGAAAAAACCTATTAAAGATTTAAAGGTTCTTGAATATCGCGCGACATACGAACATAATATATGTTATAACTGTTTTTCTATTCGATGTTTTTTTCTAAATTTTCTATACGTATTCTTAAGACCTTACAGAACCATATTCTAATGAAAAACAAAAATTTCTTTTTAATTTTTTACACACTGTAACAGTACCTTAAAGACTTAAAGTTTTTTGAATATCACGCGACATGCGAATATAATATGTTATAACTTTTTTTTCTGTTTGATATTCTTTCTTAAATTTGTAAACGTATTTTAAAGACCTTAAATAACTATATTGTAACAAAAAAAAAATTGATTTGTAATTTTTTATACACTAATAGTACCTCAATGTAACGAATATCTTTATATTTATTCCTGTAAGGAATATTTCAGCAAATTTACAAACTCTACAGAAACACTTGATATATCATACGAAAGGTCTTGAGCTGTAGGTATGCACAAAATTGTCAGATTTTTGATGAGTGATACTATTGCGCAGATATGAGCGTTTAAAGTTGAAAAAATGGCAAAAATACTTGAGACAGAAACTAGCTATAATGTAAATGAGAAAGCGTGATTACCAAAGCGAATAATTTAGCCATTTTTTAATCGATTTTTTCGTTTCTTTTCTTATATTTTACTTCGGTAAGCGTTCTCAAAAAATAGTTTCGAAGCTGAAAGTCTTTCGTTAATAAATATTTTAAATATTCAAATGAAAAGAATCAACTTTAATATTTATTTCAGTTTGGATTTCTGAGATGCCAGGATTGGCAGGGTCTAGAATGGTAAATGGGGTTTCGAATGAAAGTGCAGGATGTGGAAGCGTGCACAATTTAGTTGGTTTTTCGATAAGTGACCTTTGTCCTAAAATATGAGCGTTTAAAGAGAATTTCTTAAATAAAATGTTCTAAAAGAGATGAAAACTAAAAGAGATGAAAGAACATGGAGTAGAAAGTCATTTAAGACATTGCTAAGATGTTCAACCAACACTCCAGACATTTTTCGCTATCTTTTTAATTCAATTAATTGTTCTAACGTATCTTTCCGAAAAAATTTTCACCCAGTTCACTGCAAGTTGATTGTGTATAGCATAAAAGTGATATTTGAGTATGTGCATACTTTCAGGCTGAACATTTTTCAGGACAGTATATGTTGTAAAAGCACTGTAATAAAGGGAAAAAAGTAAGTATAGTTTAAGGGATATTAGGTGTGGAGCAGCAAGCTTGCCTTTATGTTTAAGTATGTATGTGATGTAGTGTAACATCGCTTCAGTTAATAAATAAGCCAATTGACGCAACAAATTTTTTTGGATCAGTGGGTAGCGTGTAGAACTATCAATCGAAGGGGTATGGGCTCAATTTTCACTGCAAAAAAGTAAAAATTTTTAATATTATATTTTCTTGTTGTAATAGATGCAATCACAAAGAAACAAAAATTCTAAGAAAAAGGTGTCGGAAAAAAGTGTCGCTTTTGAGATTTCACTCAAGCCAATCACAAAACGAGGCGTAAAAAGGTTCGCTTTAAAATTAAAGGAACCTATAACTTAATGAAAACATCTTCAACGCAAGGTTTTGAACATTAATTTGTGACATTGATATAACTTGATTTTAACATAAAGCAACTTACAGCCCTATTCTGGCAAATTAACAAATTGTTAACCAGTATTTTGAATATATCTATATGTTTGTTGTTTCAAAACAAAATCTGAAGCACAAAAAACAAAATTTTTCAATGAAATCGTCAATAACAGAAAAGCAGTTGACAATTTTTATCAAAATTTATTATTTTTGAGCTTCAAATTTTGTTCTGAAATTAAAATATTACATCAAACATATTGAAATATTAAAAATACTGGTTAGCAACTTGTTAATTTGCCAGAATAGGGCTGTAAGTCACATGTAGGTTGCAAACTCATTACTGTATTTGTTACAATTACAATACACTAACATTTTTATGGGAAAAAATTGTTTTAAAAAAGGTTCCCTTAACGTAAAAATTTATTATACTTTTTGAAAAATATATGAAACATTCTTACAACCTTTTTATTTATTTGTAACATAACTAAAACCGTAGTTCAACTGATTTGCAACAAAACAAATTGTTTGTTACTAAATACTTTTTCGAAACTTTAATACAACCCATTTGTGACTAAATTTGTTTAAAAAAAAAATGGATTACCAACTTATTATAACATATCTTTGTTCGAAGTACAAATCGAAATCTATGTTAGCTGGGAGAACCAATATATGTTGTTCCTGTTTCAACCATTTACCAAGTTAATCATATCACGTCAAGCAAATGCAAGGTTAGCAATTCAATAAAGACTCTCATATTTCGTTTATTTTCGAGAGTAAAGCTTGTTACATATATATTAAAAGGCTCATGAACAGCTTCGCTATTTAATCTGATGGGTACACTTGAAGTTTGGTCAGAAATGCGTATTTTCCCTCAATCCTGAATCGAATGAACTAATAAAATTATATAAAAGACTTAATTTTGCCTCGTTTATAGAAGATGCAGCTTTTGCCAAGACCCTCTTTTAATTAAGCTTAATGCGCCAACTTAGTGTGAGTATCTCATCAATATTTATTTCAGTTGAATTGGCTCAGCAGCAGCTACATATTAATATTGGTAGTAAATTTTATGTCAATATTATTGCTTTATCCCTGCGTTATTTTTGTATTTATACGATTTAGTGTTGGGAAAAACTGTTATTTTCATATAACAGTGGAGGCTGAAAATGATGGAGAAAAATAACAACTTAATATAACAGGTTTCTGTTATTTTTTTTTATAAAATTCTGAACGATATGAATAATATTGGCACATCACTAGACAACCAGGTTCGAAACTATTATGTAACCGTTGGTGCTTATTTTTTTTAGCTAATTAGCAAGTTAACTTGACGCAGGTGTTTCATTGCTCTGGCTAACTTTTTAAATTGAAATTATATATATTTCAACATGAAAAAATAAAAGAGTTGGAAAAATATTTAAAAGGCAAGAAGTTGTTTGGATTTTTTTACACCTGAAAGAAAAATAAATGCTATTTCCAAATTTTTTTTTGCAAAAGCTCTCATACAAATCATCAATAAGCAACTTGAAACATCAATTACAAAAAAAGCATCCTTCAATAGAATAAGTCAACGAAAAACCGCCCAATAGTTCCAGTCTTGAAGAAATCTCAAATGAATCATGTACGATTTTTCTTGGTCCTTGACGAAACATGCTGTTTTGGCAATACATTTCATTGACGAAAATTTCATATAAATGTTCCAAATTCGTGCAAGACCCAATGCAGAAACGTCGGGATTTATCATGCACGAGACCAATATCAAAATATTGCGGAAGTTTCGTTAATGAAAAGTAGGCAGGAATATAAAGAAAATTCGTCAAGGAATTAACACGTTGACGGACAGTTGCGTCTATAGCCGTCAAGTTCAAGTTCACTATGTGACATGACGGCAACAGCCGTCCAATACGAAACGGTCGTTTTTAGACACTGCGGCTGTAGCAGCACAAATGTGCATTTACCAGCGTACAAGTAGAAGCCTAGTATCATGTTTTCGAAAAAAATTTAGTATGCAAGGTTAACACATTGAGTATGCACGTGGTTGTGAACGGAGTAGTGAACATATAGTGTCAATTTTCGAATTTCACTTGATTCTACTGTCCGTCAACGTGTTAAATTCTCAACGTGTTTCTGGACCGAATTCAACGTCGTGCGATATATTTGATAGGTGATAAAAATATTTTATCCTTTCAACTTTATTGGAAATCGACGAAATGTTGGTTTCGTAATGGCCTGACGCCACCACACCGTATGTTTTCCAGGTCCACTTGGACAGCTGTCCAAGCCCATTCCTTTACCATTGCCTTGATGCCACACAGAACTTAACGTGGTAGTGATAATTCGTTCTTTAGTAGTACGGTTAAGTTGTGGAATAGTCTCATGCAGAAACTTCCTTTAAGAAATCATCACGAAAAGTTCTTCAATGATGCCGCGAACTACTGGGCAAAGTCCAGAATCTACAGAGGAGCATCAACACCGGCAACAAATATCTCTATCCAGTTGGAGGCTGTGGAAGCCATTACAGTTGACAGCTGGTTCCTGTTATTGTTGCTGCTGTGATATTTTTTTCTGTTCATTTTCGCTGATGCTTATTCTCGCTTGGTTATACATCAAAAGCGAACCTGTTGTTTTTATACAACTGTTATTTTGGCTGCTGTTATTTTTTCTGCTATTAATATTCCATAATGCTTCTTTTCGCATGGTTGTACATTAACAGCGAACCTGTTACTTTTATAAACACTTAACAGCCGCAACTGTTATGGGAAAAATAACAGTTGCAAAATAACAGATAGTTGAATAACAACCCGACACTAGTAGCTGTCTCCTGCTTATAAATGTATGAAATTTTTTGCATTGTCAAATGAAACAATTATTTTTAATGCAACTCTTATTATTTTTGCCACTGTCAGCGCGATATTCGTTCAATTAACCAAAGCTGTCAAAACGCCGTTGGAACAGCATCAAGTTGAGTCAATAGAACCAGAGCAAATATTTTTGCTCATAAATAATATCAACGTTTTGTTGAAATCGGCTTTTATTGACCATAATGCTGCGATGGCCAATTGTTATTGCAGTTGTTGTTGTTGCATCAAGATATCCCATAAATTGCGATGTTGCTTTAAAAATATGCTGAGTTTATGTTTGTTTAGCCTTTAAACAGTTTTCGATTATAACACAACAAAATGGCAAACGTTGGCATCGTGCGCACTTTATTGTTTTATGCATTTAATTTATTATCATAATTAAAAGCATAACTTAATGCATGTGTGTCTGCGCAAGTGTGTGTGTGTGTGTTAGTCCGTTTGAATAGAGTCAAAGCTTATTTATTACGCACTAGCAACCAAACGGAAATCGCCATTTATGATGCCATATTTGTGTGGCGACACACACACACACACACACGCTCACACATACTCCCTTAACTCATTCTGTTGTCCCTTTAAACGGAATTGATTCATGGCAAGCGACAAATTCAGTTGTTTTCAGTTAATATTGGCTATATTGTTATTTTTTGTTGTTATTGTTGCTGTCATTGCTGATCACAACTCAATTGTTGTTGCTTTGTTTTGACATTTATTTTGAATATATTTACATTGCGTGGTCATGGTTTTAAAGCCTACTGTTAAGGATCAACTATTTATTGCAAATTGTGGGCTTTTCCCTGGTGCCATAATATCTGTGGTCACAAGAAATAATGACTAAACTCAAAATATCGTAAAAAAGCGATATGGAATTTACTTTATTGCCAATTTTTGGAAGTATGCAGATATAAATTTTTTTTGCCTAGAATTGATCATCACTTATGTCTGCACATATTTTCTTTGTAACGGTTCCTATATTTCAAAAAAAGGGGTCGTAGTTCGTGCAATTGAAATATCCTTTTTTACGATACTTTTTTACGATTATAAATACATTTATCGAGCCGAAAGTAGAAAAAGCCTTTTTTACCCACTGTTCTTGGTATTTTATGTAAACAATATCTTACATCTACTTATAATTTTAAATTTACTATGCAACAACAGCAAAAAACATGTTCAAAGCATAGCTGTTAAATAATGATTACTAATCGTAATCATTAGTAATTCGATTATTTTTTTAATAAAGGTGAAATAACTGATTAAATACGATTCGTACTTACGTTCTTACTTATCTAAGAATTACGATTACAAGTAATCCAAAAATAATAACGATTACTTCAGATTACGATAATAATCAAAGAGAATCAAAAGTAATCAGAAAAAAATACGACTAATTTTAGAAATAATTTTTGTTACTTTTTGATTATTTAAATAACTCCTAAAAGTAGTCGGACTATTTTTTCTTGATTACTTTTGATTCTTTTTGATTATTTTCGTAATTTCAAGTAATCGTAATAATTTTTTGATTATTTTTAATCGTAATCGATTACTAATCATAAACTTTTCCCTCAAAAATTATGTATGGATTACAATTTATTTTTAAAATATAAATATTTGAATACTAATCGTAATGAGTGAAAATTCGTCAAATAAGCCACCTTAACATAAAGTCGTAATTTTAATATATGTAATGGATATTATTGAAGATGAAGCAAACATTTTCTGTAATTTTTTTACTTAACTTTTTTCAATGATTAATAAAGAATTTAGTTTTAGACCACTGTTTTAGTAAAATTAATTTTGCAAGGTTAAAGGCTTGTTAAAATTTCTAAATAACTCTTAATTTATGTTAAACTATAAAAACGATTAAAAAAAAATTAAGGAAACGTTAAAATTTTTTTAATCTCAATATATAACAATTTAGTTAATAATTAAACAGTAAGATAATAAAAAATATAAAAAATGAAGGTTAAAGCAAATTAAAATTATTATAAAATTAAAAAATTAAAAAAATATATAATAATAAAAAATTCACAAAAAAAAATTAAAAAAGGAAGGAAAAAATACAAACAAAAAAAAATTAAAAACAAAAAATAAAAAAGGATATCTGAAAACCTCCAAGCGGTTAAAGCTGGGTAAATCCGAATGTATTCTGCCAATCAAAAAAATAAAACATTTGGAATTACTTGAGTCATTATTTTTAGAGTGTACGTATAAGTCCGCTGTCGCAGACTCTGCCAGCACTCGTGTCATTGATAATTCATCATTGCATCCAGATTTTAAAATATTTTTGATGTTGTTGCTTTTTGTGGTTCTTTTGCACTCTTTAAATAATTTTCGTGGGCATCGCTGCTTTAGACGACTCTCCCTTACTAATATGAATGTTTTAAAATAATAAAACTTTTTCTAAAAATATGTTTTAAAATAAGAACAATTATGAAATCTGTGATGTAAGCCAAATTGCAAAGATATTTATTGTTTTATTATTGTACTTCGAGTAAAGATATCGTTGTTGAATCTAAGGACCTCAATCCAGTAATACAGAAGGATAAATTAACTAGTACACTCAGAAAAAAGTTTACCGGAATATGAGAAAAAAGGCATCATATTAAGTGAAAAATGGTATTCACTTTGCTCCAGAGAATGCTTTTCTCTAAATGTGATCCCAAAAATTCCCTAAAAATGGCAAAAAGCTTCCATGAAAATGAGAAATATTTTTTCATTAATAAAAGAGAACTTATCTTTAATAGAAAAATATTTCTTTATAATACGTTCAACCGTTTTCTTTATTATGTAAATTTTTCCCGAAAACAGAGAAATATTTATTTAATTTTAAAAAATGTTTTCTTTAAGTTGCGTTTATAGTTTCTCACAAAAATAACACTTTCTTTAAAAGAAAGATATATTTTCTTTACATTGATACAACATATTTCTTTATTGCGTAAATTTTTCTTTAAAACACAGAAGTATATCCGCAATTACGATTAAAAATTATTTTTGTCAAACATTTGTTTTAACTCAGTTCTACGCAAAGTAGAAGTATTAATATCAAGTTATGATTCAGTTTTAAAAATATTAGTTAAAAATGTGTAAGTGCGTGAAGATCAATTCGTTAATCTGACGCTAGCCTAGCGAAGACTCCAACCAATACTTTTGATCCGCAAAAAGTTAAATTCGTACTTTTTGCTAAGTACGAATTTAACTTTTGGGAGGAAATTAAATTCGTTCTACTTGCAAAGTACGAGTTTAACTTTTGAATCGAATTTAGCTTCTGGCACAATTTTGAGTTTGAGAATTTTTGCATTGAAACTTAGTACCATGAGCGCCAGTTTCACTACTTTTTAAAAAATATTTATGGCAAACGTCTTAATTGTGCACTCAAAATTTTGCCAAAAGCTAAATTCGATTCAAAAGTTAAACTCGTACTTTGCAAGTAGAACGAATTTAATTTCTTAACAAAAGTTAAATTCTTACTTAGCAAAAAGTTAGCACTTAAAATGTGTTGAGAGGTAGAATTATTGTTGTGGCATTGTTTTTCGGGACTCTTTATAAATATTCCAGAAATTTATTCTGAAAAACGATTTTGTAAATGCATCCAAAGAAACAGTAGTAATAAACAACATCACTTTGTGTAGCTTTGTTAAGTAAAAAAAAAAATTTTGAAGGAACAATCGTCATAATATGCAGAATATGCAACACTTGCTTTTCACAACATTTATCAATTGCTCACACGCTTTCTATTTTTTTCGTACCTCATTCAATATTAGAAAAATGTATCGATTTTTGAAAAGAAGCCTTTTTAATTTTTGAGAAAGGATTTGTTGTTATTGAAGAAAATATTTCGCATAGTGAATTATTTATCAACAATAGAGAACATTTTTCATTTTCTATAAATTTTTCTCTATAAATGAGATTTTTTCAGTGAGAGAAAAGTACTTATCATTATTAGAGACATGAAATATTTTCATTTCCCACAAGGAAGGAAATATTTCTTCGAATGTGTGAAAATTTATTATAATTGAAGTAAATTTTATTTGAAATAAAGAAAATATCTATTATCGAAAATAGAGAAATTTTTTATCACAAAAAGATATGTGTTTTTTTCTGAGTGTATGGAGCTATCTTTAACAGGGTCGAAGTAAAAAACATCCGTGTTTATTATTATTTTGATGACGACACTTTTTAAGGGGAAGGGGAGTCCCAAAAAAAAATGCAATTCAGGGGATGCCAAAACTAGTTCATACCAAAAAAGAAGTGCAATAATCGAAAGGATTTTTTATAGCATATTTAATTTTGATACCGGAATTGGGGATCTGATTTTCGATGTACTCTAATATATATATTTTATTTTTTATACCTTTCATGCGGTGCCCTAGCAGGCGAAAGAAGCAAAGTGAAAAAGTAATTTACTCCTAATGCTGTATACGTGGAGGTATACAAATAGTTTGATTGAGGTATGAAAAAAAATTATTGAAAGTAACCCCTAATTACAGTGACATAATAAATTATACATATATGATATAAATTATCCACCATAGTTAACAAACGAGTACCTGTGACACAGTGAATGGTGCAAACAACATGAGCTCCACTTTTAATGATGCGGTGAACTGCAACATAAGTCATCATTAGCACGTACTACAGCAGCAACAACGTCACCATCATCATCGTCATCCTCAACATTATAGTCCTTATTTGTAGCAGTGCTTTGCATCCTGTTGAACTTGATGCCTGTTGCACAAACAGAAAGTGAGTAACTTTCGTGGTGCACGAAGAGCAGCAGCTGAAGTGATGACGATGATGCATAGTAGCACTAATTAGAGCGAATAAAAAAATAAATGATAAAAAAACCGATGGCTTGAATAATTAAAGAATTAAAAAAAACAGAAATGAAACATTCTAGTGAACACATGTAGCATTTTTTACTGATGCTGTGAAAAGAAAAGTGCCCAGCACCCACTTAATTGGATCTACAAAAACAACAAAAATGACGACTTTAACAATATTTTAAACGTATTTCAATTAAATTAAGTATGTTGTAGCTTTGTTGCTCCAATTATTATATCTACTTATAAATTTAAATTTTATTCATTTCAAATCAGAACATTTAACAACATCTCTTCAGGGAGGAAGAGTAAGAGACATGAGCTCGAGAAAAAATTGTTTTCAAACTTTTGCTCATCATTCAGTCTTGTCAACAAAAATAAAACTCTTGAAATAGAATTCTACACACACACACACACACATACACACATGAAGAATACCTATAAACGCACAAATAACAAGATCCTTCCAAAATGCAAAACTTTTTCCTTAAACTTTTCAATTTATTCAATAATGTCCTGCTTGTGTCTATTATGCAAGTTTTCACAAAAGAAAAAAAAAGAAAATACAAAAAGCAAATGAAAAGAAATTCAAGTGAAACTTTCTAGTCCAAGCAAGTTAACAGTTTGATAATTTTTTGGCCCGGGACCTACTTAGCAAGTGCCTACTTATTCGTCCTCGCTGTACTTTGTTGCTGCTTACCGCTCGTGCTTATCTAATGATCGGAGCGTTGCTGTTACCTCCATAAATGGAAGTCTTGGTAAACATTGCCACAGCATCCAAAATAAGAATTTTAAATTTCAAGTAGGAAACATTTTAACAGAACAAAAAGAAATAAAATTAAAAGCGTCCTTAAGACAAAAACAAAAATTATAAATAAAAATAAATAAAACCAAATATCTTGAAAAAGATTTCTACGGCATACTAAAAACATCAACATTTCAGTAAATTGATAAGCAAGCAATGACAAGCCATGACAACAAGCAATTCAACCACCTCATCCTTACACTCCTCCACTCCTTCGCCCACCCCCGCGAGCTATGTACATGCAACTATAGCGCTTCCGTTTTCCGTTTGCCGGAAAAGCATCCAAATATTTTGCTGATGATATTTTTTGACAACTTTTGTTAATGTTTGTTGCCAGCAACACCAACAACAACATTAACAACAACAGCGTCAACTGGGAGCTCTAACGACTGACTGTGATGGAAACGGAAACAGCCACAAACGCAGATAGACAAAACGTTATCATAAAGAATACAAAATTTTTAAAAAAAAACGACAACAAGAGCTGACAATGCGGCTATCAGTCAGCTCTGCAGCGGCATAATTCAAGAAAATCTAGCATTGCTGCGTTATAAAAATTTTGCTGTAGCAATGATTTTCTTGCTACCACACCGTTATTTCAAATTGAAGTATATCCTGCGCTAAATGCTTACAAGGGAATACGAGAAGAAAACAACAACGAGATTTGGCCTAAAACTGTGCCTGAGCCGCAATTGTAAACTTTTTATGACATCCCACAGTTGCTCTAATCGGTGGAAGAAGGGGGAACAGCGCGATTTGCTGGCATAAAATTTGTCGTCACTCTGGTAACGTAGTCGAAAAAAGGCTATAATAAAATTTTAAAAATAGCCTTCGAGGCAGTTTTCGTTTAAGCAATTTCTTTTTCATTGGTTAGGCGCTTATAAAACATTGAGCGATACGGTTGAGTGGATAAACTAGAAATTTAATTTAAATAAATTAAGACAGTTTTTTGTTTATAGAAAGTGTAAAGTGCTGAAATTTTAGTGGTTTTGATAGGAAGATCGGGAAGAAGGATCAATAGAAAATATATAATCGTTAATATATAAAAATATAAAATTTCGAAAAATACTGTATTCAATTCCAGATGAAAATTGAATTTACAAGACATACTTACTCTTACAAAATAATATTTATCCAGTTTTAGAGATATCGGTAAAGATTAATCAAAAAATTAATCACACGAATTAATTTCATGAAATGCATTTCATTATTAAATATATATATATTTTCCAAACATTTCATTTATCATACGAATACAATTTTTGCTTTTTTAACAAATATTTTTTAAAGGTCCTTTGGAATTTTAAAATTCATTCAATATGTAGAGTTCAACTTCACAGTAAAGAATTTTTTTTAGCTGCATGAGAACTTTATATAATAATACAAGACAAAAATACTGTTAGAATGAGTTTTTATTATTATAGTCTGGTAGATAATTTCATGGCATTAATTTTTAAATTTGATTTCTGACATTATGTCCGCCGCGGTTACGAGTGATATAGTCCATTGGATCAGTCCAATTTTTCACTATATTTTTTAATAAATCTGACCGTATGGCGTCAATGGTGGCTTGAATATTGGCCTCCAATGCTTCAAGAGTTGCTTGTTTGTCGGCATAAAACAATGATTTCCATAGCCTCATAAAAAGTTATCGAGAGGCGTTAAGTTTCACGAACGAGGGGGCCAGTTAACAACTACTTCTGGAAATAAAGTTGTCACTAAATTGATTTTGCAATAAATTGATGGTTAAAGCTTAGTATGCTGTAGGAAAGAAAAAAATTTTCATAATACATTGAGATTTTTGACAACAAACAGGCAGCGAAATTTTTTTTCGCCAGCTAGTACGCTGTAGAAGCGAAAATTATTGCAATGTTGCCAAATTTCCATTCGTGAGTGAAGAGTTGAAATTTCAAAATTTCGCTGTCGATATTATGCCCGTACATTTAATTGGCGCGGAAATATGCCATTCAACAATAAAAAATAAGCAGTAAGTATGTTTAAGTGTTGAATTTGTTATTTAACAAATTTATTGTTGCATTTATATAGTTTATTAATGTGTAGTCTTGCTTTTTATAGGGTATAAAATTGCAGCAATAAAAATATGAATCCGTCAACCAGAACAGCAAGTGCTTTTTCTCCACACAAAAATTTTGACTCTGCACCAAAATATGCCCAAAAATTTTCGTTCATACAACATACTAAGCTTAAGCGCGCTGTATGGCAAGTTGCGCCGTCTTGTAGGAAACAAAAAAAATCAGTCAGCATGGTTCGATAGCTCTTGCCATTCACCGTAACGGCAGCTCCTTCCTCATTTCGAAAGAAATAAGGACCGATGATGCCGCCAGAGTGTAAACCGCACCAAACAGTCAATTTTAATGGATGTAGTGGTGATTCGTTAATGGCTTGAGGATTGTCTTCGCACCATATACGTCAATTTTGCTTATTGACGAAGCCGTTTTACTAGAAAGGAGCTTCATCACAAAACACAATTCTTCGGTAAAATGCTCATGTGAACTTCACGAACACATTTATTTTTATGAAAGTAAATTTGCACAATTAGGAAGGATTGTTCTGGCTTTAAATAACTCATGATTAATTGCCAAACCCTAGTGATCAGAAATGTCAACGCAATTTAGCAGTTTTGGCTGTCAAATCATAGACAACAGTCATTGAAAATTTCCATGCAGCTAAAAAAACACCTTTTGTAGAGAATCATATTTTTAAAAATTTTCTGCGAGAGTTGTATTGTATAGTTTTATTTATTATATCTTTAACACGAAGTGAACTTACAAGAGTATAGGAAAAAGTAATAAGTTCCAGGTCATTTCGTATTGAATTTATGAAGTTTTTATTATTTTGTTAAGGTAATTTTGAATAGAAGATAGGTTAAGATTGGCAAATCTTAAATAAGGGATGGATTTAAAAGATTGAGGCTTTTGTGGTCAATTCTTAAGATATTTATAAATGTGTCGGATAGGTTAGGTAAATAGAGTCGTGCACCGTTACCGGCGTTTCCGTGGGGACCTAGGATCATTGGTAAGGTTCACTGCGAGTCCCTTTATATTTTTTATTGTGGTACCATGTTAACCATTATATCGATTATTCCTCAAACCAGCCTGTGCTTTTTATGAACCTCCAGATGTCTAGCAGTGGTGTGTTCGCTAAATCTTCCAGGTCTTTGAAAAATATGTTCCCCATATGGACAAATCCACTGAATGTTCCACTTGGACATTCACATAGAAGGTGAGCTATTGTTTCTGTTTCTTCCGGATCCTTCCAGCTCCGACAGAAGTCTGGGGCTGTATGTTCATTCTAGTGGCCATTACCCTAATGGGGCAGTGACCTGTTAGAACTTCAACAAGTATTCGAATTTCTCGTTTGGCCAAAAACAGAAAGTTTTAGGTTCTCTTTTCATTTAGCTCCTGCCAGAGCCTTCGAGATATGTTGTATTCACCTCTGGAGGCCCAGTTAGTGTTACCATTATCTCTGGCTTTAAGGTCTATGCTTCTTTTGACGACGCCTATTGCAATGTACACATCTGTATTAGCTCCGTTTGTATTTGCGGTTACTCCACTCCTAGCCAGTTCATACGCTGCGTCGCACAGTGGGATTTGTTCATACAATGTTTGGCAAAAAATATAAGGAGTGCTAAGAGAAAAAATATAAGAAAAAATTAAGTTTCATCAAAATTGGCGACTCCCACTTCCTGTACCCACCGCCCATACAACCCAAAATTTATTTTTGGCCCAAAGTTTTTAAATTTTGGCACAAAGCCTTTATTACCTCAATTAGCGCCCACCACTCACCGCCCATAAAACCCATATTATATTTTTTTCAACTTTTTGTTTCTTTACCAAAACTAATTATTTTATAAATAAATTTCAATACATGCATTTAAACATGGACTCTTATTCATCATCTATTATTTCTGTAACTATATCATCAAGTTCCAGAACCTGTTTACTGGGTTGACATCTAATGCTACTTATAAAAGGATCTGATGATACTAGAAGTCGATGAAAAACATCTGTATTTGTTGCAACTCTTTCACACTTTCTGGAGAACCTTAATCTATAATTTCTATAATCTTTATTTCTGGCTTCTTCGGCTTCTTCAGAAAGCATGCCAATTGGAAGTATTGCCGCATCCATGATATCTTTTTCGTGTATCAGTATTTTGTGTACTGTTACTGGCATATGATATCAACTATATTTTTCAACAACAAGTTTTGCTGTATCTTGATCAAAATTCTTGAACTTCAAGGAATGAACTTTTTTGCCACAAGTTATTATTTGTAGTATAATGCAGTATAATGCAGTATAATGCAGTATAATGCAGTATAATGCAGTATAATGCAGTATAATGTAGTATAATCCACTCGTATACCCATCTGTTCTTTTAAGGCCTTCTGAATTCGAAGTTTATTTTCCAGTTTTATACTTTTGTGTTCGCCCTTGAGCGCCGACCATCTTTCAAATGGTTTGTTGTAGGCAATATGAAGTATGCACTCCATAAATTTTATGCGAGCATGTAAGGAGGAAACGCCCATTTTGATTGCTTCACCATCAATAGCTCTGCTTGAAACTAAATTAAGATTATTCATTTCAGTAGGTTTTGCTTTGCAAATGTAACAAACAACTGCTGAAGATGTATCTGTAACCGTTTGAGCTGTCTTGCCATCTAACATTGTAAACACGAAATTATGCTTGATTTGCATGCTTCCCGCATGCTACAACTTTGGAATTTTTTAAAGCAGCAATATCTAAATTAATTTTTGCAACAAGGCTTAGCACTTTTTCTTTTGTTTCTTTGGTGAATTCAAAGGAGATAGGACGGCAGAATCTTGTTGATGACGGCCTTTTATTTCGCCAATATTCTTCTTGAGAAATCGTCTGTAAACTTAACGGAACCAGTATGCCAGTGAAAAACTTTTATCGCTTACATCAGCTGCTAAACTCTGTTTGTACTCAACATGCCCAGAGGAACCATTGCAACCCCACTTACATGTAAACTGTAATTTATCCGTCATACCTTTTAATTCTTCATCCAGAAAAGTTTGAAATAATCGGCTTAACGTATGATCCATTAAACTTTGCAAGGAAACAGACTCAGCTTTTTCAGATATTTCAATTTTATCTGGATAGCAATGCCTTTTTTCTTCTCTGACGTTTGCATATGGTGGCAAAATATCGTATCCTTCAATTTTGAGAAAACTTTTGATGTCTTCATACTGACTCTTTGTAAGCTCTGCATCCATCATCATTGCTAGTACAGCCGGCGAACGAATATAACATCGAGTTTGTATATTTCCACCCTTAAACTTGCCATATTTAAATGTTCTTTGAATATTTTGAAGCTAATTCAGCTGCCTTGAGCCTCTTTGTGCGAACTTGACAATCTTTGAAATCTTTCGCTGGCCTTCCTAGTTTAGTGGAACAACTAGGCTCGCTATTAAGTGATACTTCCAATACAGCTAAAAACACAATAGGAAAAAACATTTAGACATATAAAATTTTATAACTCTTTAAACGTACTTTTTAGCCAATCTTCTTTTTTTTTAAAAAAAAGTGGATTTTAGTTTATGCGATTCTTGCCACCGTTTTTTGAAATGACCAAGAAAACTCTTTTGAATTGCTCTTTTCACTATATCGATTTCTTCATCCTGAAGCATTGCATTTTTTGATTAAATGAAATCGGTTATTAATTCCAAACTTGTATTGCAATTAATGAGTTCGTAACTCAGTTTACTATGTAACACAAAAAATAAACTCATTTTAATGATATTTCTTTCACTTCGCTATTTGCTATTTTGACGTTGTATTTTTATTGTTGTTAAATCATATGGTTTTGTTTTTAATCTATTCCAAATAAGTTTTTGTTGTAATAACTGCATTATTCTGTATCACGAAGCAGCACACCAATGACAAGCAAGACACGAGAAGCAATACTTTTGACGTAGAATTGCGCGGTTTGTATGGGGGTCATTTTCACGAATTTTTTCAAAGTGATATTTGACACTTTGGGGTATACCTACAGCCTTTAATATTCATCGTACAAAGAAAAAAAAATGCCAAAATATCAGTTTTAGTGGAAATAAAACGAATATCTAATAAAATAGCAAAATCTAAGATGAAAAATTCATATATTCGTATGAGTAATGCACAAGCTGCCTAGCTGCAGTAGCTGCTTATGCTGTTTTTAAGGTTGTTGTTGTTGTTGTGTTTGCTTGTGTGGTTCGTTATTACGTCGTTCGTTGTTGTGCTGCTTTTGTTGTTTGTTTTTATAAATATGTATGTAAAACATACATATATAAATACACATGAGTTGCTTTTTTTTCCCAGATAGCCAATCGGCTTATTTGAAAACGGTGTGCACTTTTAAAAGCACTGAAGCGGACCGTTTCGATGTCAGCAAACTATGCATTGTGTGTTTCATATAAGAGTGCCATTTATTAAGTTGTATATTAATGTTGATTTTCTATGATTTAAATACAAATTCTAAATGTTTGATAGTTTAAATCATTCTTGATTTTAAATACAAATTCTAGTTGTTTGATAGTTTAAAGTCGTTTATTGAGCTTTAGGTCAGGTTAGAACTGCACTACCTTGATTTCAATACAAGGGTTAAAAAAAGGGAAAAAAGACAAGAACAAACGACACATCAAGCGAATATGACATCAATTTCAATGCGATTCTTGATAAATATAAAAAAGCCATTTCTAATTATATAGAGAAGGGTTTAAATGTACAAAAACTTGTCATTTTCATACCAGCAAATCAGACGCTGCCGTTTTAAGTACCGTTTAGCTGGCACAATAACATTCATGGCTTGTTGGTTTGTAATGCAATAGAGAATACTGATGCATGTAGCTAGAGAGCCAGTATGTGGCTACAAAAAATGTACTACTACTAGCCAAGGTTGCCAGTTAAAATTTAAAACAATTCCGACAGAAAGCTACTTTTTCACAATAACATAAATTAAATACAACAAAAATTACCATTGTAAATATAAACAAAAAAGTTTCTACCGCAATAAACAAATATCAAAAAATCTCACGATCATAAAATATTACCACAAAAATACCACGCTTTTTAAAAATGCCACCACAAATTTCATATGCATTTAAAATTGCCACAAAAATCTCATTCGCATTAAAAAATACCACAATAAGTCCCATATGCACAAACCATTTTAAAAACATTTAGAAGTACTACAAAGAAACTTTGCTTACTAAAAAAGAAAAAAAATATAAGAAGAATATTATCAAACTTCCACGGAAATTTAAATAATACCCCGCTGAATTTCCACGCCAATTAAAAAATACCACGCTGAATTAAAAAATTTAATAGGAATTCCCAGAAACAAAAATTCCTAAGAGCAATTAAAAATTACCACGAATGGGATTTTTCCAACATAACTGGCAACGTTGCTACTAGCTGCTGGTATTGTTGTTTTGGTTTTGCATGTCTGCGACGGGCCGTTTTTCACTCGGCAATTCTATGAGCAATAATCGCTTTCGCCGCAAGTAGTTTGTTGACCACTCGGGTTTAAAGGGGACTTTCGTAAGCCCCTTCATGCGGGCGAATAATCTACAAACTGCTTCCGGCAAAGGCAATTATTGCCGAGTGAAAAGCGGGACAAAGAGATCTTGCTACCAGAGCAATAATTGCTTTCACCGCAAGCTCGAGAATTTTCGTGTGTAACGAGTGAAAAGCGGGACATAGTAAGCAAAGTTCTGTTTATTTTCTGTGGACGATTCGATTCATCCCCTCTAACGCTGCTCCACCGCTGTGATCTTGCTCTTTTCTGTGCGTTGTTGTTTTAGATTTGCTTGGTAATTGTTGTTGGTTCAGTTAGCTGAAATTTTCTTAGATGTTCTTAATTTTTACTCGACATGAACAGCTGTATTTGACAACTACAATAGCTCGCTTTTCTCGGCTTTGAGTGACTTGAGTTGGAGAACGAATAAAACTAATGTTTATTTTCAGCATGTATGTATACTACTACTACGCAAATTTGCGCATGCGTTACTAAGTATGCGTTGTGCTTTAAAAACTACATTTATTTTTTAAATACCATAATAGGAATTGTTTTTATTGTGCATTATATTCTTTCCATATTAAAAATTTATTTTTTTAACTAAAATTTTAATTTTAAATTACTTTTAAAATATACATATATGTATATACTCTTTACTACAGGAAAAATAAATAATTCAAATTTACCCATATTTATTTCCATTAATTAAATATAACTGAATTGCATTTTGTTTTAACTAACAAAACAAAAGCAAAAGAACAACAAATTCATCACCGTAAATATCAAAAGAAAACTTTTTATAAAACAAAACAAATTTTTACATGAATTTAATTGTGAGCATTTTAGATCAGGTAAGTTTAAAGAAGGACAACAACAACAAATTTGTTTTTGAATAATTTTTATTTAGAAGATGAATTACTTTAAAAAAGCTTTGAAGAATATACACGAAAAAACCCAGAATTTTTCTCTATTACTGTATAAAAAGGAATTCTACGTCTATACTTGCGATACTATCGAAACTGTGTCTTTTTTTTTCTATACGAAGTTCTATTTCTTCTCGTGTCTTGCTTGTCGTTGGTGTGCATTTTCGCTGTACAGAATAGAGCAATAAATGTCATAATAACCCACGTGCCTAAAAGTATGCCATAACTTTTTGTAATTTTTTAAAATTAAAAATTTCATGAATTTGGAGACAAATTTTATGATTTTATAAAAGATTATTAATGATTTAAACTTTTTTTTTTTTAATTGGTAGTATGGAGTCCTACCTTTCATTTTATTATAGCGGGAGCACCTAGCACGACCGAGCAACCTTTTTTTTCTTCCAAGGAAATTTGCAATCACGGCACATTATAGAACAAACTTTATTCTAGCATATCTTTTAAACAATATGAGCGAACTTTATAATTTTTTTTTTAATATGCAGAAAAGGCTATATTTGAAAAAAATCACTAAATCAGAGCAATAAAATTATCTAACATACAAACACTATAGAAGTGCGTAAACAGTTTTCAATATTTTAGACCAAAATTTACATGTGGCTTTAATTCATTTTTTCAAAGGCAAATAAACGTTTTTTGGGATAAAATTTATGGATTCTTCATACTGAATCAATTTTCTATAAAACTGAATCATTACATTTTTAAATTTTATGTGTCGAAAAAATTACTTATTGCACAAAAAATCCCACTGTGCGTGGCACAGTGTTTTCTTTTTGCCATAAATAGGAAAAAATCAAATTCCAAAAAATCCCAAAAAAGTTTTGTTTTCTTAGAGAACACACTTTAGCTAAGAAGAAGACCAAAAGGTTTTTAAAATTTTTATTTCGTTTGGTTACACGGAGCTCTAAAGGTCGAGCGTTAGGAAAACTGATAGTTTCGCAAAAAAAAACCTAAATTTTTGTCCAACTATCGAATTGAGTTACTTTAAATGCAACCCTAATTAATGGAGTATTTTTTAAAAACTTGTATTCAAATGCAACTAAAAAATTATTTGGGGTTTGTTTTGATTACAATTTTCTTTTAATTGATATTACCAACGTGATTATTCAAGTGCTTTTAAAAGTTTGAAAGAGAATAAAAAAGTATATCAAGGTATATTCTAAATTTTTTTGATTATGTTTGCTAAAAATGTGTTTTACCGAATGAAATATCCCAGTGGGCATTTTAGCGAGTGCTACGCAAAAAAAAGCATGCTAGCACTGCTATTATTGGCGTCAATACACCTTCCATGATCACTGCATTAATGAGTACATCTCTAAGTACATCTAAAAACTCTAAGTCTTTTCTTATATTTTTGTATGAAGAAAATTTATAAAAAAATTCAAAAAAAAAATTTTGAATACACAGAACAGTTTGTAAAAAAAATTAGATTTAAAAAAATAAAAAAAATTTTTTTTTGTCCGAGTTGGGTCTCGAACCCGGGCTCCCGAAAGCGTACTTTCATTTGTATTGATGCGAAATAAGCAATTGATTCTCAACAACCAAGGTAAACGAGTGGGTAAGATGTCTGACCGCCGGCTGAGAAGACCATGGTTCAAATCTCAAATTGTTAGTCGTTTGCTATTTGGGGTTGATATTTTTATTGCTTTTCCTTCTAACGTGACTTCTCGAAAGAGTGCTTCTGGCAGGTCTCTTTTGAGCAAGGAGAGCGGATAGCCTGACAAATTTTCCCATTTCATATAAAAAAGCAAGTGTAATTGTATATGAGTGCGGCAGTACTCTAAAATCCATACGAAGGCCTGCTAGCAGCGCTGCCAATGTCTACTGGGATGTCCCAGCTGCAAATAATAAGTGTGTGCAAATAATGCCGAAATTTTGTTTTTTATGAGGCATTTTCTATGAAAATTTGTGATATCTTCTCTGCATGGCTCGAAATAAGAGATAAACCTGACTGCATTACAAATATGTTAAGCTTTGTAAAAGCAAAAACTTGCATAAAGATAAATCATGGCCAACTTAGTAAAAATATGTAATAGCATCATTTCAAAATAAGTGGAGTGCTCCTCGTCGCTCTAAATGGTTATCCTTGTCGCTCAGCAGAGACTTAAAATATGTTTCCAAACTTTTTTGATTATGATAAAGTAAAGCAAGTAGGTTTTTCTCAAATGAAATTTTTTTTTTAAATATACAAAAATAAAACAAACATTCGTTTAAATAATATAAAAATTTAAAGAAAAACCAAATATAATATATAAAAATTAAAATCAGTGCAAGTAGCAATAAGGACAAAGCGATAACACATTTTCTAAACGATCCATTTTATTTCGTTTGGCTTTCCTATTCTATTTTTGAAGTGAAACTTCTTAGGCGGCGATTTGATACTGAGTAAAATTTTTAGAGTCTCGTTACGAAAAATTTTCGTCATGAAAAATATTTCGAGTCTCGTCACGTTTTTGTGTACAAAGCAATGATATTTTCCATTTTGTGTGTTTTTTGTATAGGGGCCACCAGAAGGGTGGCAAATAGTGTAGAAATGTGTTCAGAAGAAATGTTTAGGTGAAGAAAATTAATAGGACCAGCTCATATATTTGATCCCCCTAGGAGTCGTAGATTTTTTTATATGAACTATAGTAGACATTTTTTTCTATTTTTTTTATGTTTTTCTGTATCGGCACCACCAATAGAGTGTAGTTGTGTTCAAAAGAAATGTTGGGGGGAAATTAATAGGGTCAGCTCATTTATTTGACCTCCCTAAGGGTCATACAATTTTTTTGATATGAATTATAATAGTCTTTTTTTCTATATTTTGTGTTTTTTTATATAGATAGATCCCCACAATATATCTCCCTTCAATATATGAAATTTTTTCACATCGAAAATACCAAATCACGGACATATATCTCATATTTTAGTAATCAAAAACCATTAAATCAGTATTACCAAATAAAGCACCAACCAATGACAGCGTAAATACTATATAAGCAGAATATTTTTACGCAAATTTTGTCTTGTATTTCTTTTAAGATGCTCTCTTTATCTCTATCTCTTTCACAAAAATATCTTATTTCCTTAATTTTAAGAAGTTCCACTTTTGTATATACAGCATGTATACAGCGCTTTACTGTATTCCTTTTTCTTGTTTTTGTTAAACTATGTAGAAATGCTAGATAGAGTAATGCTGTTGTAATTGCCTATGAGCTTGCTTAAAAAAACAAAACCTTTCTAACTTTTCCCTTAGAGTTAGTCAAAATCTGTGGATGTTTTCTGCTTTCGGATTGTACAGGTTGAGTTGGGGAGGAAGAGGTGGTTAGTGGGTGGGTTGGGGATGTTGGGAATTGGAGTCGCAATGTACATCAAGTTCGAAAATTGTATTAATAAGCGATCGTCTGACAATTCTTCATTTATTACTCCTGTTTCCAATAGTGATTGGATAAATGACTTCTTAGATAAGCTGTCTGATCTGTGCCTTCAACAAGTCAATGATATTTTAAATATAAACCACAGAACCCTAGACCTTGTATTTGTAGATAGATGCACTACTGTTAATCTCCATTGTTCGAATCCCGTATCTCTTCCAGAAGATGTACATCATCCAACTCTTGAAATAACAGTTTTACTCCCCCACGAAAAAGAAGATAAAGTAACTTCTGATGCGCGAAATAAAAAAGTTTATAATTTTAAGAAAACGGACTATATAAAACTTAATTCCTTACTTTCGCAGACTGATTGGTCTCCAATTTTAACTAGCAGAACATCATATTCATATTATGACGTCGAATCTTCTGTACAGTTTTTCAATGATACTCTGCAAAGGTGTTTCTTATTGTCCGTCCCAACAAAAAGGTGTTTCTCCAATCCTTTAAATCCACCCTGGCTAGCAAATGATCTAAAGGCACTTGAAAATTTGAAAAATCTTTTATTTAAAAAATATAAAATGTCTAGTTCTAGTTTAGACTTTGCTTCCTATTCTTCTTGTCGTTATAGATATCAACTATTAAATAAACATTGCTATTCTGCTTATATAATTAACATAAAATCTCAACTTAAAGATGATCCAAAACTTTTCTATAGTTTTGTTAACTCAAAACGTAAAGCCTCCAGTTTTCCACCCCTTATGAAATTCAATCAGGAAGAATCATCTTGTGACAATGTGATTTCTAACATGTTTGCAAACTTCTTTAAATCAACTTACTCCGATATACCATTTAATACTAGCACGGTGTATCCTTTTCTCCCGCCAGTTAACTCTTTTGAAACTCCTGTAATAGACCCAAATATTGTCATGTGTTATCTTCGACAAGTAAAATCTTCTTTTACGACCGGCCCTGATAAAATTCCAAGCTGTATTTTAAGCAATGTGCTACAAACCTGTGTACTCCTCTAGCCAACATTTTTAATATTTCCTTGCATAGTGTTTTCCTATTATATGGAAGGGTTCTTATATTAACCCCTTCATAAATCGGGCTCCAAGATAGATGTTTCTAACTATCGAGGGATTGCAAAATTAAGTGCAATCCCTAAGTTATTTGAGAAAATCATAACTGATCAATTAACCCACTCCGTGTCTTCCACCATTTCTGTCTTTCAACATGGTTTTCTGAAGGGTAAGTCCACTACAACAAACCTCTTAGAGCTAACTACGCGTGTTATAAATGGTTTTGCTTAAGGACTGCAGACTGATGTTATTTATACGGACTTAAGCAAAGTTTTCGACAGTGTTAATCATAATCTTCTTTTGAAAAAAGTCCACCTTATTGGGTTTCCTGTCACATTATTAAATTGGATAAATTCGTATTTATCTAGACGTACTCAAAAGGTTTTATATAAGAATTCTCTTTCAAAAAGTATTTCGGTCACTTCTGGCGTTCCTCAGGGCAGTCATCTTGGACCGGTTTTGTTTTTACTATTCATTAATGATCTTCTTTCGGTAATAAAACACTGTAACGTCTTAATGTGCGCTGACGACGTGAAACTTTTTCTTTGTTACAAATCACCCGAAGAACGACATCTTTTACAATCTGATCTAAATGGACTTGTGGACTGGTGTAGCTTAAATATATTAAATCTCTAAATATATTAAATTAAATATCTGCTAGTAACATAAATTACACTATAAATAACACTAACTTAGAAATAGTTTCCAGTTTTCTCGATCTTGGTGTTATTATGGATTCAAAACTTCGCTTCAATCTCCACGTTAATATGGTGATAAATAAGGCAAGAGGAGTCCTTGGTTTCATTAAAAGATGGGCTAAAGAATTCAGTGATCCCTTTACTACTAAATTATTATATACCTCTCTCGTAAGGCCAATTCTTGAATATGCATCAGTTGTATGGAACCCACAATATAATGTCTACATCGACGCCATAGATTCCTTTCAAAAACAGTTTTTACTTTTTGCTTTACGTCATAGTCGTTGGCGACAAATACCCCAATATTATGCTTCCATCGTATGAAATACGCCTTAAAATTATTTTACTACCTTCCCTAAGAAGCAGAAGAATGATGCTTAATGTCATGTTTCTGTATAAATTACTTCGTGGCGAGATTAATTCGGAATATCTCATCTCAGCTCTAAATTTTAACATCCCAAGGAGAGGAACTAGACATTCCTCTAACTTAGACAAGTTCTAATTACGCTCTTCATGAACCTTTACGATGCATGTGCAGTGATTTCAATGATAACTTCAACATGATTAATTTTTCTTATTCGGTAGACGTCTTAAAACGGAAAATTATATTACATTTAAATCAATTTAACTTCATCCTATTAAAACTAACGCAAATTTATACAATAACAATGAAATATTGGTAATTGAGATTGTTCTGTTTCTCCTTTTTGTCTCGATTTTATGTTTTATAAAGTAAGCACCATCAAATATGAATCGTTTCTAAAACTTACTTTTTAATTATTCAATATTTTAATTTTTAATCGAATTGGGATTAACGTGCTCACGTGGTTTCCTGATTTGAAATTAGACTGAACTCACACTATCATCTGGATTGGTGTGCCAGAGTATATCTCTTTTCCACACAAGTTTATGCCTGCGTTGGCCCAAATGCATATCCAACTAATTGGGATTTTGATTCGCGGATATGAGACTTATCTCATTTCCACGTAGGTCCTTGGGTTGGACAATGGCCGCAAACCAGTTAAAATGATTTTAGTGTTTTTGATTGTTTTTCGGGTACCTTAAATTGATAATTACTATTATTTAATTCGATGTTGCTTATTTATATAGAATCAAGTATACTTAAATACGCGTTTATATATATTCAATTTTTAAATTCCGCTGAAAAGCCAATTAATGTGCTTAGTGGAAAATCCTAATTGCCAATAGGGGGTATGTTTTAGTACGTAGGTGCATTCTGTCTGTCCCGGCTGATTCGGGCAGATTTTAGAATGTAAATCGTGCATGCGTATAGGACGGGTATACGTATCTTTGGAAGATTTCACACCTACGGGCGAATCCAAAAAGAAAAAAAAAAAAAAAAACACTACAAAATTTCATTGAAATCTGTTAATGTTTGAATATTTTTTAGTTTCGTGTTGAACGGGAGAAATAGGGGAGGCGATGGGGAGGGGAAGGGGAAGGGGAGGAGTGTTAGTGAATCAATGTACACTATGTTTAAAAACTGTGTTAATAAGCCCAAAAGACGCCATTGTATTAAATTTCATTGAATATATCGACATTTGCTGTTTCCCAGTTTGGGTTTGTACAGGAGGGAGGGGTTGTTTTGGTTCGATTTGCACCATTTTTCTTAATAGAAATTTTCTTAATAGCACTAAAAAAGGATTCTATACCAAATTTTATCAAAATCAGTCAATGTTGACTATTTTTTGCACAAGATTTTGCAAGAATTTTTTTGTATTAAATCAAAACACTGTGCGTCGTTCCCTTCGATATTGCTATGTCCAGGAAAACAGCAGAGGGTAACATTGTGGGTATTGCAGATAATGTTCAGTGCCAGTTTACAGTTCTATACGTTGGAGCCAACGTCGTTTTACTATTCAGCGCTTTGATGGCCGCTTGGCTGTGGGGGTAAGATTTTTTCCTATGAATGGCCGTGCAGCTTTTTTAATAGCATATATTTCTGCCTGAAAAACGCTACAGTAGTCGGGGGGTTTGTAGAACTCTTTGATTTGTAGCGTTTTACAGTATACACCTGATCCAGTTCCGTTTTCCATATTTTGGAACCATCAGTATATAATTAGAGATTGCCATTGAATTCTACGGACGTTTCTTCCCATTTTTGTCTGCTGGGAATGGATGTGGTGTATTCTGTGCCCAATCTCACACTGGTACGACATAGTCGGTTGTTCCTTTTGATTCCTCGGTTCCAAGGAGATTTAGAATAGATGCATGTCCTAAAGTGTTGTTCATCCAGGCTTGTGATCATTGTCGTAGCAAGCTTATTCAAAAAAAGTTATTCAAAATATCAGTTTTTTTACAACGATAATATTTTTGTATTATATATTTTCCTCTTCTTTCTCTCTTCTTCATGTTTCATGTGAAGAAATTTAGGTGAACTTTTTTTGCACCACCATTTGTACTGCCCCCCCCCCCCAGATGAAATTCGCTTCCGACGCGCTTGCTTGTGATTCGTTGAGGCGAATCTCGGTTTTGGTCGTCGAACACTTAAGGACCTCTTCTATGGGGAGAAGATTTAGCATCATTTCCAGACCCGCCTGTGGCGTTGATCGCATGGCTCCTGTTACTCCTTTGCATGCTAACCTTTGGTAGCTCTTTTTGTGAGCTTTCGTCCACCATACAAGATAGCCGTAGGTAAGAATCGGTCTCACGATCGCTGTATACATGCAGTGGACTATGTGCGGTCGCAGTCCCAATTTCCTGCCAAAGACTCTCTGACATGCTCAAAGAGCGTATAGTGCTCGGATAAATTTCATAGCGCTCTTTTATGTGTCGGATAAATTGTGTTATCACTTTTTATTTGATGACAAAAATCACAAAGTGTTAAAAAGAGCTCACACTCTGAAAAAAATTTCCAGAAGATCTAGAAATATAACACCCAATCGTTAGAAAATCGGGCTTTATTAAGCGCCATGCCCGATTTTCTAAGAATAAAGTATATGAGCATTTCCATCGTAACTCACGCGACATGCGTACGACTTAAACTTCGTTTTCTCGGAAGATTATGTTCCTTCCTGCCTTCTATTTCTACTAAAACAAAAAAGTTGACGAAACATTTATTAAACATTTACGAAAAAGGAAACTACATTTGTGAAACAGTGCAAATGATTTGATTATCATAGTTAATGAATTTATATAGAAATTTCTTTAATTAATAAAATTAAAATTTTGCTCTTAGATAATATCATAAAATAAAAAGTTTTTAACAAGTCACGGTGCACTTTTCTTGCCCATATATTTTTCGTTAAATTGCCACCAGAAGTGTGAAATAATTTTTGAAAATTATTTAATCATTTACGAACTATTTCCCAAAATTAAAGAAATTTAGCGCAATTGTGTTGAAATCTTATTACATTTGAGTAAATATTTAAACCGTTTATTTATCATCGGCTATAACTGAGAGAAACATTTTCTCTAAAAATAATAAATTTTTCTTCGAATTTCTGGAGAATTTTAGAATTTATTCAAAAAGAAATCATTTTAAGATTTTGCATCACAGGATGCTGGTGAGAATTATGATTTTTATACTGGCGAAATACTGCAAACATTATTATTTTTATTATTATTAACATTAAATTAAATTGAAAAATTACCACTCCCGGAGACTTGAAGCTCATTCGTGTGAGTGTAAGTGCATCAGCTTATCCATTCAGCCATTGAAGTTGTTGAACAATCGTCGCTTAATGTGCTTCGTTAAGAATCGTTCGCTTTGTAAGTAATTTTAAAGCATTTTTTCTAGAAATATAAGAAAAGCATCCTTAAAATAAATCACTTGTGGTGTTCAAAACAAGAAAAACTTACATTTATTTCTATGAAATATCCCAGTATTGTAGCTTATATTTCTCGAAATTTATGAAATCATGCTGTAGAATGTTGCACGTGGACTTGATATCAATACAGTTTTTCTTCAAATTATTTTTGCTTTTATACAATTTTTAGAAATTTAACTATTATCATACCTTCTTCTTTGGTAGGTAAGACTTTGTCTACAAAACTAAGAAGCTGTTTTGATAACGTTGCAACGACATCAAGACGTTAGGTCGTTAAATAATGTAAAAATTCTCTCCATTAAGGAGAAACCGCCATAAAATATAGAAAAACCCACGCCTATGAATTGAAGCCACAGTTTCTTAATTTAAGGGATGCAGATTTTTTTGAGTGCAAGAGCACTACAAAAGAACTACAGGTTATATTCTGTGCTCCGGTGCAAAAAAGCGCAATTTGGACAGACGTGTATTTTTTTTATTGTAGAGCAAGAGCTTTACAATAGAGAACAAGAGAGCTTTACAATTTTTGTAGAGAAAAAAGATTTGCAAGCACCAAGCACCAAGCACCAAGCTAGAGCTTGGCAAAGAGCTTGGGATCGTGAATACCCCAAATTTCGATTAATTGCGATGGAGTGCCTTAAAATAAAGTAAATTAAAATGAAGACACCTAATAAAATGAAGACGGAGAAGGAAATCAAAATACTTTTGAATTATCTATAAGAAACTTCGGAAATAATTGTAAAAAATACGCTTATTCCTTTAGCAATAGTCGCCTTTTTATTTTATATGCGCCTTTTATTTTGCGTACACGTAAAATCATTTATGAATAACTCAAATTTGTAACTGCGGTGAATTAAATATTTAGATATGAGTTGCGGCTAATTCAGCAAAAACTTGAGCTGAAGATTTTGCGATTACTTCACAGAAGTTTAAAATTGTCGCCATAAAAATTTATTGCGTAATTTAAGGAAAATTATGTAACAACTTCGTTAAAAGTAATGTCACAAATCAGAGTGTCTTCATTAGTATTCAATCTGTGCATTTTGTTTTCATAATGAGTTCGGTTTTATGTTTCAATAGAAAATCCTTGCAACCGCAGTAAGCTACAGCAACTTTTTGCATTTTACATACATATATATTCCGCTGTTGACCTACTTCATCGTGGCTTACTTCAAAAGCACATCCATCAGCATCGTCATTATCAGCATAAGGATTGAATTATAACAATTGGATTTGTGCTACAAAAACAACACACAGCAGCACTAGCAACAGAAACAGCTACAACATAAAATGTAGCAGCACATCCTTTCGCAATTTAGTAGCCCGCAACACGCTTTGCTATCGCTTGGTTTTAGCAAATGTAGAACGCTGTTGCTCAGTTGTGACTCAAATGCGTTTGCTTGTCATCATCATCCAGTTTGTGTGACGTTGTTTGAGTGGACAACCGCCTTGAAATTGAATGAAAACTGCATAGAAATGAACAGAACAAAGAATAAAATAAATGCACTCGAATGAAAAATCAAATACAAGGATGCTCAAGAATCTGTGGCGCAACGTACAGGCACGTACTGTTGGCAACAGCTGCTCCAATGGCAAGTCACGTCGTTGTTTCTATTTCCTTTGTTTTCTTTTTTTTTTTTGCTGACTTAACCACTGACACAATTTCAAGTCTTCGACAACCTTGGCCAGCTTCTTGATGCCACAACTACCTCATTTTCTGTTGTAAGGACGAACAACACTTGGTGTGGAAAACTCTTGAAAAACGTTTATTGAATTTGCGTTAATGCTGATGCTTGTTCTAACGGCATTATGCAGTTGTAATTGAATTTAGGAAATTGAATTGAATGAGTTGGTTACGTGGCAAGGACATTCGTAGGGATGAAGGTGTTGATAGAGTCAAGGTGGAAATTGCCGTCACAAAGTGTTCAAACTAAGATGAAGCATGCTGAAACTTTTTCAAGAGAAGGCAGCTTAAAATTGAGTTCTCCGGACAGAACTATTTAAGGCTTCAAACGTAAAGTAAGAAAAGAAAAACAAACAAAGTCAAAAAAACTTTTCAGGTGCTTTGTTAACCATTCGGGAGACTCTAATTACAAAATCGTGTTTTTGAAAACCACAACCTTTGTTGTTGGTTACCCAACCACTCATACCCAAATGGGATCCATTTGAAGAACCGTGAAGAACTACGTAGCGCTGGTATAAAAGCAAAAAAAAAGTAGATGTCAAGAGCAGAAAACTCAATTCTGTGTACGGGATAAAATTAAACTTAGCACCAACGGAGTAAAAAAAAACGGAGTAAGCGTGTGTTTGTCAGTTACCTCCATTATCCAAATTAGTCTGCTCGTGATATACGATGTCGACAATGACGATGGCAATGAGGTTGGAAGGGCTTAAAGCAGAAGAACAAGGACACGTTTTGTAGGTTTTATTCTCCGCTTTTTGTAGTGATAAAGTGCTTAATACTATTTTATAGCTGGTTGCATCGCATTCTGACAACACTGTGCAAAAAAACTTGGTTGTTCACAAAGCATGCATGGATACAAGAAGCACATATGTGCAACATACTCGTATGTGTGCAACATAATAGCTGCTGTCAATAAGAACCAATATTTATAGAATTCTCAGGCAGCAAGGATTTATTTAGCGAATTAATTTATTTGAATACCATAATTAACAACCTGTTATCTTAATTCGAAAATGAAATATTTTGAAATAAATTTTTAATTGAAATGAGTCAGAATTTCACAATAGGTCTGTTTCCGTACTCGAATCAAGTAATTTGAAGTTGCTTGAAAACGTTATTTTACAAATTTTTGAAGATCGAGAGAGAAGAATAACACGCAAAATGTCACTCTCTAATCTATTGCAATTACTTGTAGTTAGTACGAAAACAGACCTTATATGAACTTGTTGGCTGTTGAAAAACTGATGCTACATCAAACGAAGATAGTCGGATATTAGTTAATCTATTTAGTGTTGGTATTGGTGTTGTTTCACTGTAATCTAAAGGATGAATAGCTGTATCCAAATTTGGAAAATTTATAATTGATTTTGTTTTAAAATTGTGCCCAGATACATCTACAACACAAAAATAGGACTTTTCTTTATGATGTTCCATTGCGGGCGCCCACAACATAGGTATTCCGAATAGTATACATACAGATTTTCCATTAAACCATTGCAGCGATTGACGGTAACAACTTTCGGAAGACATGTTTGGTGCATATTCAATATTATCACCAGCTGGTTACCTTTCATTTATTTCTTTTTCAGTCTGATCTTATGTTTGTTCGAAATATATATGTGGTAGTGATGAAGCAATCACTTCACATCACCTGTTATTTTTATACCTTACGATTTTGGTAATGTTAGCTTTGCTTTATGAATATTTTTATTTCATTTTTCAGTTTTTCAATTTAGTTAGTTCGTTTGCTGAAGTTTCAGAGATCGGTTGCGTTTTTTATACTTTTAGAAATTATCATATAAACAAAAACCAATTTTTTAGTATTTAATAATCTTTATAAAATAAAACATTTATTCGGGTTTTGCTATTTTTATATCAAATCCTACATTTGGGGGCTCAACCGTACCACAAAAATTAAAGTCAACGAAATTAGTTCCTAGAGCAGCTGCGTACGCACGTACCTAAAAAATCCTCATACGCTTATTCCGATTAATCAGACCAACGAAAAAAGACGAAAGCCTGTTTCTCGAATTTTCATCGTTACGTACGTCCCTAATTAAGCTCAATGGATTGGAGTAACGCATCAGAAGAAGACTTGCAGGAGGCATGTCGGCAATACCGATTATCTGACGACGGTAATAGAACCACAATGATTAGAAGAATCAAGCTGTACGAAAAAGAACGGATCGAAATAAGAAAGCACGAAGAAGATGAAAGAGTTAAGATGGAAGTCGAAAGAAGAAAGAAAAAAGAAGACGAGAGGTTGAAAGCAGAAGTTGACAAAAGAAAGAAAGAAGAAACCGAAGAGCTAAGAAGAAGAAATGAAGAAAGATTAAGACAAGATTCTGAAAAAGAAGACAAGAAACGATTTGAAGAGAGAGCTAGGATTGAAGCAGCAAAACGAAAAGAGCAAGAAGATGAGCGAAGATTTGAAGAAAGGGTGTTGCTTGAACTTCAACGTCTAAGAGATATGCAAGTTGAAACTAACACACATCAACCAAGAGTTATTAGTGAGGAGTGCCAAATATTTGAACAAACCATCCCAAGATATTGATGAATCTATGCAAAAATTTTCTGGAGAAGACGGTCAAAGCATCGAAGAATGGCTCAATGAGTTCGAACAAAACGCGAATTTACTTCAATGGAATGAGCTTCAAATGCTCATCTACGCAAAAAGGTTGCTGAAAGGTACTGCAAAGCTGTTTATGGACCATGAATGCAGAGCAAAATCGTTTACAGTGATTGCTGCAGAACTTAGACGAGAGTTAAAAACATAGTCAACAGTGCCACTGTGCATCGGAAGTTATGCGAGCGAAGAAAGGAATCAAATGAATCGAATCGTCAATACATTTATTCAATGCTGGACATCGCTGCTCAAGCTCATATAGAAATGAGCGCAGTCATCGTTTACATTGTCGATGGCTTGCCAGGCCTACTATACAAAAAATCTTTTCTATACGAAGCTAAAACAATAATGGATTTTAAGCACAAATTAAAGACGTATGAGCTTATTCAGTCAAAGTCGGATAAGAGTAACTATTTTTTACAAATTACATATGAAATTTATTTCTAATCCAAAATACTTTCCATAAAATAATTTCACTGCTTCATTTATATTTCTTCTTAGTTTTTTTTATAGTATAGTCACCACACCCTCATCCATTTTTATATACAATTTTTTACTTTTACCCTATAAGGCAACGTTAAGTGTACAATGTCGAAATTGCCTTATTTTGACTTATTTTTTGAGGTACGGTCTAGTGCAGCGTACCCACGAAAATTATTTGAAGAGTGCAAAAACAACAAAAAGCAACAATATCAAAAAGTTTTTAAATCTGGATGCAATGAGGAATTACCAATAACACGAGTGTTGGCAGAGTCTGCGACATCGAACTTATATGTACACTGTAAAAATAATGAATCTAGTAATTCCAAATATTTAATTTTTTTGCTAGTCAGAATACATTCTGATTTACCCAGCATTAATTGCGTGGAGGTTTTCTGATATCCTCTTCTTATTTTTTTTTTTTAATTTTTTAGTTATTTTATTTTAATTTTTTTTTACTTTTTTTGTGTTTTTTTTTTGGATTGTTATTGTACATTGTTTTCATTTTTCAATCTTATAATACTTTTTATTTGCTTTAACCTTAATTGTTTATATTTTGTATTATCTTACTGTTTAATTTTTAACTAAACTGTTATATAATTAAGATTAAAATCTTTTAAATATTTTATTATCTATCAAAAAATAGGCAAACTCTTTTTTTTTGCCATTTTTCAAGGGTATAATAACCCCTATAAAAATAATTTATTCTGATGCAATATTAAAAAGTATCCACCTGCAAATATTCAATAACTTCTTCTCAATATGTATTCGCACAACGAAAAATATAAAGAATACGACGATCTACAATGCGAAAGCCAAAAACAGTGCAAAACAGCGGCGATCGATGGTGCCAAAGAACAAAAACAAGAACATGCAAACGCAAAACAGCTATCGATGTTTTGAAAGAACAAGAACAATAACATTAAGAAGCGAATTGTATTCGGCGAATTACAACAATCATGAAAATATTAAAGTTGTTGTAAAAGAGTGGAAAGAGTTAGGTGGTGGGCATCGCTGGTCTAGTACATTAAACTCAAGAATTATTTATTTAAGATTCCGCCATGCGCATGTCCACTCTCTTTGTGAGCACGTGCATGTGACGTCAGAAGTGAAAGAGAAGAGAGTGTCAAACTGACTGAAAAAAACGAAGTAACATTTTTTTATTCGATTAAAAAATCTCCTTATTTTCTTATAAAATCGTGGATTTTTTTAAATGAAATAATTATAAATCAAAAAACAAGGCGTGTCCAGAAAAAATAGAAATATTTTTTATTACTATCTTTGATAAAAATTTTATATCTTATTGGGGTGTTAACTTCCGTGTTGACCCCTTCGCAATGAATAGCTACGTTGCTGGATTTATTTTGAGAGCAGTTTGACTGTTTCTTTGTTTGTATTTCGTTCGTTTTCCGATAAACCAATCATATTTATTTGCTCAGTTTCGTTTTTTGTGTGTGTGTTGTTTTTGTGTGGATGTATTTTCACATATGACGTAGACTGCGCAGTAGATTTCAATTTCTGCGCACTTATGGCGGGATCTTTTATGTATTTTTCTTGCATTAAACCGGTGTTATTTTTAAAAACTTTTTCTAGGTCTTGACAGAAAAGTTATCCTCTTTGAGAGCTCAGTGAGCTATGGCGTGCCCAGCAGTGACTTAAGGGCCAACCAAAATAGACGAAACGAGACGATAACAATTTGACGAACGTCTTTACTTGTTACGGATATTTTGAAATTGAACCCAAAATGAAAAGAGCTGCTCAACTCGTCTGAATCAGCTGATTAGTTGGCAATAAGGATGTCAATCCCGGGATCCCGATCTATTAAAGACCCGAATATTCCGGGATTATTCAATTCGAATCCTGGGATTTTTGGAAACAAATTTTTAAAAGCTTATACAACTTTTCAAACTACCATCACAAATATCCCCCTTTCAACAATCAACGATCGAACCACCAAGCGTTGAGGCGGAGCGGTGCTTCCCAACTGCTGGTCTTATATGCAATAAATTAAGCTTTATGTTAGGGGATAACACCATTAATGCTTTAAATTCTTAAAGATCGTATTTCGATCAAAAAAATGAATAATTTTGCTGAGCTCTAAATGCAAAGCGTGTTGTATTTATTTTTTGCTTAAATGTATTGCCTTTTTTATTTTAATTTATATATAATAGCATATAATTAAAAGGAGGTTTTAGACCAAAGCGCTTAAAATTAAGGCATATTTTGGAAGGTGTTTTCTAAAAAATTTTATTACATACACAAAAAATTTCATTTGCATGTTAATTTTACATCATCAGCGTCTCCAGATAGTCTGAAAATAAAATGCTTTCGAAAAAAGACTCATGAATGCACATCTTTTACCAAAATGGAAAATAAAGAAAATTACGAAAAAATTTGCAATATTTTTGACCATATTGTTTGCGCGTAAAAACTAGACAAATTTTCCAAAGACGCTCATTTTGATAAAAGATGTGTAGAATTACAATACAAACAAATTAAAAATTTTTTAATTGATGGATTAGTTTGTTTGCAGTAGTGTAGCCAATTTTTGAAAAAGTATGTTTCGAGAAAAGCGTGCTTAAAGTTACTCTGCTAAGTTAAATTTACTCTGACGCACCAGTCTTTATGCGCTGTAGAATCTGTATTATAAGCGGAATTGATTTATTAAAGGATAATTAAACAATAATCAATTTAAAAAAATTAAGTTTTCAAAAAATTGTTGTTTAAATAGTGATTTCAAATAATTTTGTGTAGGCAGTTACTGCTAAACCAAATATATGTATTTGTACATGTATTACAAGAACTATGTTATAAATTACTGAGGATATATGATTGTCAAATTTTATGTTGGGTTTTTTGTTGTTGAATTGGTACAAATTGTACTTCTGTGTTGTATCAATTTGATACAGAATATGTATTATAATTGAATATAGTGAATGTTGCACTTTTTGGCAAAGAAAAAATAACGAAATAAAAACTTCTTGAATTTCGGGACGATCCCGGGATCCCGTTCCAGGGATTGGTTCACATCGAAAAGAAAATTTACTAAATTTGGTAAAATTTTCCCATTTTGGCAACGCTGCACAGTGTTCGAAAATGGCAATTTGCGAGCTATTTTTGTTTTCATTGCTCTAATTGCAGTAATACTTTAGCTAGGGTAATGATCTTTGGTACAGAGATAGATAAGATTCATTGAAGGCAATTTTCAACAGGTGGGGAGGATTGCATGCGGGGCGTGGCACATTCTTTAAAACTCTAACTCGAGAAATTTTTAAGATATGGTACTTATAATTGGAAATTACAAAAAGAAGACACGATTACTAAAAGGCGTGGCTATGAAAATTTTTTTTAAATTTCAGTCAATATATAATAGATTTTCATCAAACATATACAAAAGAACATTTTTTTATTCATTAAAAAACAAAAAAGTTTATATATTGTTATCTTTTAAAAATCAATATCGCTGGATTCCCTCATTGATGAGTTTGCTAGACAATCCTTGAGCGATTTCGGCTGTGGTCTCTCTGGTACCTCCAATAAATCAAGCACGACAGCACTTAGTGCACACTTTTTTTATTAGGAAAGCCCTTATGCTTGATATGAAAAGGTCAGAAGAAATAAGAAGAGCATGCAATAAGTCTTCATTATTTTGTTTCCGACCAATTTTTTGCGTTTAAAGATTTAGGATTTATCTTAAACCCACATGACAGAGCTTGCAAGATCACCGAGAACTTAGTAATCAGATTCTCGTCTACTCTCGTAATCTATGCTGCGACCTTGACATCCTTTTCGACCTTGAATTTTTTCGATGACTTCACTTTCTTTCAAATAAGGCCGTTCTGAGTAAATAAAATTGACAATTTTATTTCACGTACTCAAATTATTTGCCATTGAAATGCTCAAATTTGAAAAAAGCAAACAAACCTGTAATACTTTGTTAGCAAATAACTTTGTAATTAAATAAGATTTTTCTTTTATTTTTTTGAAACAATGATTAAATCTCATTAAAAAAATTGGTAATTTTATTTCATTAATTAAGTAATATAAAACTTTTTAGATTAAAAAAATTGCTTGTTAAATTTGCGTTATATATAAATATATATATTATATATATACATAATTTATATATATTTATTCAAATTTTTTGACTCACTTTGTTTATTGCAAACATTTGAATAAAATTAGTATACCATAACCTTCTCACATTCGGGCAGCTGTGAACGTTTGCGCACCTTTGCGCAAAATCAAACTTAATTAAAGGCAAAGCCTATTGTGTATTCAAAAATACAAAAATATAAATTTTATATTTCAAGACCTTTAATGGTTTTCCCACGTTAACAAGCTCCAACAAATATGTTTAAAATAAAAAATATATACAGTGGATTTCGGTTATAACGACCCTGAAGGGACCGGAATATTTCGTCGTTACAACCGAATGTCGTTATATGCACACATAATTTTTTTTTTTGTTCATTGTTAACTTAATTCATTTATTATGAAGAAAAAAATTATTATCAATAGTAAAAATAAAAACATTAAAACTGAGGGTAAATAAATACAATAAGTTTTTTTGTTTCTTTGACTTTCTGATAAAAAATATTTCCTTTCAAAACTTCCATCCACGTTTGCAACATCCAATATTGTAACATAAACCGTCAAAACTTTTCCTTCTATTCACTTTTTACTTTAAAATTTTAAAATTCTATCGAGCATGAGTTTATAAAGAAGAACCTTGTTTCATCAGCATTATACATTTTTTTTGAGTCCAAATAGCCATCTTGAAGTTTTGGGAAAAATTCTGTAGTCACCTTGGGATACATCACCTGCTTCACCTGAAACCTTGCAGTTAACAATGCAGGGTCGCTATCGAAAATGGTAAATCAAACTTTCTAAGCAAGAAAAATTCGTTTTACCTAAAATTTTAACTAAATCATTGGCTTTTTCTTGTAAAATATGATAGGTTAGAGGTATATATCGCGATTTTTGGATTTTCTTCATTTTGAGGAGGTGTGATCCTTATATTTTTCCCAGATTATTGCAGATTTTTCTTCAATGATGAACGCGTTACGTTTAGTTTGTGGAGGCATTTTGAACATAGTAAAAAAAACAATCATGCATTTGAAGGAACAAATTTATACTGAGCAAAATCACATGCGCAAATGAAGCTATGCAGTTTTGTTGTCAATGAATTTTATACGGTTATTTCCCTTTCAACAAAGCAAAAATTGCAAATATGTTCAGTGAATATTGTTTGTTCACATATAAATAAAATAAAATTCATAAGTAAGCAAATCTAGTCTCAACTTGCTTTCGTCGTCGCTATATGTGAAAATATTTATTATATTTTATGAAAACTGCGTCGTTATATGCGAACTCGTCGTTATATCCACCGACGTTAAAAGCGAACGCAGTTCCTAAGGAATGATAAATTAGAAAATGCGGACTTCAAGAATTCGACGTTACAGCAGAAATTTTGTTATAACCGAGGTCGTTATAAGTGAATTCCACTGTACATAAAATCTACTTAATTTTTTTTTTAATTGAAGTGCTTATTAAAATAAAAAATTATTTAAATATACTTAATAGAAATGTCAGTGGTCATACTGCAAAGAAAATTATTTAAATAAATGCTATTTCACTTATTAAAATAAACTTTTATATACAGCACTTTTTTAAGCAGCTAAAAACTCACGTGCGCCTTGACTGATCCCTTCACTTTGAATAGCCACTGACACGCAAATATAGTATGCACTGAAGCTGCACACTTTGAATTTGCTTAATTGGATATCTGAGCACATTAGCATCGTGTTTTACCGTTATTCTATTTAATTTTTTTTTTACTCAAAGTAGCTCGTAAATTTGAATTTTCAAACACTGTGCGCTGTCTGGCAGTATGGTTTTGCTACTTTATTAGAAAGAGATAAAAACAACTTGTACTTAAGTCAGCCCGCAACAGCGACGAGTCACTCAAAGAACACTCGTATCAAAAGAATTTATTATATTTATACTCTTAACACTCTCCTTACATACCCCTTTTACGTTTTTGTATGGGAGCCCCCCATAATTGAAAAATTATTGGGGGACGGTCATACATATTAGTGCACTTAAAACCGGCTTCAAAACATTTGTTCATTTCACACTACACTGCACTGTCTTGCTGCAAAGAAATCATGTGTGTGATTGCAGCGAAGACGAACAAAACACGATAGAGCAATAAAAAATTATCATTGATATTGTTGATCTAAGATATCGTTGTCAGAGAGCTCACTGCAGTCAATGCAACGAAAGCTTGTTGACTGGCAATAGATGATTTATATCAGACAACGAATACGGTGCTGGCGCGAACACTAGGTAAAAATGGGTCACGCATCATTATTTAACAGTGCTAGAAGGTCGCTGAATTCGAATCTGAAGTCAGAATTTTAAAAATAAAAATGCGTAATAGCGCTGCCACCTATTTTTTTTATTTTTACATATACGATGCTGGTGCGAACATCAGGTAAAAATGGGTCGCTGAATCCGAATCCGTTGTCAGAATTTAAAAATAATGTAATTTTTTTATAAAAGGGGCTGCCACCTAATATTATGTATTTTTAAAAGTTTTAAACATCATTTATCAGTGTTAGGGGGGTCGCTGATTTAGAATCTGAAGTCATAATTTTAAAATTCAAGATGGTGGATAGAGTTCCCACCTTCATTTTTTGCATTTTTATGAGTTCGGGGCTGGCAAAAAAATTAAACACCAAAAAGGGGTCGTTAAATCCGAATCCGTGGTCAGAATTTCAAAATTATAAAATTTTGAAATAATAGGGTTGCCACCTACTAATATGTATTTTTAAGAGTTTTAAACATCCTTTATCAGTGTTAGGGGGTCGCTGATATCGAATCTGAAGTCAGAATTTTAAAATTCAAGATGGTGGATAGGGTTGCCACCTTCATTTTTTGCATTTTTATGAATTCGGTGCTGGCAAAAAAATTATACACCAAAAAGGAGTTGTTGAATTGGAATCCGTGGTCAGAATTTCAAAATTATAAAATTTTGAAATAATAGGGTTGCCAGCTAATAATATGTATTTTTAAGAGTTTTAAATTAAATCATTTATCAGCGTTAGGGGATCGCTGATATTGAATCTGAAGTCAGAGTTTTAAAATTCTAGATGGTAGATAGGGTTGCCACCATAATTTTTTATTTTTACGAATTCATTTTTATAATTTTGAAATTATGACCACGGATTCGGATTCAGCGACCCCTTTTTAGTGCATAATTTTTTTTTTGCCAGCCCCGAATTCATAAAAGTGCAAAAAATGAAGGTGGCAACCCTATCCACCATCTTGAATTTTAAAATTCTGACTTCAGATTCGATATCAACGACTCACTAATACTGATAAATGATGTTTAAAACTCTTAAAAAATACATATTATTAGGTGGCAGCCCTTTTATTTCAAAATTTTATAATTCTGAAATTCTGACAACGAATTCGGATTCAGCGACCCATTTTTACCTAGTCAATCTTGAAAATCTTGAAGTTGGTGTAAAAAAATGTCTAGTTAGGCACTGACGACCGCTGATTAAAATTATCAAAATGATCAAAATGATCCAAATGTCTATTGCCATATATTGCTTTTTATTTTTTTATTTTATATATTTCATTGCTCATCCCTACCCTTAACGATTAAATTTCATTGTTTGTGGTGTTGACGAACAAAACCACGCCATGCTTGGATTGCCGAGAGAGAAAGTCTGTATTGCTTGTCGTTGTAGGCTTTCGTTTGCTGTTGAGCAAATCAAACTCTCAAGTGTTATTAGATGACAGTCAACTGTGAGCAATGCAATAAATCACAGTGTGGGTACGTTCAAATAGATGCACCGACGCAGTGCTTTAATACATATAAACCCTATCTGGTTCGCCCTTAAGAAGTAAATATTGATTTCATTAACAGTAGGGAGTTAGGGTTCTGTCTACGGTTCAGATTCGGATTCAGTAAACCCAAAACTGTTGAGAAACCCCTTGGAATTTTCAATAACTACATTTTTCTTGTACAGTGTAATAAATTTAATGATATGAGCACTACATGGGTTTTTATTTAATTTACAATATCCTGACATTTACTTTAATAACTCATTCTTTCTTCGCATCTTTCTTTTCAAAAAGGATCATAATAAGAACAAAATTACTACTGTAAGTTTACTTTGACCAAAAAAATTTATTAAGAAATCATTTAAAATTAAAAAATGAATTTAAGAAATTAAAAATCGTTCTTTACGGGTCATCGGATATAAAACAAGGGAAACATAATTAAACTCTAAACATTAAACATTCAAGTTCTATTTGTGTACTTTTCCATGGTTTACAATTCAATATCCTGCTGTTCTATTTTAAAATATTGAAAGATTACAAAGGCTTAACGCTAAATAATTAGACTCGAGTGAAATTTAAATTACTTTTCTTTATTTAAATAATTCTAATCGTGTCTCTTATTCTTAATGCTTTTTATCACTGTGTGATTGTGGGTGGGTTTAAGTTTACTTTATAAAGTATTTATGCAAATATAAATGACTTGTTTTTATATATTTTGCGGTGTCTTGAGTTGAAATCGATTTGAAGTAAACTTAATGTTGAACATTTATTTTTAATAAAGATGATGTAAGAAGACAGATTAGAGAACATAAGACTGAGACTTAAAAGAAGGCAACAGCTTCAAGCTAAGCAACTGATAGCATAGAAGGCTCTTAACTAATACTCTTGAAGGAAAAATAAAACATTTTCAATTTAAAGTCGAAAAATTCTGAAATTATGCTAGTTCTAGCACATTTGAAAAGCTCTTATTTCATTATTTTGTTTGATTAATATCATTTATTTCATCAATAGTACTTTATCTTCACCTTACAAACTTAAATTTAAATTTTTTGTTTAAATTTTATAACAACAGTTAAATAGTTTTTTCACCCAACTGTGCTGTATGGCAGATATGCAAAAAGCATTCCAGTATCAGTGAAAAATTTAACATTTTTTTTTTAAAATGTCCTCCTCAAACTTTTGTTTTGTCCACCTGCAGCAGTTGAATCGCTATTATTTTATATGATTTAAGAGCGGATATGAAAGACGATAGCAGCAGCGGAAGCTCTTGAGTATGACACATCGAAGGCATAGCGTAGATATTCTGCTGAGGCCATTCTTTATATATACATATGCTTCCGGTTTCCGGGACAAAAGAAAAACGTTACTAAAGCAAATTTAATGAACCCTGAGCCATAAAGCTGAAGAATATTTTAAATTCAGTTAATTAATACGTAGATCCTATGTGAGCTGCACTAGCTTCAGACTCATTAATACATAACTCCAAACAGAAGAAATTTTTTTGTGTTATTTCGTTTTTTACCCCACCACTCATTCACTCATATGACTTGTACGGAAGTCACTACAGATTTAAGTACTTTGATGCCCTCGAGCTAAAAATTGGAATAAGACAATGGAATCATTTATGGCAAAAGCAACAGTAGCGAGCAAAAATATGGCCAAATACTCTGGGGAAAAAAACAAAAAACAAAAAGAGCAAAATCAAGACGAAGCAGAACTTTACAAAAGTCGTTATCTTAATTACTTTTATAGCTTCGATCTATGACCGAAACAACAACAACAACAACTGCATGGAGTACATGGTTGATGGCAAGCAAGAAAGCAAACATGATTTATACAAAAGCATGGCTCAACATGCCGAAAGGCACTACAAGCAACAGCATTGGTAGAGATTCTAAGCATCAGCGACAACAACATCAACAAAAACAACGAGTACGAGTACGAACACAAAATGTTGGCAACAAACATAAATAAATGAAAGTCCTTAAAAGTAGCTCAAGTGTATGTTACATACAAACTACTAACGTATAAATTTGTGTGTGTGTGTGTGTGTGTGTGTATGTGTGTGTGTGTGTGTGAGTGTGTATAACTGTGTTCTCAGCTGAGACATTTTGCTTCTAAAAAACTAAATTGAAGATGCAATAAAGCTGTAGTAAACGGCAACTCCTTAACCCAAATTGTCCACTTTTCTTAGGCCTTTATTTTACTTTTCTGAAAGAAAAATTAGACAAACAAGACCAACTGAGATAAAGTGCAAATGAGTGCATAAAATAAAGTGCATAGCTGATAGTTGAGCTAAAAAAAAGCAACAAATTGACATCGACAACATGTGTTTTTATGCCAAGATAAGCAACTAGATGGATGCCAGAGAATGGGGCTTGGACTGGACTGCATTGAAAATGCACTGAAAATTGTATAAAAAGGAGCAACTGCTGATGTTGCTGTTATTGGTGTCATGATAACATCGACACACATTGATGTACAACAAGAACACTGAACAGATAAGGGTGCAATTAACAAGGTTTTAGCTTGATCAGTGCTTGTATTTAATAATAGTGAAGATCTAAATTGAGTCCAGAATGTTAACAAATTATGCGCCAGTGTTTATTTAGATGCTCAAAGATATTTATATAGAGGTGGAAGCTTATATTAAGGGTTGCAAAGACGTGAACTCAATGTAATTTCGAGATTTAAGCTTGGGGAAGGTGACTTGGTTAAAATGCCTTTGGATTCCCTTCGTTTTCATTGGGCGGATTAGCGATAGAAAACATAATTTTCCTTTCATTCAGCTATAAATGCTTGAATGCTTCATTCAAGCTTCCTTTGTTAGTACACTGAGAAAACAAAAAATCAAAAACTCACATTTTAAAGACGTTTTGTAAATTAATATTTTTAAAAATTTTTACGCCATACAAAAATGAAAACGCACATTTTTAAATAGAAAAGTAAAACGAAACGTTTTTAAAACAACCACGAATATTTAACTATGATAAAATTAATATTTTTAAAAACATTTTACGCCATACAAAAATGAAAACGCACATTTTTAAATAGAAAAGTAAAACGAAACGTTTTTAAAACAACCACGAATATTTAACTATGATAAAATTAATATTTTTAAAAACATTTTACGCCATACAAAAATGAAAACGCACATTTTTAAATAGAAAAGTAATACGAAACGTTTTTAAAACAACTACGAACATTTTGCCATTACATAGTAAAATTCACATACTTTGTTTCAAAACACTTGTTAATAACGAATTGTTTGTTATATGGGCAATTCCCAAAATCTTTTAAAATATATGATTTTGGTATAACCATGTTAATAACTTGCATGTTTTTTAAGCTAAGCTCAAGTTTTAAACGAGCATCTACTTAGAATGCATGCAACAAAATTTCGCCACTAATTTGAGTTTCATAAGTTGCTACTTTAAGTTGCTACTGGGATCGAAAGTAAAAAAAAACACTAAAAACTGAGTTGATTTACACACAGATTTTTACCTTCTCAGCTATATAAAAATCGTGCGCCACCAACTTTCGGCAAAATTTAAATGACGTTTGTACGAGAATACTTGAATACAACAAATATAGTTTTATTATTGATGTGCCATGAAGTTAAGGAAAGTTATAACACATTCAAAGCGTGATACCACTTTTGTGGCATTTGTTAACTTTTCGTAGTTTTTGAGATATAGAAAACGCGTGCCATAAGAAAGGTACTATCATAAACTCATTTTAATTAATTATATGAGATTTTAAAAATTGTGAGGTGAGTGGCATTAGTGTGCCATTAATATTATTCACACAACAACTACTCAAAAATGGTAATTTAAAAGGAACACGATCAAAAAATATAACTTTTTTCACTGGCACATCAAAGATCCTGAAGGGATGAGAACGCTCCGTTTTGCACATGTATGCTTTCGACATTTTTGAATGTTTGCCATAAGGCGCTCTTAAAAATGTTGAATATTTTGGATGTGCCAAGATGATCAAAATTCGTTTTTTTGATAACGCGATAAACTCAGTAATATAAAATTTGAAGGAGTTGCCCAAGAACCATGAAACTTCGTAATAAGCATTATGAAGAGAAGACATGATACTAAAATCAAAATGGGCTAAATTGGTTCGCTACTTCGTGTATAAATGGCCAATGTGAAACTAATGCCGCCTTTTTAATGTTAAAATGATAAAAATTGGCATGGTGCTTTATGTTATGTATGCTAACAATCCTGCCAAAAAAAATTGATATTGGTTTGATTTTAAGCCTTCTTTTGATACTAACACCTGTACAAAGTAGAGCAAAAGCGCAATTCTCGTGAAAAAATTTGTCTATTGAAATTTACGTGAAAATATTGAGCTGTTGTCAAAAATATTAACCTCTATAAGTCGTTTTTATCAAAAAACAAACTTTAAGGTATATTTACTGTAAGTAGGTTAGAGCTAAGATGATTTCACGAAACGATGATTTGTCCATTAAATCAATAAATTTTCCATATTTAATCAAATCAATCAAAAAAATATATTTTTAAACTATTTGTCTTGTATATTTTGTAAGAAAAATCCACACTGCAGTCACTATTCTTTAAATCCTAAAGTTTTTCTAACCATTGGCAAAAATGGTTAAGCATTTTATTTACTTTTTGTATTAATTCTATGAAAATACAATAATATAGTATACAAAAAAAAAATTAAAATAAAAAAGCGCATATTTTAAATAGTTGATGTATACATTTTTTTTGCAAATCCATTGACTTTTTTTCGTTGAGTACGCAGTTCATAGCCTGATATTCTGGGTTTATGTAAAACTGTCAAAATTTTGACATGAATATGTACAAAATACTGACTTGTAAGGTTTTTTAAGATTAACTAACGAAACTTCTAGCATTTCAGTCAAAAATTTGTCAAAATATAATGACATTATATTCCCTTGAACTCATACGAATCATTTGTTACCGGTGCACTAGTAATCCAAATCCACCGGTGTAATCGGTGCACTAGTTCCCATGCTATAGGGTAAGCACTACAAAAAACCACTTGAAAATATTTATTATTTAAAATCAAAAAACACTTTAGAAACTCGTTTTAATATTTTTGTTTTTAAAATGAAAGTAAACGTTTTACTACAGCATTTTAAAATAACCATTTGTAAAAATCATACGAACATTTTAAAATGAGATTTTAAAATGAACATTTTAAAATGAAAATAAACGTTTTACTATTTCATTTTAAAATGTTCGTTTTCAAAATTAAATAAACGTTAGAAGTGCAAAATCTAGGTTAAACGTTTTTAAAAGTAGCTCGTTTCTGCCACTTTTGAAAATGTTGTTTTCTCTGCGTGGGTGCGTCTGTGCGGATTTTCTCAGATTAAGTGTCTTAGTTATTATTAACGCTAGTTTTGTAGCGTAATGTAGGCCTGTGAGAGCAGCTCGATCTTCGAGTAACTCGACTCGATTTTTCGAGGAACTCGATGGTTTTCGAGTATTTTGAGTTTTTTAAGTTTCCGTTAAAGATGTTGATGTCAATCAGTGTTGTGACATATTATTTTTGAAAGTAATATGTTACTTATTACATTTTACCGATGTGATAAATTAAAAATATAATAATATTATATCATAAAATTAGTTGCTTATTACTATTACCTTTTGAATAAAATTGTAACTAAGATAAAACCACGTTAGTTAATTAGTTACTTTATACTTTACTTTATTAGCCAAAAAGCAATAACATAACTATATGTTATTACTTCCCGCTGAAAGTAATAAGATATATTACGGCTTTAGAGACAAAGAAGTACTATTGCCTAACATATTAAGGCTATTCACAGTTTAAGCGTACTTTTAACTAATCGTATTTATAGCATTTGTTATTGTTCAAACTGTGAGCACCTCGCCATGTGACTGTCGCATTAAAAAATTATACAACCCTGTGATGTATGTGATTATGCGGCTGTAGACAGAGCATAAAAATACGAGGTACAAAAAACACGTCCAAGGGCTACTTTTATTTACGCGTGCCTGCGTATTTGCGTTTGTATGCAAAACAACAACAAAGCAAAATACGCTTTCGTAAATTGGCGTACAAATAGCAAATCGTACAAATAGCAGACCAGCGTATTCAAACTGTGAATAGCCTTATTATATTACTTTGCGTTACAGTCACAACACTGATCTCGATGTATGTGAGTGCTTTCACTCATCAGTGGAAACACCCAGTAGAAAATAAAACAGCGTGGATATTCAGCATATATCTAAGCGAATTAGCAGTATTATATTGTGATGTATTGAAGCGGTGTTTTTGTTATAAGCCTTGATTTGTCCAAATGTAAAGATAAAACCGCCAAACTTTTAGGCTTTGGGATCAAACCAAATATGTATACGATATGGGTATTTCCATAGTGGCGCATGTAGCGGTCGCATAGCTTTCATGTTATTGAAAATAAAGAAAGCAAGAAAAAATTAAACTTTGTTGGTCCAGTTTTGATTTTTGGACAGTAATCTAATATCACAATACGACGATAAACAAAAAAGTTAAAATTACAAGAACCATTCGTAAAAATTCTCAAAAAATTACATTTTGAGAGTCCATCGCATTTGGTCTGCCGTCAATGCGATCAAAACTTTTTTAATTGATTTTAAAAAATTTATGTGTTCGAATTTTTTTACCTCCGGCATTTATTGATGTTTTACAGCTATTTGCTTTAATAAAAATGGAAAACAACATCCACAAATACTTTGTAGAATTCAACTTAGAATATGATTGTGTAAAAATAAATCTTAAAAAACAAAATGTGGCGTGTATCGAATCCAATAATTGTATTTTTTATAAATTTTCTTAAAAATATTTGTGATTGCAAAGGACGTCCAATAGTACGAATTATATAATGTCAGGCCTTTTCGTAATGTTGGAAAATTCGTATTATTGGACGACAGTTTTTTCCACTTTTTATTTAAATAAAACACATGCAGATGGTTTAATTTAAATTAGTTTTTTATTTAAAACAAAAAGTACAAAAAACTTTAAAAAATAGTAAAATTCAGGTCAAACCAATAGGTAATAATTCATGTATTTGTGCATATGTATGCACTTAAGTTACTGAAGTATAAAACTTGTTTGTTAAAAAAATTTTGTCATTAAACATAGGCGTGTTTTGATTTTTAGTTTCATTACTACCGCTTTTTCTTGAATAGATATCAATAAAAGTGTCATGGAAGTGTCAATATTGTTCTCCACAGCCCATTGAATGCATGTGTCAAAAGATTTTATTGCATCTTCATGTTTAATCTTTGGGAATGGGTTCACAGGAATCAATATTTGGTCATCATCGCTATCAGTATCCTGATCAACTTCTTCATTTGGATCATCAATATTCCAATCAAGCAGGTCCTCATAACTTAAACTTGTGTTTGCAAAATTTGCATTAAGTAGGTTTAAGCAATGATTTATTGTGCGCAGTTCTTCGCCATCTCGTAAGGCTAAAAGGGGAAGATCATCTTCATCATCAAACCCGCTGTCACCTAAAATATTTTTCCAGCATTTAGCATTTAGCGAAACAGTAGAGAGTTTTTCCCATGACATCTAAAGATATTGCTTCGAATAAATCTGTCTTTTTGAGAGATGTTTCAAAATCTTCTGATGAGGCCGTAATTTTCGATAGCAGGCTACTACAATAATTTAGCTTTAAAAATCTAATCGCATTTTGATCCATCGGTTGTATTAATGGGGTGACATTAGGCGGCATATACATTACCCAAATTTTTCCGTCTTTAGTTACATGCACCAATTCTTCTGCAGGAGGATGACTTGGAGCATGATCGAGCAAGAGAAGTGCTTTTATGGGAAAGTTTTTAGCCTTTATGAAGTTTTCCACCTGCAATTGTTTATAGATGAGCTCGATAAAAATGTAAATTTAATAACAACTCACCTTTGGAACAAAAATATTAAAAAACCAATGTTTAAAAAGAGAAGCATTCATCCAAGCAGATTTTGAGTTTCCATAAGCAATAGGCAAGTTTTTTTCCGGAAACATCTTGGCTTTTGGACTTTTCCAATCAAAAAAGGTGTACTCTTCTTTGTTCCCTCAGCATTCGCACAAATTAAAAACGTTATTCTCTCCTTTGAGAGTTTTCTGTCAGGTGCATAATTTTCACCCTGATGTACATACGTTTTGTCAATAAAGTCCAGACTCGTCTGCAATAAAAACTGCTTCATGTGTAAGTTCGTATTCCTTAATAACAGCACCTAATTTATTGATGTATGGAGCTACAAGTTCTTTAAAAGACGAAAGCTTTTCACCAGATTCTTTGAGTAATCTAATACCATAGCGTTTTTTGTATTTGGTGAGCCAGCCATCACTGGCAAAAAAGCTGCCTGCATAAAACTTCTTATGAAATTCAAGAGCCTTACATTTTAACTTTTCTTTGGCACAAAAACCACTCGTATAGCGCATCTTCCATTTTTTTAAATTCTCCAGTTGCTATTCTGCAGTGGGATTTTAGTTGCAGCTAAAAGTTGCGCCTTCTGCTTTCTTATAGTGCAAACGGTTTATTTGGATAATCCATACTTGCTACAAATTTTATAAAGAGATTATTTTCCACTCTCACTGTCTTCTATAATTTTCAACTTGATTTCTAAATAAATTTGCTTTTTTTACTTCTTTTGCTTTAAACATTTTGTATGTATCAAATATGCATAGAAAACACGACACAAGGCACTTGTTATCACTTTAAAATTTGGTACCAACTGAATATTTCGCAGTTGACAGCATAAAAAACAACTAAAAAACTTCAAAGTAAATCTTTTTTCTTACAAAAAATACAGTTATTTGTATTATCGAATGGCAAACATGTTTTATATTCGTACTACAGAACGACCATTCGTGCTATTGAAAATTCGTGGAAACGAAAGTACGTACTATTGGACGTCCACTGTATATCATTTTTATTTAAAAAATACGACATGAACAACCGTTTCTTCACGAAACTAAACTGCATTTAAATATACTTTTGTATTGAGCCCAAGTATATAGACTTGCATTTTTGTTTCATCTTGAATCCCTTCCAATGCATGGATTTCGATATTGCATATTTTGGGAACATGCTTCCTTTTCCTATTGGGTTATACTGCTTATAACACTCGTGAGTCATGACTCATAGCTGATAACAGTGGAATGGCTTTTTAAACAATTGCATACATTGTTGTGTGGAGTAGTTCTAATAAAATAAATAAAGTTTAAAGCAATGCTAATTCCAATATTTTAGGAGTTGTTATATATAATTAAATTTCATCGAATATAAACAGTATCTAGCTACAGCAGTGTAGCTAACTACTACAGTGTAAAACCTACACTCTCAGTTTTTATATACATATATGAACCTTCAAAGTGTTTCGAAGTAATATACATATAATGAACAGCATGGAAATTTTGGATTAAGTATTGAATTAACATTAAAAATGTCGAAGTAAAATTAACTTTTAATTCATATAACCTTTATTTTGTATACACGTTTTTAATTTATCGTCTCGTATCTGCATGTTTGACACACTGTATGCTGCGCTCAAGGTTAACTATAAAACGACTCATTGACTAGAATAACGTTACTCAGTTGTTTTTGAAGAGAGTTGCCATGTTTCATTTAAAGTACTGTTTTTTAACATACGAATATATTCAGATTTCATTTATCTTTAAATTTTTCCCTTCATTCGAAATTTTGGGAAGTATTTCATTTCAGTAAAAGTGACACAAGGTGAATGTTGGTAAAGTTTATTTATAATATATTTTTATAAAGTGTAATAATGGAAGTGAGAGTTAATTGATAAATTTAGAAAACACCCATGAGACCTATGAAAATTGAAACGATCAATTGGATATTATGAATGAGAGACGGTTATCTCTTATAGCACAAACAAAGTTTATAGATTGTTACTTCATTTGTATGGTCAATTCAGCAATGAAAAATCATGATAAAATTCATATGCACAAATGCAGTTCTATTTATCTTTCTTTCTCTCTCTCTCTCTCACTCTTATTTATTTGACTACTTGACTTCATAGACTTCTAGGGAAAAAATAGTTTCCTTCAACACAACTTATCTTTACAGAATCATATGTATTCTAAGAAAAGTGGCAACCCTGTTTAGAGTGCAGTTGAGAACATGGAATAAAAAAACAAGCATTAAGTAGAAAAATACTCGAAATTGTACGAGTAACTCGAAAATATCACGAGTTAGAGCCTGAACAGAATCAAAAATCGTTGCGACCGACGATTGTAATAGCGGAAAACGAGCTGCGGTTTTTTCTACATTTTGCATGTATTTTCCAACAACAACGAATCGTCGGCCGCAACGATTTTTGATTCTGTTCAGGCTCTTACTCGATAATTTCTCGAGTAACTCGTTATTTCGAATGAATTGAAACACCGAGTTAATCGAATCGAAATTCGAGTCGAGTTGCACTACTCGACTCGACTCGAACTCAAAGCTACTCGCAGAGGCCTAGCTTAAAGCCAAATAAGTTTATGAAGCAATAGATTGCAACAACAACAACAAGTTCTTTGTAGAACAAACCACCAAGCAGACTAGGCAGACTGTTTCATTGATAGCTACATCAACTCATCAGATGTCTTCAGTGCAGTGGCGTAAAAAGCGGGCCTGCAGAGCCCGCTTTGCGGGCGGGCGCAACTAAGCTAGGGGCGCCCTGAAGTACCTTGATGAAATTGATAGCTAAAGTGGAGAACGACGCACAGTGTAAAAAAGCGGCCAAAAACCTAATATATCGACGTTTGAATTTTTCCAAATTTTTATAGCTTTCAATCGAAAATATCCTGGGCGAAAAAATCAATATGTATTTTTTTAATAGTAGCAATCGTTTCGTTAGGACAAGCCGTCAGAGTTGCATTTTTAAAAATACAATTTTCCTTGTTATTCAAATTATATATATATTTTTTTTATATCAAAATAAAGCTTAAAATTTCTTATGTCTGGCAGCATTACTGTTTTTGTTTAAATTTTGAAAATATAGTTTTAAGCTTATCATAAAAGTAAACATAAAAAGCGGGATACAACTTTCTAAATATTCAATTTTTAAAAGTCTTTAAAAAATAATTTTGAGAAAGATTGACTATAAGTTTTTCAGGAAAACATCATTAGAACTGCGTTACACCAAATCCAAAAAAGAATCTTGCTAATACTTGCTAATGCGGTAGATATACATTTTTTATGGTTTAGTTAAAATTTGAGATATATTTGATGTATGGCAGCTGACTATTTTTCAAACTTTTGACTTATTTACAAACACAAAAAAAAAATTTTAAAATTTCTTTGCTGTAATCAAAAAATCTTACAAATATAAACAAAAACGTTGTTAATTTGTGTGGGTGGTATTTTCCAAGGCTGAGTTAATTTTTAATTTTAATTCTTAAATAGTTTGTTGTTACATAACTCATAAATGTGTTAACTTATAAATGTGTTATTACTTGTTGTTATATATTTCAATTTCAATTTTAATTCAATTTTAATTACAATTTTAATTCTAATTTTCAATTTTAATTCTTAAGGGTTTTGTTGTTACACATATATTCTAATTTGCGGCATGCACAAGAAATCTTTTCTTATATGCTAACATACCTGCTCAATAAATACAAATGCAAATACTAAAATATAACTAATCACAAAAGAAATTTATGTAGCAAACTTCGTTGTTTTGAGACAAGACTGAAGTTTGAGGCAAAAATGAGTTTCGTTTGTATGGGAGGTGGGTGTGGCAGAGGTCGGGTTTGTATAATTTTTTCAAGAGTTCTTAGTTTTGTCATGAAAGATATTCGTTCCAATTTTCATAGCTGTACGATAACTCCTTCTTTTTTTGACCAAGAATGGGGACGTTACACTGTGCGACGTTTGTGCTGAAATAAAATTTAAGTCTCGTACATACGATTGAGCAGGATGCAATAATCGACGTCAAAAAAACCGACTATTTTGAGCAAAAGTCGTCTTTGTTTGGCAAAATTCGATTATGGTCGGAGTCGATTATCCCGTTTGCTTTCATATTTTCAGTAAGTCAGCAACTGATGTTATTTTAATCACTCAATTGGTCATATATTCTGACGTTAGCAAACTCTTTAGTTAAACATCTTAAACTTATCATTTCACTAATAAAAAAATTATTGATCCCATTAATTCAAACTTTAAGTTTGTTTACTTTTTTAAATAATTAGTATGTGAAGTTTTCTTTTTTTACCTACTTTGTGATAACATCTTACAAATTTTATTATATTTGATATATAAAAAGTATTTCTTACGTTATTGCTTTTTTTTTTGACAAATTCTATTAAAATAAAATATAACTTTATTTATAAAATAGGATATTTTTAAAATGTAACTGTTGTAAAAAATTTTGATCATCATATGACCATTGAATTAAAAAAGCCTCTTTTTGTTCTTTTTTTTTTTTTTGTTAAGAGCTCTCTTGTTTTCTCCTACGCTTCTAGTAACCTAGTAATAAGATAGTTTTACTCTAAAAGTAAATAGCAGGGTGCTTTTAGAAACCTGCGGGCGGGCGCACAAATTATAGTTACGCTACTGTTTCTGTGGTTTCTGCAGTACCATCCACTTGGATAAGCTTATACGAACTTCTTCTGTTAAATCAAAACAGACAAATGTGCTGTATACCGACTTCAAAGCAATGTTTTTCTACTACTTTGCAAAAGCAAAGTTTCAAAAAATCGACTGCATTGATTTTGCAAAGATTTGTTTGTTGTGCTCTTTGTTTTTCTGATAGCAGCGCTAATATTTAGCGATTGATCTACCTTTCTTCAAGATCACTGGGTCTTTTAATTTCTTTCTTCCAACAATCACTAGACATTTAAAAATACATCAATTGTCATTGGTATGTGCTTGGTCCTTAAATTTTCTTTTTATTTCTACTTAAATTTTATTTTTCATATCAGCTAAGCTAAACCCTTAAGTATTTTCAGTAATCTGGGATCTCAAGGACCCGTGCTGGCCAAATCAAATCATATTGAGAGCTGTTGGTTCTTAGTAGAGAAATTGAAATACATAACATGAAAGTCTTTCGCTGCTGCAATTATTTTTCTCTTATCTACCAGTGTGGAAATGGTTATTTGAGACTTTCTTTTTAAGTGTGAACAGAGGCACTCTTGAACATGTCGAGCTCGAAAGCAAAGCGATTTTGTGCCAATTAAATTTAATGATATTGCATTGAAATTCATGCCAAGTTTCATGGATGGTGTTGCAAAGGTGCTACTGCATATTGATTAGTTTTATTGTTTGTTTAACATGTTGGCAAAATTCTACAAGATATATCGAAAAAATTCTAAAATTTTATTCGAGTATTTTAACAGTTACTATTGCATTTGTCGCTATTTTGTTGCCATTAAGAGCAGATTTTAATTCTTTAGACAACAAAGGAACACCATTTATTGGTAACTTTTCTAGCATTTGTTTATTTGTTTCAACACTGTTGCAATATATATATATATATGTATAAAAAAAAACAATACTCTAGAAAATACTTTTAAAATTTAACTCTTTCCACTACAACTGTTTAAGAGGAATAAATGCGACATCAGTTGAGTATTGAAAGTAAAACAACATCTTCAAAGAGACGACGAGCGAAAACAACAGCAAGAACATCTTTCAGCTCAACGCTAAGGATCATGAAGAAAACTCGTTAAAGTTTCTAACTCCACAAAGGCACACGAACACACACACATACACATACTCCTACTCCTACATACACTTACTCTTACAGAAATACTACAAACTAAAAGCATTCAACTCAGCATGTAACAACAACTTCAATAACTACAACAAAGCCGGCTCCCCTGTGATTTTCAATAATATCCTTAAAACGCCAAAGTGTTAGTGGTGGCGGCGAAGCGGCGGCTGTGGATCACACAGCGGAAGTAACAGCAAATCGAGCGCCATCTAGAGACTGTTGTTTGCTGTTGTTCTTGTAAAATACTCGAACTCAAAGTTCAGGCCAACGTTAGTAAAATGGTTTTCAGCTCTAATAAGCAACGGAAGTTGAATGGTGTGTTCGAAAGGGGTGGAAGGGGAATAAGAAATCATACTATTTTCTTGCCATTAGACCCAGTCTCGGCTCAGGTTGTCGATGCAACAAAACACCACGTTAAATTCAAAATTCACACACACACACACACACACTATTTCAGCCACAAAGCAACCAAACGAAAACTCAAGCATACAAGATGCCACCACAATAAATAATAAACATGAAATAGCGACACACTTACAACAGCAACAACAACAATAACCAATAACTAAAAGCACCGACTCTAAAATAATAGCTCAAAGAATTGCTGTCGTTGGTATCGTTATTGTTATTGTTAAATTGTTGTAATGTGTATTTTTGTTGCTCTTGGCGCTTGTCGTTTGACGTTGACTTCTAAAATAGAACTATGTAGTTTATTTTTCGCTAAGGTGTTTGCTACGAAGCAAATGTGAAGGAGTTGTGTCATTTTTGGCACAGTGCCTTTTCCTGTACTTCATTTCAGCAATATGTAGTAGTTGTAAATAAATATATGTACTTCAATGATAAAAGAATGTTGCAAGTTTAAACCAAATTTTACACTTTCCGAGCGATTTGATGGTGTTGATAAGAATCTCGAGTTCTTAATGATGTAGTAATAAATATTTTTGCAAGAGAAAAGAAATAAAAATTAAACATTTTACAAGAAAAAAAAAAATTAAAGACACACTTTGAAATTTTTCTTTTTTTTTTCAAAGTCGAAAAAGAAATTTTAAATTGATTTTCGCCACAACAGCTGATGATTTCGCTATTTTGAAGCAGAGCTGTAAAATCGGCATTCATATTTATAATTTTAAATACAACTGAATAACGGCATAAGAATGCATTCAGTTAATGCAAATTTAATTTATAAATAAAATTTTTAATTCACCTTCATTTTTAAAAAAAATTATGATTTATTTATTTCAATTATTCATTTTCGTTATTCAAAATAATGAATTAATTTTTCGAAATCATTTGAATGCTATTCACAAAGAAGGCAATTCACAAAAAATTTCAGAATTTTCAGTTTGTCTTTTTATATTCATTATTAATTTTTTATTCGTTATTAATTTTGTATTCATTATTCATTTTTTATTCATTATCTATTTTTTATTCACATGAGCTCTATTCGCATTTTTAAAGAAATACGGTCCGATGATGCCTCCTGCCCATAAACCACACCAAACAGTACATTTATCGGGATACATTAGATGCTCTTGGATTGCTTCTAGTTTTTCATCGGCCCAAATACGGCAATTCTGCTTGTTCAAACAGAAATGAGCTCCATCGCTAAACACAATTTTTCGATAAAATAATGGATCAATTTGAAGTTGTTGTAAGGCCCATAAACCGAAATTTTAACGTACACCAAGATCAGCCGGCTACAATTCTTGTACAAGCTGTATTTTATAGGCCTTCAGACCACTGTTGCTAGATCAGCGGATTTCCCGCCAAATTAGCGGATTTTGGCAGGATAAAATATAAAAAATCCGTTGGTGGAATTTTCGGCGGATTTTTCACTTAGTGTTTATTAAATTTAGCTTAAATTTTATTCATTAGAAGATGATTGAGCGCTTCTCCATTAACAATGTTTCTAAAACAGTTCTAAAACATTTTGACTTTTCTGAAAATTTGCGGTTGTTGATTTGTGGAAAATACTGTATCGGTATTTTTAAATGGAATAATATATCTCATACAACTGATTTTTGGTTTGACTTCAATACATCTGCAAATTTTAATTTGAGGAAATGGTCATCTTTTCAGTGCACCTTTTTCTTGGTTATAGGATGATGTTGAACGAGCGTTTAGCCAGCTCAATGCTGTGAAGTCCAGAGTAAGAGATTGCTTAAAAATCGACACACTTAATTGAAATTTAAATGTTTAATATTTCTTATATACGTTTTTAAAAAAAAAAAAAAAATTAAAAATCATTTTAATTTTCTAGATATGACTAAAAAGACCAGCAGAAGTGCTGCCACGACTTTTATATGCCTCAATGTTTTCTTATGTTAATTTGGTCGAAAGTAATCTATCAAGAACATGAAGAATGGAATGATTTAGTTTTTTTTTTTAAATGGATCTTAAATTTACATTTTTAGCAACTTTTTGTACCTAATTATTAATAACTGTATATTAACTAGCTTAAACCTGGCTGTTATGTTATGTTATCAGTAAAACTGTATATGTAAATTGTGGTCGAATAATGAATTTCATGGCTGTACGACCTATAACTCAAAAACTGTTGAATTTCTCAAATTGAGGTTGTATGGGAGGTGCCACGCCCCTTTGCCAATGCCATACAAAGTTATCATTAAAACTGCATGTGTAAATTGAGTTTGAATTCTGAATTCCGAGGATGTGCGGCTTATAACTCCAAAGCTATTCGCTATCGCAAATTTTGGTTGTATGGGAGGTGCCACGCCCCTTGTTCAACACCCATAAAATGTTATCAACGAAGCGGCACGGGTAAGTTGTGGTCGAATACAGAATTTATTTATTTATTTATTTATTTATCTATTTATTTATCTATTTATTCATTTATTTATTTATTAATTTATTTATTTATTTATTTATTTATTTATTCAACTATTAACATTTATTGTTATACAGTTACTGTAAGTACATAAATTAATCGTAGGTTATAAAATTAATTCAGCATGATATCGTTTTTAAATGCTACCCTATTTTGGATGATTTCAATCTAGCTGCAGATAGTGTTGAACGTTTGGGTCACATCTGCCATATTTAGTTCTTCTGTAGGGTATATAGACCAATTGCCTTTGCCTAATATTTCTGTCAGATGCATAAAATTTGAAAAGAGGTATAAGTGGTGCACAATCAATATGATTCATCACTACATCCCGAGCAAATAAGGCGAGAATATACTTTCGCCGGAACTGCGAAGACTTAAGTCCAAGAAGAGCACATCGCGCTTCAAAGGAAGGCATAAAATCCCAGAGGAGCTTGCGAATTGCTAACCTAGTGAAACGACTTTGAATATTTTCAATTCTTTTACTGAGGGTCCCATACAACACAATTATATTCTAAAATCGATCTTGCAATTGAAAAGAAAATGGCCCTCACGGTAAAAGGATCGGAGAACTCTTTAGTATTGCGCGATAGAAATCCCATCATCGCATTCGCTTTTGATATAATAGCATCAAAATGTTTTACAAAGCTTAACTTTCGCTCAAATAAAACCCCTAATGCTCTTTCTTCAAATCGACTCTCTCAATCAATACTATTAATACCATATGATCCTACGAAAAGTTTATTCTTCATAGAAAAAGACTTTACATTACATTTAGACACATTAAGATGTAGTTTATTGGTCTCGCACCAAAATTGGAGACTATCCATGTCACGTTGAAGCAATAAGAAGTCTTCGTGAGAGTTCACACATCTAAAGATCTTAACATCATCAGCATACTTCAGGCACTCAGAAAAGCCAACATAATTCGGAAGATCATTGATAAACAGAACAAACAACAGAGGACCTAGGTGGCTACCTTGAGGTACCCCAGAATAATTGTCAATGTATTTAGATAAATTATTACCAATCTAAACATATTGCTGACGACCAACAAGGTAGTTCTCTAACCATAGAAGTAGCGAGGAGTGGAATCCGAGGCTACTTAGCTTATTAACCCTTAAATGCATGATGTATCTTTAAAGATACAACCAGAAAAAACAGTGTAATTCCTTAATTTCTTTACAAAATTAAAAAAATATTGTAAGCAACTACTCAGAACTATATTTTCTATCATATTGAATCATACTTATATCAATTGTTTTTAGCTTATTAGGTTTACATAACGTTAAACTCAAAATTTTAAAATTCATATATTTTTAGAAAAAGCCATTTTTATAGTCACATTTTAACAATAATAGTATTTTTAATTTAGACAAAAAATTAATATGTCCTTCTGTGATATGTATTTTAATAATAAATAAAATTTTAAACAAATGCGACCCCAACTTTAGTTGCAAAATCACTTTTAGTGGTTGTATCTTAAAAGATACACTATGCACTCCGCACTAATTTCAAATATTCCTTTGTTTTTTTTTTTGTACATTGTGTTTGTATTTGAAAACACAAATTTTGTATAGAAAAATAAACATTTGAACAGGTTGCTTTTTTTTCTTGTGTGCACTTACTTGGGTTTTTTTTTATTCTTTCTCAGTCGTTTGATACGAGAGGTTGCTTTGGTTGCCACGGAAATAATTTAATTTTATTCAGTGCAATTATTTGATTGTGAGGTTGCTTTTATCTATTCAGAATTTTTGTTATTCTATTTACATATAAATCATAACTATGAACGCTTTTACTCAAAGAAAAACAAGAATGACCGATGATGAAATATGCAAAGTACTTTGCAACAGTGAAGATTTTCCTTATGACAGCACTGATGAAAGCAGTGATGATGAAAGGGAAATTCCACAAATATGCTCCACTAAAACAAAAAACGTGTTACTCATTGATAATAATATCGATTCTGAAGAAACCGAACTAAGTTTTGAGTTGAATGACTCAATTCATGACTCGTTTATTGCCCTAATGAACGATGATAACAAGTCCACGACCTCTGTTCTGTCTCCTGATACTGCAAAATGTTCTTCTTCAAACCTTTCTAAAACCAGTACTCCAATTTCTACTTCAAAAAAAATTAGGTCACCTGCACTTACAAAATGTGCTACCACAAATTTGGTTATTTCTAATTTGGTTATTTCTAACTCTCCTGTTAGAAACTCTAAAGAAAATTCTGAATCTATATCAGGACCTTCTGCTTCCCTAGATCATTCTTTAGAGCTTCAGACAAGTTCTTCGACATTCAATTTATTTCCATCAAAATTTCAAGACATAAAAGTAGATCCTAAATCTTCAGCATTTGAAAAAACAATCTGGAAACAAGGTAATTTGCAATTTCATAGTAAAGAAGTAGATTTTCGGGGAGATAGCTCTCTCAGTGATGATATTCAATCATTAGTAACTCCTTATCAAGTTTGGAGCTATTTATTTCCAGAAAGCTTAGAAAACCTTTTAGTTGAAGAAACTCTACGGTATGCTGGATTAGATGAAAAGTTTTCCTTTAGTATTTCGGAGTTGCGAAAGTTTATTGGTGTTATGTTTTACATGACGTATTTCAATTTACCAAATACCAGAGATTATTGGTCAAGCAATAATGACCGATCAGTAGACGTTATAAAGCAGCAAATGACGGTAAACCAGTTCGAAAAAATAAGGCAATATCTACATTTTAATGACAAAGAAAAAACCTACCACGCGACGATCCGAAACGTGATAGACTCTACCTTATTAGGCCGGTTGTTGACTCCCTAAATGATACATTTGGTTCTGTTTCCAAGTTAGCGAGATTGTCTGTAGATGAACAAATGTGTTCGACAAAAATGAGCAGCTATATGAAACAATATCTGCCAAACAAGCCTAAAAAGTGGGGATTTAAATTTTTTGTGTTATGTGATACTAAAGGGTATGCTTACAAGTTCGAAATTTATACCGGAGCAAATGAAGCTATGCGCCCAGAAGAGCCAAATTTGCAAGCATCTGCAAACATTGTAGTAAGGTTAGTTCGTGAAGTTCCTAAGTTTAAAAACTACATATTATACTTTGATAATTACTACACTACAATTCCTTTACTTATACACCTTAGAACCCAGGGAATTCTTTCTGTTGGTACAATCCGACGGAATAGGATAAAAAATTGCAAGCTTCCAGAAGAAAAAACAATGATGAAGTTTGAACGAGGAACCAGCCAGGAGTTTGTAGCTAGTATCTATGGTATAGATGTGACTTCTATTTCATGGAAGGATACAAAAATTGTCAATTTAGTTTCGACTTATATAGGAACTAAGCCACCCTTTTCCTCAATCACGCCAAATGAAAGTTTATTTGTTCGTAGATTTGACAAAAAGCAAAACAAATCGACAACGGTCTCTTGTCCGCAAATTGTGAAAGACTACAATAAAAATATGGGAGGCGTCGATCTATTGGATAGTTCCATGAGCCGCCACAAAATAACTCTAAAAAGCAGAAAGTGGACAAACAGATTGTTTTACCACCTATTAGATATGACCTGCATCAATGCATGGATTCTTTACAAAAGAATTAACCAAGATCAAGCAAAAACAAAAAATTTACGATTGATAGATTTCAAATTGGAAGTGGCAGATTCACTTTTCAATTATAAAAATTCATCAAAACATACTACAGTTCGTCGACGACCAAACATAGAAACTGAAATCCAGAAAAAAAAACAAAAGCCGAATTCGCAAGTACCACCTCCCGAAGATGTAAGACTAGACGGAACACAACATTGGACGCTCGTAAGTAAGAAAGGAAGATGCAAGATGCCAGGTTGCACAGGTCAAACAAAGATGTTTTGCAGTAAGTGTGAATTAAATCTATGTCTCACGGCTGATAAAAACTGCTTTTTTAATTACCACAACCAATAAAATTAAATATTTTTCATTTATGTCTATATATATATGTATACAACTTATAAAAAAAAAACTTTTGTTATTCAAATCGTAAACAGTATTTGTTTTTCTCATGTGTTGTTATTTTAGCGGGGAGTGCATATTGTATCTTAAAAGATACAACCAAGCTTTTCTTCATAAAATAAACAAAATAACTTTTTTTTCAAAAATTTAAACGCAGTTATTATTTTTTAATAGGATTTCATTATATATATCATTTTCGCAAAAATCTGAGACTATATGCATTTAAGGGTTAATCAAAACAGAGTGTTGAACTCTATCGAAAGCCTTTGCGAAATCCGTGAATATAACGTCTATTTGATGACCTTTTTCCCATATTATTGGACAGAAAGTGTGTAAAAAGAGTTAGATTAGTAGAGGTATAGATTTATAAATTTTCTTTTTTACCAAAGATTCAAAAATTTTAGGAATAAGTGTTAATTTAGCTATCAGTCGATAATTTGCAATATTTTGCCTTGATCCTGATTCAAAAATTGGAGTTATTGCTGATATCTTCCAGATGTCTAAAAATTTCCCTTCATGGATCGACGTATTGAAAATATGAGTCAACGGCTTACTCAAGGCAAGAGCATAGTTTTTAAGAAATATGGGCGGAATATTATCCAGCTCACAACCTTTTTTAACATAAAGACTTACTAAAGCTTCAAAGACATCATACTCCGAAATGGTGATGCAGCCCAGGTCAGTATGTGGTACATCAACGGGAGTAACACGTCCATGATTGTTAAAAGCATTATCACAAACACAATTTGATTAAAGAAAGAAAGCAAATAACTCACTAATATCTTGGAGGTTATGCAAACATTTATCTAGATAAAACATATTTTTAGGAAGGCCCCAGGTATTTTTTTTTTTATTATTCAAAAATGTCCAAAATGATTTAGGATTACTTTTTATATTTGATTCTAAAGCAAGTAATTAGCTTTTATATAAAAACTTTTTAAGACTCTCATAATTTGTGCGTGCCTGGCAATATTCATGACGGAATATATTATTTTTCTTAAATTTCTTATGTTTTTTATTCAAAATATTTTTAAGATTAGCAAGACGCCTATTATACAAACTAGGTTTATTGCTCATGTGGACTTTTTCAAAGGTAAAAATTTCTGAAACGTCTCATTAATGACGTTAGTTAATAAATCATAATTATCTTGCAGATAATTACCAAAGATTGTGCACCAATTCATACTACTTATGTAATATGATATTACAATATAATTAGCCTTCGCAAATGCAAATTCAAAAACACTCTCACCATAAAGTGGATTTTTTAGAGCCAGGATATCAAATTGAAATAAAAGAGCAGTGTGATGGACGCTGTTATTAGACATAGGGCCAATTGCTTCAGAACAGCATATATTAAACTCTAAGTCCGAAAAATATAAATCTAATATATTGTTAAAGGCATTTCGAATAGAGTTAATTTGATACAACCTAATAGATAGAATAGAATCTAAGAAATATACTTCGGTTCCATTAGCTGGTATGTTTGGAGTTAAAGCTAGAAAATTATCAGAATAGGTCCAGTTTACTTTGCTTAAATTAAAATTACCCAATAACAATGGATACTCATTGTCTTTAAGACGCTCTACAACCTTAAATATATTAAAGAAATGCAATGGGTAAATATCACTAGTAGAATTAGGCGGTATATATAAGCAGAAGATGTAGAAACTTATTAGTTTGGAGCTTTTGCCCCAATTCTATTGGACTGGAATATCAACTTTAACACATTAATGCTCCACAGTCCCTGTGGTTTATAGCAAGGAAACCTCTTGGCAAGAATATGATGAACGAACGGCTATTAATGTACCACCACCACGATCAAAGCCAGTAGCAACAGGAAAATTCGAAAATTCCGTGGTAGAGGACACGCTCACTAGGGGTAGGAGGGTGAAATATACTTTACGACCTATTCTCATACCTACTAAATATACACACAAAATTTCATGAAAATCGGTCGAGCCGTTTCGGAGGAGTTCTGTAACAAACACTGTGACACGAGATTTTTATATATTAGATATTTTGTACATTTCTAATACATGCTGCAATTCCATTTTAAACATACCGGTCTTACGAAATGGCCAAATCTGATTTGGATCAAATTTTGCATGGATCATCACTGATGGGAACAAGAAACTTGATTTGGAGGAAAGAAGTTTGATGTCGTTTTTGGTGAATTAACAGAGTGCACAAAGTGGAGAAAAAATTGCAAAAAGGTCAAAAGTCGATTTTTACAAAAATTCGTGTCTCAAACACTTCTTAACCGAATGTTAAATTTGAACAACTGTTGGATAGGTACAACGGAAAATTATTAAACGGACTTTAATTTAAAAAATGGGTATTTTTGTGGTTGGGGGTTCCATCCCTTGCGGTGAGGTAATTTATTTTGAAGTAGAGGTTCGAAGAGCACAATTTAAAAATTAAGAATGGTTTCGATTTTTGTCAATTCCGCTAAAAATCGCGTCAAACTTTTAACCTCAAAATTAAGTTTTCTTTTTCAGTCAGTGAATCTCCATGCAAAATTTACCCTAATCGGATGTGTTCATTCCGTAATTTTTATTTTTCTGTTACGTTTAAAACGGAATTGCTGAATTATGTTAGTAAAATTTTAAAAACTAATTAGCGGATTTTGGCGGATTTTCCGAGTTTCTGTCAAATTTTGTGGACTTTGATCAGCAGTAGCAACACTGCTTCAGACCAAGATCACGCCTCAAGATACGCCACAATTATCCAAAACCTGAGATCGGCAACAAATCGATTGTTTACAGTTTTCACGAACACTCTCTGCTACTGCAGCAATATTCTCAAAATTACGGGCTCTATGCACTCCGGTTGAATGATGAATATCCAATAGATTAAAATTGATTCGAAGTTTGGTGATGGTGTTACGAAAAGTGCTCTCAGTAGGATGCTCATAACGACCAAAATGATGTTGAAGAACTCTATAACATTCTCTAACTGATGACTGATTTTGGTAGTAAGTTTCCACAATTAATAAATGTTGTTCAACAGCAAGTCTATTCATGATTGAGTCGTATTGAATACTGAACACAAATGTCATATGAATGAGCCATTTGACACATAACAGCTGTCAAAACAACCCAGTGGAAAAAAGGACCTCGTATTGGATCACCCTATTTATTTCAGTAGTAAGGATTTTTCACCATTAGCTAAGGATTTATATTTTTAATACTTTTTTCAAAAAACAGTGCAAAAGTTATTTTTGTTGTAAAATAACAAATACTAAAAATTGCATATTTTATAGTCTCTCATATTTATTATGATTTTTATGCAAAAACTGTTACAATTTGAGACAAACTTATTTGTTCTATTTTATTGAGTAAAATGCAATAAATGGTGACCATTTGATTTTTGTGACGATTTGCATTTTCTTTATGTGGTGTTTTTATAATTTTTAAAAAATACTTTGCCGTTCAGAATAATTTCTTTGGTCTTTAAAATTGTTTTGACGAAACGTTGAAATAAGTTTTTTATCTTATCTTAATCACAAACCAATGATTTTTTTAAGCAGAAAGCCGGAAACAAATTACAACTGCTACAAATTTGAACAACTTAAATCATAAAAATATATATCTGTGGTCACAAGGAATAATGACTAAACTCAAAATATCGTAAAAAAGCGATATGGAATTTACTTTATTGCCAAATTTCGGAAGTATGCAGATATCCATTTTTTGCCCAGAATTGATCATCACGTATGTCTGCACATATTTTGTTTGTAACGGTTCATATATTTCAAAAAAATGGTTCGTAGTTCGTGCAATTAAAATATCGTTTTTTACGATACTTTGAGTTAAGTCGTTATTCCTTGTGACCACAGATATTTCTTTACAGAAATTTGTTTTATTTTATAACGCATACTAGCATATATGAGCCTTTTAAAGCACTAGTGAAGAGGAAAATTTAACATATTTATGAGTACGGACTAGAAACTCTTAGCTTACGTAATCTCAGAATAAAATGCAATACTTTGTTATTGCTCTGACAAATTATATTATTTTTTAGAGCACAAGTGGCGTAAGTCTGTTTTTGGTAGTTTTGAGAAAATCGAACATTTAGAAAAGTTCTTATGATTTTTGTTTATAAGCTAGGTCAAGAGCATAAATAGAGCTATTCTTATCGTAAAAAATAAACTAAATAATACCCAAAAATGACGCAGAATATTGCACATTAGTAAAAAAATGTGGACTTGCGCCACTGGTTCACTGAACATTTTTTAATTTCTCGTTTTCGCTTTAGGATTGTAATGGGAGATATTTTTTAATAATTTTTTATGAGGAATGACAGTATTTTTACCTAGAAGTTGGACAAAACCACCTTTTGGGACTATCTTCATTATTAAGGGAGATATAAAATGAATGGACTTACGCCACTTGTCCTCTGAAAATTTGTTAAAATTTCTCCTTTCCGCTGTAAAAATCTAATGCGAGATATTTTGAAATATTTGTTAATGAGGAATGATAGTATTTTTACCTATAAGTTGAACAAAACTACCCCCAAGCTATCATTTTCATTATAAAGGGAGTTGTAATATTAACCCTTTTAAAAAATTTTCCTATACTCCAAAAAAATTTAGACAACTGGTGTAAGTCCATTCATTTTATATCTCCTTTTTCCAACTTCAAGGCAAAAATACTGCAACTCCTCATCAAAAAATTTTTAAAAGTATCTCCTATTAGATTTTTACAGCGGAAAGGAGAAAATTCAAAAATTTTCAGAGGAGAAGTGGCGTAAGGCCATTTATTTTATATCTCCGTTAAAAATTAAGATAATAGCTAAAAAGTGATTTTACCCATTTTCCAGGTGAAAATACTGTCATTCCTCATCAAAAAATTCTTAAAAAATATCTCCTATTAGATTCCTACAACGTAAAGGAGAAATTTAAAAAAATTTTCAGTGGCGCTAGTTCAAATGTTTTTACTAATAAGCAATATTCTGCATTATTTTTAGGTATTATTTAGTTTATTTTTTGCGATATGGATAGCTCCATTTATGCTCTTGACCTAGCTTATAAGCAAAACTGAGTTCTTCATACTTGGAATTTATCATTAGAATTTTTCTAAATGATCGATTTACTCAAAACTACCAAAAATGGACTTACGCCACTTGTGCTCTGGGCAGCTCATATTTGCTACTTTTACGAAAAATTAAATAAAATCATAAAAAAACTTTTACAAAATACATTCCAGAGTAATACCGGGTATATCAGCTAGTAATTCAAATAAAATAAACTTTGTTTACGTTTAATAAACCCGTTCTTAAATAGTACCATGGTAGAAAGTAATAGGTATCATGATTTTATGTAAGAAAATAAGAAATGCTATGTACATATTTTATCTGTGTTCTTTTTTAGGACAAAAATGTTTTTACTCATTTATATAATTTTTAAACATTATTTTTTCTTTGGAGATATGCTTATAAAACCTCATAAGCAAAATTTCATCACAAAATCTTAAAAATAAAATTGTTTTGTGGTGTCCACCGAATGACGGTAGGATTAAAGAACATGGCAAAATTTATTCTGGTTGTGATGCTGAAATTCTCTGACGCAATACTCGTGCGGCTATAAAAATGCTTCCTCTTCTACTCTTCGATGTCTTTCAGCTATCTATCTAGCTATCAAAATCAGTAATAATTTAGCTTACGAGATTTCAGTGACCACCACCACCACTGCCCCGTGCTCTCTTGTTCGTTCGACACTTTACATTACTTAATTCAGCTTTGTATGCAACCATGCAAATATCCAACAAAACACATCACGAGTGTTTTCTTTACAAGCAACAACAACCCCAACATAATTCAGTTCAAGTTACATAAGTTACTTGAAAGCCAGAAGACAACAGCTAAAATTGTTGATTGGCATACAGGTTAGACAAATGCAACATTGAGGACAACCAGCTTTCACAGTGGTAGCTACCGCAACCAATTTGGGATCAGCAAAACCAAAACAACACCAACAACCTTGGTTCACTCAATATTACCAAAAGCTGTTTGGTTTCGGTCGTAATAATTGTGGTCGCACAACTTGTTCGACTGTATGTGTGTGTGTGTGTGTGTGTGTGCAGTGAAATGTTTGTGTGTTCAATACACACGCTGAGTTTCAATGCCACTTAGCTGACTGTATTGGTTATGGTAGCAGGACGACAGCAAATGCTTGCAACGTTTTAACGTAAATAATTTATGATTTCTTAGGTTGAACGTCAGTCAAGTCAGGATAAGTTATCAGCAATTATTTTAATGTTAATAAAAGTCCTGCCGAAATTATTTATGAGTTTTGCACGGTCTAGACTTAACAATTGACCAATAAATGTTTGATGGATGAATTATTAAACAGCAACGACAGAATAGCTGCAATAAAATGTAATAAACATTTAATTAAATGTTACTCATACGCCACGTTAAACATGTTTCAATCAATTTATTACGGATGACTGAACCCGACGCATTCCACCGATGACATTTGCTATTAATTTAACAATTTTATTGATATTTTATTATTTTTTCTATGTTTTCCCTTTCCTCTAAATGTTCTACTCATTCCAGCGAGTGCCACAGGCACACAGACAACTTGAAAAACAATTGATTTCAAAACAACAAAAACTGTTGATAACACAAGAATACTTTTACTCTTGTGTAAATAGGTTTTCAATAAAGCAGTCGTTAAAATGGGCATTGCAATAAAAGTGGTTGATAGCGGATGTATGTTTGGGCTTGTGACTTAATCTTGTTTATTTGACAAAAAATAGTTAGCCTTGTTAAGTATTTGCTACACAAACATTCTTTTTCTACATGAAAAATTTATGATGGCATTTTTTAATTACTATCTTGTATGATTCTAAAGAGCACTCTTTTTTATCATAATGATATCTATATACTTAAGCCTTAATGCAAAATAAGTAAATTAATAATAGTTTTGATTTGAATAAAATATATTGACATAATAAATGTTAAATTGATGATATTTTAAACTACTCCGTTAATATATCAATAATTTGGTTGACAAATATTAAACCTTAAATGCTACTTAATACCAAGTTGTCGAAAACTTTTAGACTAACAATGTACAAAAATTCAGTAGTTACAACTTTATGCAAAATCTCACATTTAAGAACACTAAAAAATTCTTATCCTTTTTGAACAAATTGAACTTGCCATTGTTATTATTTGTCACTTTGTGCTAACTTAATTTTAAATTAAATTTCCAATCACTAAGCAAAGCACAAATATGCATTTTTAACACTGACTGCATAATTTTCAGCTTAGAAACTTTTAAAATTAATTTCTTACAAGTTGTAAAACAAGCAAGTTGCTAAGGCGAAAATGATAATAACAACAAAAAAAAAAGCAATAGCCAGCGTAAAAGTTTCAAATTTATAGCAAAAGCGTGAAAAAAGTAGTAAGTAGCATAAAAGTATGCTTCTTGCTAAGAAAAAGTTTTCTTAAGTTTTAATGCGTTTGTACTTGAGAATGCGAGCAGAGCAAACAAAACAAAAATACAAAAAATAGAAAAAAAAACATATATTGACATCACTGGCTAACAAAGACTCGAGTCATACAGTCACTGTTGTAGCATCACAAGAAATCCAGCATCTTCCAGCACTGAAGAAAAGTTGGCCTTTAGATGGTTCTGATGCGTGCAACATCAAAGTGAAGGGTTTAAGGAGAGTGGAGACATGCAACGGAAGTGGCAATTTCTTTTTTAATAATTATAAAGAAAATTTTAATGCATTTTCATGCTTGGATGTAAGAGCATATACTTAAAAAAGTGTTATTGAAGTAAAAGAGTTGGCTAACATGTCAATATCTACAACATATATTTGAATGTGTTTTTGATAAAACATGTTTTTTTTTGCTTTAAGCAAATAACAATCTTGTAACCCTGAAACGAAATTTCAGCATCCGTGAACAAACGAGCATTCGAATTAAATGAAATTCCGCTTCAATTATATTTTAGTACTAGCTGATATACCCGTTGTTACTCGAGAGTCATTTATTAAAACATTTTAAAATACACTTCTGGACTAAATGTCTTTTAAATTCTGGAATAATGAAAAGCATATCGAATTTTAAGTTTGAGCTAGCGTTAGAAAGGGAATTGAACGGACTTTAAACCAAAAATAGTTTTGGGAAATTTTGGTGTTTGGGGGTTCCATCCCTTGCGGTGAGTTAATTGAATTCGAATAAGAGGTACAAAAAACACATTTTAAAAATTCAAAAAAATTTAAATATTTATTTAATCTTAAATCTAGCAAAATTACCTTTTCAACAATATAAAAACTATCTTGGGACTCAATGGGTTCTTGAGATATGGACAATTTAACATCTAAACAAAAATTTATATTTAAAAATATACTGAACTTTTTAACAGAAAAAATTTGAATGAAATATATTTAAAATCAGAAGAGATATTTGCATCGAAGGTCAAAACTATGATATTTAAATAATTTTTTTTTTTATTCTAAGGTATCGATGTTTTCGACACACAAATGCATTCTTAGAGATATTTAAACAAAACTCAGTTTTATTAATAGTCTGGTATGAAAAAATAAATTTTTAGCCATAACTTTTGGTTGGAAAGAGATATTGGGGTAATTTTTTGACATAAATTATTTTGTGGACTTGACTTTATTGTAAAAAATATAAAAACAACATTTTGGAAAAAGTAAATTTCACGAAAAAAATCCCTTGTTGTTTTAATGAAAAAATAGTAAAAAAAATTTTTCGCTTAGCTGGAAAAATCTTTGCAAATAATTGCTTTGTCATATGAAAGGTAGCCAGATGTGCAATTTTCAATTGATTTTATTTATACAACAAAAACAATTTTTGAGTCGTTTTTTGAGTAAAAAGTCAATATTTTGTACCTTTTTTGACATAATTATAAAACATAATTACACTAACTTAACTGTAAAGTTCAACCTATTTTTGTCAAGTGATTTTATTGAACTTTCAAACCAAAAAAATTTTAATGAAATATATTAATGGACAACGGAGATATTTGCATCGAAAGACCATACTTGGATTTTCAGGTCATTTTTTTCTCATTCGTTGTACTGAAAATTTCTCCAATTTTGAATATATGTGAGTGTTTTTGATGTCAAAATAACAAAAATTTTTAAAATTAAATACACAAAAATCTCCTATACTAAAAAATTTTAAAATAACAAAATTACATTTATTTGAAAAATTTCTGAGGGGGCGTGGTAAAAACTAAGTACGTAACATTTTAAATCGAGATGCACTTAACATGTACACCTAGTTTGAGCGAAATCTGTTTAGCTATTTAGATTTTTATAAAGGCCAAACAAACAAATAAGCAAACAGAAAACGAATTTTATTACTAAAGATAGCCAATTGTATGAAAAAAATTTCTATCCATAACTTTTCTTTGGAAATAAATTATTTTATTATAGATTATTTTTGAGACTTGACTTTTTTGTAAATAATATAAAAACAACATTTTGGAAAAAAAAAATTTTGTGAAAAAAATCAAAGGGGGTACCGTTGCTGTTTTGATGACAAAAACAGTAAAATAATTTTTGCGCTTAGCTGAAAGAATTTTTTCAAATAAATGCTATATCATATGAAATGTAGTCAGATGTGCAATTTTTAATTGATTTAATTTTTACAACAAAAAAAATTTTTGAGTAATTTTTTTGAGTAAAAAGTCAATATTTTGGACCTTTTTTGACATAATTATAAAACATAGTTACACTGACTTAACGCTACAGTTCAACCTATTTTTGTGAAGTGATTTTATTGAACTTTTGAACAAAAAAAAATTTGAATGAAATATATTTATGGGCAGCGGATATATTTGCGTCAAAAGACCAAACTTTGATTTTCATGCCGGTTTTTTCTCATTCTCAGGTTGCGATGTTTTATGAAAATGTCGTTGAACTGAAAATTTCTACATTTTTTAATATATGTTCAAATGTTCAAATTTTGAATTGCAGCAGTGTTTTCAAGAGAAACGCAAGCATGTACAATTGTTATATTTGTTATTGCATAGCCTAAAACTATGCACTGCAATTTAACATTATTTTTGCCATTATTGTGAACACACCAAAATTGTATTTGCCAAGCAGTGCACACTGAATTGATTTCCCTAAAACCATGTACAAACATATAAGAAAACATTTTATCACTAGATTAAAAATATCAGATTGAAAGGTTTTTAGGTAAATATGAATCCGTGCATGCACTGAATTCATTAAGACATACTGCTAACTTTTCGGCACGTAAGTTTTGACTGCTATGAAACCACTAACTTGAAATATCAAAGTACAACCACGATATAATAAAAAATCATAAGAGGCAATGCATATAACCTCTGATAGTTTCTAAGTAATAAATCTTTTTGCTTAGTACATTGCAATAATGCCTTCATTCTTAACAATATACAGGGTTGTCCATATTCGAAGCGCCCATCTGGCAACACTGTAACTTTCCGCAGTGATGCCAAATCGACTAATGACATACCGCGTTTGAAGCGTCATTCCAAGCAAATGTTTACAATGGAACAGTACACGCCACGCGAACGCTCTAAAATTGTTGAAATTTACATTCAACAAAACAAGTCAATAGTGAAAACTCAACGTGCTTTCAAAAAAATAAAAGAAAAAAAAAAAGGACGGAACGGTAAACAAACAAAATTGCCGTATTTATGCCACTGAAAATCCACAAGAAATTCAAGAGGTACCTCTTCACGATGCAAAAGTCACTGTTTGGTGCGGCGTTTGTGCTAAAATGCTCATTGGGCCGTTCTTTTTCGAAGATGATAATGGCCACAGAGTTACTGTCAATCAGGAGCGTTATCGCGATATGATAAACAATTTTTTCATGCCAATCGTTCGTCGAAAGCGTATCAGGCACTACTGGTTTCAACAAGACGGCGCGCCACCACACACAAGCCGCACTACAATCGATTTTTTGAAGCAATTATTCCCTGGCCGTTTGATGTCAAAAAATGGTGATTTCGATTGGCCGCCAAGATCACCAGATTTAACGCCTCCAGACTTCTTTTTGTGGGGTTATTTGAAATCAAAGGTTTACGTCAACAAGCCAAAGACCCTAGAAGAGCTGAAAACCAACATCCGTCAAGAAATAACCGCCATTCCCATCGAAATGTTGAAGAAAACCATGGAAAATGCTGCAAAACGGGCACAATATGTCGTAGAGGCCAATGGCGACCATTTACGAGATATCATATTCAAGAAATAATGTAAGCAAATCTACTTGAACCCAATTAAATGATATTCATGACGAACAGACAAAAAATTGTGGTTTCTTTGATTTATTTAAAAATAAAATGACTTCGAATATGGACAACCCTGTATATTTATTTTATTTATTTATTCATAAAGTCTTTGGATTACACATCCTTACAGACTACTTAAAATTAAATTAACTTAAATACTAATGTAAAAATAAATTTACAAGGAAGAAAATAAAAAAAAAAAGTTAAATAAAAAATGTACAGTATGTATTCACTGATGTATGAAGACTAAGAAATAAAGATAAACATAAAGAGATAAACATAAAGAGAAGAGAAAATAAGTTTATTCTTCAAAGATAATTTCGAGACAGAGAGATCTAAATTATTTTCAATAGACAATTCATTATACAAAGATAAAGCCCGAATAATAGGCTCATTAAGAGCATACAGAGTTCTATGAATTTCGGAATGAAATAGCGAATAATTACGTAACGTTCTAGCCGGAATATTAAAATTTAAAAATTGCAATAGCTGTTCACAGTCGATATGCCCCGAAAAAAGATCGTGAATAAATGTCAATGACTGGATTTTCCTTCCAGTTTTTAGTGTTTTTAATCCCAAAAGCAAAATACGATCATCATATGCTAGCAGAGGTTCTGCAAAATTTATGGAACGTAGCGCAAATCGAGAAAATGATTTCCGGATTTTCTCTAGGCGAGCACAATGAATTATGTAGAAAGGACTCCATATGAAGGCAGCATACTCTAACCTTGATCTTACAAATGAGTTATAGAGACTAATTAGGGTGAGGGTCAGAAAATTCTGAGCAATTTCTACGCACAAAAGCAAGTAAAGAATATGATTTTGAAACAACATAATTAATGTGATTCACAAAAGTGAACTTAGTGTCAAAAATTATACCCAAGTCCTTAATGGTATTGACTCTCTCAAGGGGAGTACCCTCGATGGAATACGAAAAATTTAAAAAAATTTTATTACACTTAGAGTACTTTATTGAAAAGCACTTATTAGAATTTAATGGTAAAAAATTTAGCAAGCTCCAAGAAAGTAGATTACTAAGATCACACTGTAACAGAGCAGCATCATTTAAATCAGAGATATGATTGAATAGCTTTAAGTCATCAGCGTATAGTAGAAATTTTGCAGATTGAAAACATTTACTAACATCATTTATAAACAATGAAAAGAGCAATGGTCCAAGAATACTCCCTTGTGGCACACCAGATGAATCTATAAATTTATAGGATTTAACTCCCTCTATCTCCGCACAAGACACTCTATTATGAAGGTAAGACTGAATCCAATCCAAAAAATTTGAGTGGAAACCCATTTGGGCAAGTTTGGCTAGTAAAACATTATGTGGAACCTTATCAAATGCCTTAGAAAAATCAGTATAAACAACGTCGACTTGATATCCAAGTTCAAATGATGAAATGCAAAATTTGGAGAAAACAGCTAAATTAGTGACAGTTGATCGCCCAGCAAAAAAACCATGCTGTTCAGGGCAAATGTGTCACTTAGTTAGGAAGAATAGTCGCTTCTTAATGACACTTTCAAAGAGTTTGGAAACGTTTGACAATTTAAAAATACGTCTAAAATTTGCTACATCATTCTTACTGCCTGCTTTGAAAACTGGTGTTATAGTGGCCATTTTCCAACTACTAATAAAAGTCCCAGTCCTTAAAAATTTATTGAAAATTATACATAATGGCTTAGAGAGAGAGACAGCACACTTATTCAGCAAAATAGATGAAATACCATCTTTATCAGCTTTAACCGAAATTTTCAAATTAGACATCGCATTGAAAATTTCTTCATCCGTCAAAACAAGGGAGCCTAGGTTTAAAAAAGAGTCAACATTATTTAAAATTGACACATCAAACCACGGATTAACACTTACGTTGTTGGACTTAAAGTAATCAGCAAATAAATTCACTGTATCTTCAAGTGCAAAAGATTGTGACCCATTGTAGTAAGTCAATGTGGGAATGCAAGAACCATCACGCTTGGATTGAATATAATGCCAATATGACTAAGGATTACTTTTTATATTATTCTCACAACGTAAGATCTATTGTTTGTAAAGAAATTTATTCAAAAAATTGAATTCTCTCGCGTTATGAATGTGCATAGCATGATATCGGTTATCATTAGTTGATTTAAATAATTTTATATTTTATTACGCAAATTTTTCAGCTTCTTTAACCCTTTTGTGAACCAAGGTAGTCTATACACCTTAGGCGGAAAATGTGGGATATGCTCATTGCAAATAGCAGACAATTTGGAAGTAAACAAATCAAAACAATCAGCAACATTTTGGTTTATAAAGAAATTATTCCAGTTAGCATATATATATGTATTAGGCTGGGTCGATATGCAAACCGATATTTCTTAAACGATTTTTGAAACGAAATGAGGGAATAGGGGTGCAATTTACCCTACCACACTTTTAGTTTTGTGAATTTTTTTTCATTAAGTATTTTTTTCAAACAATTTTTCAAAAAGTGTGCACAGCTTGAGCAAAGTTTATCCAAAAATTAAATCTTCGCACTCTATTCACTCTATTACACCTCAAAGCAATCTAACATGTATACGTTTTTATACAAAAATGTACAGTAAAAAATTCCTTAAGAAAAATATGCACAAAATTCAAGGTATAATATTTTATAGAAGTCATCAAAGCGCCACCTAGAGAGGGTCAATTAAAATAAATGAAAACAAAAAATTACATAGCACCATACATATGATGTGAATATTTTTGTAAAATATTACAATTGCAATTTTTAAAAATTACAATTTTTGTTAAAAAGCGTGCACATCTTAAGCAAAGTTTATCCAGAAATTAAATCTTCGCACTCGATTCAACGTAAAAGCGGTCTAACTTATATAGGTTTTATACCAAAATGTATAGTAAAAAATTCCCAAAAAAAAATGCACAAAATTAAAGGTATAATATTTTAAAGAAGTCATCACAGCGCCACCTAGAGGAGGTCAATAAACAAAAAATAAAAGTTTCATAGCATTTTACTATCAATTTTATATGAAAACATATAAATGTTTTTTTAATAAATGTTCATACCCGAACCAAAAATCGCCCAAGCAACATGGTTTTTTTACCTTAATACAAATCGACCCAGCCTTATATACGTATTAGAGTGTATTGAAAATCTAACCCCAATTCCGGCAGCCAAATTAAACAGTATTTAATAAATCCTTTAGATTGGTATACTCTTTTTTGGTAAGGACCAATTTTGGCATCCACCTAATTGCATTTTTGTGAATTTTTAAGCAATTTGTGTACTGAAGACCAACTAATGGTTGATTTTAAAAAAAAGTCAAGCTTTTCAATCAATTCCTTGAATATGAAAACATAGAACTGCAAATTGTCATTCCATTTAACAAATGCCTTAAAGAGATTAAATGGTTTTGTTAAAAAAATCTACTTGTTATTTAACTTTTTTTATTATTTTTGTTTTATTTTTTGTATCTAAACTCTTTTATTTTTTTTTTTTTTTGTCTACTCTGTTGAGTTTATTTTTGTTCAACGCAAAGTCTAGTATATTTTAGATTTGTTAGTGTTAACACAACAAGAAAAATTATTTGTTTAAATCCTATAAAGAGCATTTCTAGTTACATGGTGGAAGATGTCTTAATTCGACAGGAACTTTGCGACTTTATAAACACTGAGAAGCATGTTAAGCTCGTTATTGGAGGCGTCAGTGGCTGCTGCTTCTGCAGAACGAAGAAAAGGAATAATGTTTTATATTTTGAAGGACTACTTAAAAAGGCTGAAATTTGAAACAAAAAGCCATTTTTACTCCTTCACAGGATCTAAGAAAATTAATTGTTCTTTTACTTTGTCTACTTTACTTTTGCATTATACGCATTAAATACACGCAAAAGTGTTAAAAAAGTTCATATAAAAACATAGAACTATAACAAAATTTAATAACAAGTAGATTATTTTTTAAAAACCCGTAAAATGTCGTTAGAACATTTGTTAAACAGGATTAAAATTTGCAGTTCTATGATTTTATATCCAAGGAATTGATTTATAAGCTAGTTTTTGTTTAAAGTAACCTTTTGTTGTACTAGAACAAAAGTTGCTCTAAAATGCACGAAAATGCAATTCGAGGGACACCAAAATTGGTTCATACCAAATAAAAGTACTCCAATTGAATGGAATTGAGGAATTTTATTAATTTCATTACTAATATTGTAACAAACTCTATCTCTTACCCTATATATAAAAAAAGAAGTTTTTTCTTTTAAAACTATTTCTTAACGAATGTACCTAAACAAATAGGAATTTAAAAGGTTCAAAAGTATTTATTCTACTAGTCAAATAAGTAACAGAAGCTAAGTTTCTATTTTTCTACATTGTAGATCAATTATCGACCGTAAAATTTGTTGAAACTGTGATAGTTTAAATAAAAAATTTAATACTTTTGTTGTAACTTTCAACAAAAAAATTTTTTTGCAAAGTAACTGTGTAATTTTCTTTTTTGGAAATCGTAACACTGTCCAGCTAAGTGCTAGACATAACTACAGTTCCTATAAGTATGCAATGATATTTTACTGTTTCATGAATATAATGAATATGGTCATAATTATCTCTTTTTTTGCCTAACACTAAAGTTTGTTAGTTGTGTTGTTCTACACAGGGATTTATACTTGTGTTTAAAAAAAATTAAAATTGAACTAGGTTTAGAATAGGTCATATTAATTTAATTTTTTCGGTATTTGTGTCAACCTGCAATTCTTTCTTGTATTTTTTTTATTTCATCAACAATACTTTAATACAGGCAGTTATAAGGTACTTGATAGGAGAGATACTTTACGAATTTTTTATTGATGACAGGATTACTTTTCTTCTTCCACACAAACACTGTTTTATTTTTAAAAGTAAAATTAAATTCATTCATTTTTTATTGATACACAAGCAAAATCCACGAAATGTGATATACCACAAAAAATCCTTTTCTCATCCCGACAATCGGTGCAAATAAGCAGAATAAGCTTTGCCTAATTAGCTGAAGATTGGAAAACAAGACATTCACAACCACAGCTTCAGCTATAGATACAGACCTAAAACCGCAAAACCACCGCTCCTTTGCACCTCTGGGTATCTATGGTCTTTGCAATGTTTGTCTGCGCGAACTTGCTGAACCGTACCCGGTGTTAAGCGAATCGATCAAGTGGAAATTCAAGTATCTCATTAAAGCAAACGGCTTATTTAATTACAACAAAATTGTGTGGAACACCCACAAACGCAACAACAACATAGTTAAATCAATTTACCATTGAAATTACAAAAGCACAAACATGGACTCAATTTAAAAATCTTTGTAGATATTATGTTTGTATACGGCTATATAAATTATATTCATACATATCTAACTTTTTCTAAGCAATTCAATTAGAATCCATTCTATAACATAACAACCTTGATACTCAAGCATCCTGTGAAACGCCCACTCTACAAAATTAAAATTATTTTTTAGTTGCTTTTCTACTCTACTGAGCGACTGATTGACTGAAATTGATTGATTGATTGATTGGTTGATTGATTGCTGGATTTAAAACGATGCTGCTTATGATGCCTTCACTCATGGTGTTGCTTCTGTTTATTGGATTAGTTGCTGATGCTGCTGTTGAATCCTTTTTTAATACTTTTTTGCTGATATTGTTTATAATTCTTTTGTTGGTCCTCAATAAAGATGAGGTTTCAATTCAATATCCTCACCCCTCCCTAGCCAACTCCCACCCACCCACATGACCATGATTGAGCATTTGTGTGATAGCAGTAGGTGTGTACACATGTCTGTGTGTGAATATATAAATGATGCTATGCAAATGTTTGTGCTTGTGAAAATAATTGAATTTATTTCTTTGAATTTTAATTTCAAGTATTGATTGAAATGTTACAAAATTGAAATATAAAAATAATTTTTTATGTATGCACAAATATAAATATGAATGTAGACTCGCAAAATCCGATTCAAATTTATGGATTATCTGGCATGATGAATAACGTTACTATTTATGCAAAATTTTAATTAATTAAACCAAAATAAAAAATTATTTAAAAGTTTTAATTTATGTCTAAGTAAGTATGTCTAACTTTTAAAAAGAAAATGTTTTAAATTGTAATAAAATTAATTGTTATTCTGGCAGGTAGTAGATTTAAACATTTTCATTTAAAACATAACAAAATGGCAGACTTATAAAAATAAATTTTCATAAAACTTTTCTTTTAAAAATCGGGGTAAAAACTAAAAAAAAATCATAAAGTTAAACAATTCTAAAATTGTTAATTAAAATTTCAGCCTAATCGGCTCGAAAATTTTTTTTAGACACCCCCGATCAATAAAAATTCTTTTGAAACTTTAAAAACACACAGCATCCAACTAAAGACGCTGTTCTAATTTGGTCTGAAATTTTTACTGAATATTCTAAATATATTGTATAGTACTCTCGAAATACATTTAAGAGAAAAATCAGTTGTTTTAATCTCGAGCACCAGACTACGTCCTTTATACATAATCATAATACTTAATACTAATTACTGAATACTTAATATTTAATACTAGATACTTAATACTTACTAAAAAACACTTAATATTTAGTACGTAATATTTAATACTTAGTATTTAATACTTAATACTTTATACTTAATAATAAATATTTAATACTTGATACTAAACACTTAATACTTAATATTTAATCCTTAATACTTTATACGTAATACTTAATGCTTAATACTTACTACTTACAACTTAGTACTTAATTCTTAATACTTAACATATAATACTGAATAGTTAATACTTAATACTAAATACTTAATACTTACATTTTAATACTTAAAACTCAGTACTTAAAACTTAATACTGTATAAAAATTAATTTCTTAACACTTAATATTTTATACTTAGTACTTAAACTTAATGCTCAGTACTAAATATTTTGTTCTTTATACTAAATACTTATGACTAAATACTTATTACTTTATACTTATTTCTTAATACTTATTACTTTATACTTATTTCTTAATACGTAATACGCAATACTTAGTACTTAATATTTAATACTTTGTATTTAATGCTTAATAATTAATGCTTAACACTTAATACTCAACACTTAATACTTAATATTTAATTCTTAACACTTTACACTTAATGTTTAATACTTAATACTTAATATTTAATTCTTAACACTTAAATCTTAATACTCAATACTCAATACTTAAAATTTAATACATTAAACTTAATACTTCATACTTACTTTTTAATACTTAATATTCAATACTTAATACAGTTTACTTTATACCTAATACTTAATACTTATTACTTAATTCTTAATATTTAATACTTTATACTTAATAATTAGTACTTAAAACTTATTACTTAATCATTAATATTTAATACTTAATACTTACAACTTTCTTCTTAATTCTTAATGCTAAATACTTAACAATTAATACTAAATACTAAATACTTAATACTTAATACTTAATACTCAATACTTAATACTTAATACCTTATACTTAATACTTACTATTTAATACTTAACGCTCTTTACTTAATACTTTATTCTTTATACTTAATACTTATTACTTATTACTTAATACTTTATACTAAATGCTTAATAATACTTTATACTTAGTACTTAAAACTTAATACTTTATACTAAATACTTAACACTTAATACTCAATACTTTATACTTTATACTAAATACTTAATACCTAATACTTAATACTTAAACTAATTACTTTATACTTAATTATTATTATATTATACCGTAACACTTAGTAATTAATACTTAATACTCATTACTTAATACTTAGTATTAAATACTTAATACTTAGTATTAAATACTTAATACTTAGTATTAAATACTTAATACTTAGTATTAAATACTTAATATTAAATAAGTAATACTTAATACTTAATAATTCATACTTAATACTTAACACTTAATACTTATTATATATTACTTAATACTTATTGCTTGATACTTAATACATTCGACTAAGTTCTAAGTACTGAATTCTTCATATTTAGTACTTAATACTTTATACTTAATACTGAAACTAAATTTTTAGTACTCAATACTTTGTTCTTTATATTAAATACTTATAAATATATACTTGATACTTATTACTTTATACTTATAACCTTATACTTAATACGTAATACTTAATATTTAATACTTAATACTTTATACTTACAACTTAGTACTTAAATCTTAATACATAATACTTAACTTTTAATACTCAATTCTGAATACTTTATACTTAATACTTAATGCTTAGTACTTAATACTTTATTATTTACACAAAATACTTATTACTTTATACTTAATGCTTAATACTTAATACTTAATACTTTCTCCTTAATACTTAATACTTTATACTAAGTACTTTAAACTTAATACTTAATAATTTTTACTAAAATCTTAACACTTAACACTTCTTCTTAACACTTAACACTTCTTCTTAACACTTAACACTTAACTTCTTAACACTTCTTCTTAACAATTCTTACTTCATACTTAATACTTAAACTAAATGCTTCTTACTAAATACTTTGTTCTTCATACTTAATACTTATTAGTTTATACTTAATACTGTCTACTTTATACTTATTACTTTTTACTTAATACGAATTACGTAATACTTAATTCTTAAAACTTAATACTTAAAACTTAATTCTTAAAACTTAATACTTCGTATTGATTACTTAATACTAAATACTTTATACTTAATACTTTATTCTTTATACTTTATACTCATTACTTTATACTTCTTACTTAAAACTTTATGCTTAATTCTAACTACTTAATACTTAATGCTTAGTACTTAATACTTTATACTTTATTTTGTACACTAAATACTTATTAATTTATACCTAATATTTAATACTAAATTCTTACTACTTAATACTCAATACTTAAACTTATTTCTTAGTGCTTGGTACTTAATACTTTATTCTTTATAATAAACTATACCAAATACTTATTACTTTATACTCAATACTTAATAGTTTAGACTTTTTACTTTATACTTTGTAATTTATACTTAATACTTAGTACTAAATACTTAATACATAATACTTAATAGTTAATACTTAATAATTAGTAATTAATGCTTAATACTTTAAACTTAAAACTTAATACTTAATACTTAATACTCAATATTTAGTATATAATACTTAAACTTAATGCTTAGTACTTAATATTTAATACTAATTACTTAAAGCTGAATACTTAATACTCAAAACTGAATACTTAATACTTAATACTCAATACTTAGAACTTAAGACTTAATTCTAATACTTAGTACTTAATACTTATTACTTAATACTTTATACTTTATACTTAATACTTAATACTTAATACTTAATACTTAATACTTAATACTTAATACTTAATACTTAATACTTAATACTTAATACTTAATACTTAATACTTAATACTTAATACTTAATACTTAATACTTAATACTTAATACTTAATACTTAATGCTTAATACTTAATACTCAATACTTAATACTCAATACTTAATACTCAATATTTAATACTAAATGTTTTATATTTAATACTGAATACTTAATTCTAAATTCTTACTACTTAGTACTTAATACTTAAAACTGAATGCTTATTGATTGTATTGATTATAACAAAGCATGTGTGCTTTGCTTGTACTCAATACTGTACATATAAATTAGTTAAGTCATATCTTTGCGTGGCATATAATTATTTAGCGGCTTCGAAATGATTTATTTGAACACAAATTAAAGTTCAAAATGCTAATCGCATGTTGCCACCTAATAATAATTTCCCTTTTCAATTTATTACGCATTTCCATGAATTATTATGATATCGTATAATAATTTAATAAATTAAAATTTAAAACTTATTTTATTCAAAGCTCTAACACTGAGGATTACTAACGCCTAAAAAATACTTCTTTTTTTTTTGGTTAAATGCTGTGGCATGTCCTGTTTATTGGCTTATTGGAAAGTGTGTTTTTCCGCTATGATAAACAATAATATAAAATGGTGTGAATATTAATTTAATGCGTGAAACACATGACTGCGTTTAAATTCAGAAATTTTTTTTGTTACAAATAAAAAGAGGCTTAAAATAGCCGCAAACGTATCACTGAACTCTGAATTTAATTTTGCATAAAATAAATTTATTCATATTAATAATGGAAATATTTTAAACTGTCTGAATCAAAATTGAAGTCATGGTAATTATGACAAAATTATGACTGTGGTAATGTTGCCAAAGTTTTAAGCATGTCTTGAGTGTCTGCTTAAAAACAAAGACCACCCTGCAGACGTTGATGGTCATAAAAATCTATTGATAATAATTGCAACAACTCAATTATAATCATGTATTAGAAAAAGATATAAAACGTTTTTGCTTTTAATTACAGTAACTTGGAAGCTTTTATGGAACTGAGCCAGAAAACTTCAAAAGTGCCAAATGGATGCTTATAAATAATGTGTAATATTATGGCTACTTTATAGCTTTGTTTGAGCTGCAGCGTGAAAACAGAATAAAACAGCAAAGGCAGAGACTAAAGGAGAGCAGCAAAAAGTGCTTTCAATGCATTTCATGCAAAGTATTTTTAAGTAGCAATTATTTAGTCACAACTTGAGCACCTTAAAATGGGCAAACACTTCAGTGCTGGCTACGCCTGGTCTTTAACTGATGCACTGTGCTGAAGTAGTAAACTTTTCTGCTTCGATGCTTAAACATTGAGTAAAATTCTCGGGAGCCTGCTTTGATTTCTGTCACGCACGTCTTTCTTTATGAGCGACCGGGGACTGTCATCATTGTGCCTATTTAATGAAATGCAAGTACATCATGTTATCGTTTTGTTGTTGTTCATAGAGGGGTTTTTTCGTTAGACTATCCCTGTACTATTATATTTGGAGTGGCTTTAGATTTTTAGCATCAGTAAAATTTACATAGGAGAAGTCTGTTTTTGCGATCGAATGTGAGTGTTAGATTTCCCTTATTTAACATTTCAATTTTCCTTAATTGCAGCAAAGGTTTCCAATTTGAATGGCAGAAATTGTTTTTTTGGCATTGCGTTGCCTCAAATTGAAGAATCTACAGCTTAAGGGTCCCGACTGGTTAGTTGCGTCGAAAATATAATTTTTTTCTTATTGTTTTTTAAATACGCGTAACTAAATTGTCCATAGAATGGACCATAATCTCACCGGTACCTTGCATATTGGATTATTTATCAATAAAAAAGTAACGAAAATTTTCAGTAAAATTGACAATAAAATTTTACTGTAAAAATGATTCAAATCGGTTGGCTAGCACGCCCACCTCCCGTATAACCTACATCTGGAATCTGATATATTTGCCCAAAAAATGATTCCAGAGCAATCAAATTTTGTACACACAGTATTTTATTGCTGGAAATAGTTGGTGTTAAAATGAGCCAAATCGACCGATTACACGCCCACCTCCCGTACAACCGAAACCAGTAATCAGGTATATTTCCCCAATAAAATATCACAAAGAAATAGCATTTTGTGCACATAGTTATTGAAGTCACAGAGAAATTATTTATTTAAGTATTTAATATTTACAAGAACATATCTATTCTGAAAAAAATTAGTGATTAAAAATTTTGTTTAAAATTAGATAAAATAATTCAAACATGATATTTTTTACGAATATTTAATATTTATTTTAATGCATTTTAATTTTTTTTTTTTTTGTAAAAGCTACATAACTATAATTTTAATTTCTAGAGGCACTAAAATAGTGTATAAATAAAGTTGTAATGCGCATTTTCAAAATTATAACAATATATTTTATACTTTTTATATATACAGTAATTACTATATTAATACAATAAATATAATACAGTAATTATTTTTATTTAAGTTATTTGTTTTTTATAGTTAATTTATTTGTATATCACTTGTTTACTATGTGTTATTTTTATTTACAACAGTATTTTACTGTTCAAAAAGTTAACTCAGGTACAAACGAATTTTATAACACCTTACAAAGAGTTTCAAATTAATGATGACTGGCTCACTTTTAAACATAGTAAAATTTTATGCGTGGAGGTGGGTGTTATTTAATTTAATTTACTTATTATTTTTAAGTAATAGCATAATTAAAATTATTAATTAAATAATATTTATAGTGAGCCTATTTTGTAGGCATATTTTAATTAAAAAAGTATTTATTTATTTAAAAAATTCGAAAATTCAAGTATGCGAGTGTTAGAGTTTAATATATTACATGATCTTGGTGCAGGGTGTTAATACTTACCAGCATTGCCAGAAATAAAAAAATTTAACTCACAATTTATTTTTAATATTAAAATATATACAGTGGTGGCAAAAATAATAAAAAATGCTACGAACTATTTTTATTTAATAAAAATTTTAAACTATTATCAAAAATCGAGAAGAATCGAGTTCTTAATAAAATAAGCATGATTTAATTATTATAGGTTATCCAATTCCTGGGGCGCCAAGATTTGAAAGTGGTTTTTTATTCAGAACAAAAGAAAATATGTTTGATAGAACAAAAAAACGATACCTCAACTAGTTATCAATTTTTAAAATTTTTTGCTTGGAACAATATCTGTTCTAAATTCTATCTGTTCTAATAGATCTAAAATTTTGACATGTCATTTGAAAGATAGTTAAATTATCTATTAGACAAAATACAAATAAAATAAATTAAAGCAATAATTTACATTTTGTGGGCATTTTTATATTACTTTTGCTTTTAATTAGCGATAAAATTGTTATTTTCTCAAAAATTTCAAGCATTAAGTTATGAAAAATATACTTTATATTTAAAGCCTACAGTTCTATCCTTAATTTAATATATAGATATTCATATTCGTTTTTTGAATTGACTCTAAGTTTAATATATTTGTTGCGATGATCAACTATTTAATTTAATAAAATGGAAGCTGTTGACCAAAACTGATTAGCTAAAAGTTTTAAATTTTTTTTCTACTGCGTAAGTTGAAGCGTCAAGCTAAAAAGTCTTGACGAGTGAAAACCAAGATAAAGTTGTCATTTCTGTAACCAACTGTGTATTCAGTTAGCGATAGACTAAAACGAAATAAATAGTTAAGTAGTAATCAAATATATGATAAAAACGTGCTGAAAAGTGTTTTTGTTATCTTTGATACCTGCGATCTCCAAATAAAGACGATTTTGTCATTCCTGATAATCTATGTCATTCCTGTAACAACTTGTGGTGCTCAAAATTAGCTAAGGATTTTTTCAGCCAAGAATACTTGTATAAATTCTGGCGTCGCTAAACAGACTTCAGTCTACAGGCTTACTTATTTTATAAGTTTATTTTTTACTTTAGTTTTAGCTTTAGTTTTATTTTTAGATTTAAGCAAAATGCTACGAAAACATTCTATCTATATTTAAAAACATGTTTAACTGTTTACTGACTCTTCTTTTACTAATTGTAAATTCAAAGATAAAAAATCATACAAATATTCATAAAATTTAAAAATATTTAAGAATTATGGAAAACTAAAAATCCACTTCTAAATTGCGGAAAAATGTGGAATTAAAGGACAGGAACAACTAAGGGCTGGAAATGCTTGCCAAGGTTAAGGCATAATACTAGCCTCGGTTAAAAGCATTTCAAAATGTCTTTCACGATTGTTTCGCCTAATCAATAATTCACGTTTGGTTGCAATCAATTCTTCCAAATAAATCTATCCATTTCCTTTCAGGTCAAAGACCAAACCTTGTTTGTATAGGCGCATGCCTTGGTTCTTTGATCTTTTTGTTATAAAAAAACAAGTAGATCACAATTAATTATAATAAATATTTTGATCAATTGTTATAAGATTGTTTTACAAATTTACAAAGTTTAGCCTGAAAAAAATAATAGCAATGAACCCAGTGACGGCAAAAAATACTTTAAACAATATCTGATTTTATAGGTAATAATATATCTGATTTGAAAAGCTTAATATGTGTGCTTTCAAACACTGTATGAAGCACTATCCGTTACAATTAAAAAATTAAATATTTTAATCGAAGCGTTAGACTTTGAAGTTATTTTTAAAAACAATATTTATTACTCAAAAAATTTAATTTATTTAAGATCAACCGAAAATTTAAAGAGAAATAAAAGTATATCAGAAACGTCTAATAACATTACAATAACATTGCAAAAATACTCAAAGTAAACTCCAACAACATTTCAATAATATTCCAAAACATTCTTATAACATTCCAATAACACTCAAATAACATTAAATGCATCCAATACCACAAGCATAACATAAAAATAATACTCTAAACAAAATTCAATAACATGAAAAAATTTTCCAATAATATTTCATGCGCTAAGAAAAAATACTTGAACATTAATAAGTTTGACAGCTTTTGACGAAATCACTTACTTTTTAGTACGAATTTCCCAGCAAAATTTTTGATGCAAATGTGACATGCATTCTTAGGTCACTGCTTCCAGCAGTCATTCTATAGATCAAACTGTGCTTCTTCTTAGCCTTATAAAGAAGTTCTTTCAGGAGGCATTCTTATAACCTACTTCTGGAAAATATTCAAATGGCATTTAAATTCAATTAAAGTAAAAAAGTATGCATAATTATAATAGTGGGATTCAACGAACGCCTTATTGGCGATGTAAACAGCGTATGTAACGTAGTTAGCGGTGTTAACAGCGTAATTGGCTGTTTAAATCGCCAATACGGTGTTCATTGAATACCACTTATATATGTTTTAGATATTTTGCGAGGGATTTTTTTAAGCCCCCAATTAAACCCAAACACTTACTACTTCCATCACCAAAATGCTTTGAAAAATGGGAAAAAGGTTATTTTACGTGGAATTTTTTTAAACCCCCAACAAAACTCCAACACTTCTCATTTCCAACACCAAAATTGCGAAAATATCGGGAAAATGGATATTTTCCCAGGTATTTTTTGTTACGTTCGAACCACAAAAACCATTCCATTAGATGGAATGCCTTCTTGAAGTTCTTCTGGAAAACACCTAATAGAATCCTTTCATTAAAGGATTCAAAGAAATCTTCCATTGAAAAATTTCTGGAAGCACTTCTCGAGAAGACTAAGGAAAGCATTCCTCCCAATGACGTGCATATGTTAAAAGAATGCCTTCTGGGTATGAAAGTGGAAGGGATGGAGTTCAATACTTTCCCTTCTACTTTAGCTTCTTTTTTTGCTGGGTTGTTGTGTATTTTCGTCAAAACCATGCTCCAGAAGATTGCCCATAGCTTTTTTATTCTTAAGTTGTGCTGCCAGACTTTTTTGGTAAACTCTTAAGGAGGCTTTATATAAAGTTATACAATATTCATTTACATATATAAAATAAAGTCGTGAAATGTGTTTAAAATTCCATAACTCAAGAACAAAGCGTCCGTTTTTTTTCGGGATTTTTTTCGTTGTATTTGTAATTATTAGGAAAAGGTTTGTAAATAAGAAAATTGTTGCCACACCTCCTTTCACCGCCCATAAATCAATGAAAATGATTCATTTCTGACGGTTTTGGTCACATAAAACTAAAGTTTTGTAACTAACAGCCCTATTCTGGCAAATTAACAAATTGTTAACCAGTATTTTTAATATTTCTATGTGTTTGTTGTTTTCAAAACAAAATATAAAGCTCAAAAATCAAAATTTGTTAATGAAATTGTCAATAACTGAAAAGCAGTTGAATATTTTTATCAAAATTGTTTACTTTTGAGCTTCAAATTTTGTTTTGAAATCAAAAAATTACAATAAACACATAGAAATATTCAAAGTACTGGTTAACAATTTGTTAATTTGCCAGAATAGGGCTGTAAGTCTGTATTTTTACCGACGGTCACTACTGAAAATGGGCTTCCACGCCCCTTTTTACAACCCACGAATCAATGAAACTTCTATATCTTAGACGCTATTGGTCTTTTTAGATTAAAATCTGGTAAATTAGTTCGTATGGTTACTTTCGGCAACTGCACTTAAAATGGGCGTGGTTGCATTATGTTTACGCCCCTTTTTCAGAGAATAAGCGTGAAGTGAAGTGAAGCGAAGTGCGCCAGGTATAACCAAAATTAAGCTAAAATTTTGGCGCACGTGGACGAAATGGTTGAAGGGGGAAAATTTTGCCACACCCACTTCGACCTCCCACAAATCAAAAAATGCTATATTTCGTACGGCTTTGGTCCTATTAGACTAAATTTTTTTACTTATACCAACTTATAGTAACTAACTATACCAAAAATGTTTAAGATACAAAATGTTTTTCTTTTGTGTAGTCATTTAACATTGTGAAAGACACGAAGGTTCATAACATCGTTTTCCAGGGCATCTAGTATATATATTTATAAAAAAACATGCATATGTTTTTTTTTTTTGCGTTTAAAGATTTCAAAATTTTTACAATTTTCCAATACAAATGAACATATTTTTGCAAAACATGCTCCAGAAAACTGTTCATAATTTCCTTATTAAGTTGTGCAGTCAAACAAACAAAAAATAGTAAAAAAGCTCTGATTAATATGTCATTAATATAATAATATGTCATTAAGATATAAAAAATTTAAAAATGTTCTTTTGTGTTTTATGCTTTGGGAAATTTTTGTAATTTTCCCATACAAATATTAAAGTTTGTGCTAAAACAGGTGCTGCAAAATTGTCTATAACTTCTCTTTTTGGGAATTGTTGCAAGCCAATTTTTAGAAATAGGTTTAGAAAGCATTATTTTAAGATATAAATGAGTTAAAACAAATAACAAAAATCTAGTTTAGTTTTTAACGAATCATTAATTTATGTTGTTTTTTTTAGGATAATTCTTGTATATAACAGATTTTATTTCTACTTAACTATTTTAATAAAAACAATTATGCAGTACTATATGATATACAGTCACACAGATATGTATACGTACCCCCCTCAAAAACTTTTTTCTGACCAAAGTATAAGCTTTCCTTACAATTAAATTATAAAGGATAAATCTGTACTTAAAATAAATTAAAACAATAAGTAAAAATTTCAGAAACAAACGATGTATTAAAAAAAAACACAGATTTTCATTTTTCGCAACACAGAAAAATATACATACTTCTTACAAAATGTTTAATGGAAACAAAAATAAAGAAAAATTTAGTATTTTGTTGGTCCGCCATTGCTCTTTAAAACTGCGCTCAATCTGTTTTTCATCGAAAATACTAGTTTTGTTGTTGTTTGCTTTGTAATTTTCGACCATTCTTTCATAAGTGCATTTTTAAGATCAGGTTTGTTTTTAATTGTCCTTTTTCAAACATGGCGGTCCAACACATCCCACAAATTTTCGATGGGGTTCAAGTCCGGCGACTGGGGAGGAGAATGAAGCTGCTTTGGTACATTGTACAGTAACCACTGCTTAACAACAACCGCTGTGTGCTTGGTGTCGTTGTCTTGTTGGAAGTATCAGCTTTCCGTAAGACCCATTTTATGCACCAATTCCATCAAACTTTGTTGGAGTAGGTTCAAATATACGAATCGATCCATGGTTATGTCAATTAACACTAAGTTTCCTACCCCAGTTGCCGACATGCAACCCCATACCAATACCGCTCCTCCTCCATGCTTTATTGTCGGAATTAAGTTTTTCGCAAGGAGCGCCTCGTACTTTTTGCGCCATACCTTCTGCTTGCACAATCACATCCGAATAGCTTGAATTTGCTCTCATCGCTGAACACAACGTTCTTCCAAAACGTTTCATCTATATCAAAATTCAGCTTTGCAAAGTTAATACGTTTTTTCATATTATTAGCACTAATATACGGTTTTTTCGCGGAATGCGGCTATGAAATCCACTTTTCCTTAATACACTTCGCATTTTTTCCGGGTATAAAATAACAATTTTGGCATTTTCCATATCTTTAGCTATGTCTATTGCTGTTTTTTTTCTATTTTTTTCGGATTTAAGTTAGTATATGTCTTTTTACACGTGTATCAATTTTCGGAGGGTGACCGCATTTGGGTTTGTTTTTCAGTGATTTGGTTTCATTATAATTTTTAATCACTGTTTGTGCACTCGACTTTGGACGTCCAACTATATTTGCGATTTCCCGTAAAGATTTAAAATTTTTTTTTATGCTTAATAATTAGTTCACGCACGTCAAAACATATTTCCTTAACTTTAGGGCCCATTTGCAAAAAAAATAATTAGCACTTGATCAGAAATGGCGACCGTAGCTTAGTAGGTAGAGTACGTGGCCCCTAAGCTAAAGAACCGCGGTAGCCCGGTTTCAATTCCAGCTCAGACAGAAAGTTTTTTTCAATTGAATTAATTTTTCTGTTCGGTCGTCACCTCTCTGCAGACCACGAAATAACTTTTATTTCTGATTGAAAAAATAACGAACACGAAATAACTTTTTTTCTGATTGTAAAAATAACGACCAAGAAATAACTTTTATTTCTGATTGAAGAAAATAACGGTCAAAAAATAATTTTTATTTCTGATTGAAAAAAAATAACGACCAAGAAATAACTTTTATTTTTGATTGAAAAAAATAACGACCAAGAAATAACGACCATGAAATAACTTTTATTTCTGATTGAACAAAAAACGACCACGAAATTACTTTTATTTCTGATTGAAAAAAATTGCGACCACGAAATAACTTTTTTTTCTGATTGTAAAAATAACGACCAAAAAATAACTTTTATTTCAGATTGAAAAAATAATGACCATAAAATAACTGTTACTTCTGATCGAAAAAAATAACGACCATGAAATAAAACTCAGAGAGTAAAAATTGCCATGTAAAGCTTCTTGAGAACATAAGCCGTTCGGAGACGGCATAAAACTCGTAGGTCCAGTTCTCGGTCATTTGTGATCAAACATTTAATAACACGCACAACACATTGATCAATAGAAGCTAGGTCAAAGTCCTTTCAAGGGCTGAAATGGCCAGTTTATTTTTTATTTACTTGATCAGAAAGTGGTTAATATAAGACTAGAAGTCATAACTGTCCATTAAAAAAATATACATTCATCATTCGATCGCTTTCTCTTTAAATAACAGTTAAATGAAACTCTCGTATGTATACTTTTCTGTGTTGCAAAAAATAATGTTATATAAATTTAAATCGTAAATGACTTACAACCAACTATTTTCCAATACCTTTTATTCAAGATTTTTGCACAAAATATTCCTGTAATTTTTTTTTTTTAATAAAGTTTAATTTTTGGTCAGAAATGAGATTTTGAGGGGGGTACGTATATTTATCTGTGTGACTGTATATGTTTTGCATGGTCATAATACTAAAAGTTATGTCCTGTTTTTAAATGTGCGGTACTAAATTTGGAAAATTAAATTTCATAAATTTTAAAAGCAAATGAAAAGATATTGCAAAGTCCTTTTATATTCGAAATAAATAACTGGATTCTTAGATATAACTGTGTATACTTATTTTTCCAAATTTGCACCCTAAAATATTTTATAACTATTGTCTTGCTTCAAGATATCTTAATATATAAATAGCCAGCACGCTACTCCGTGCCCAATATTTCTCAAACTGTTTAGCCTGAAAGTATGCACATTTTAATACATAAAAGGTAAGCATGGTGCTCCTCACACAATATTTCTCAAACTGTAATTATTTTTTGACAGTAAAGCACTTTTGCAAGACATACTGCTCTCAAAAATTTTCAGTTTGAAAGTATGCACAGAAAATATATTGGACACTTATCAGTGACAATATTGACTTTTTACAATAGTACGTTTTTCATAAAACTACAATTTTTTTCATCCTTTTATAGAAAAGTTATGACGAATTTAATGAAATTTTTTTGATTCTATTTTGAGTCGATTGTACCAAAAAATATAATTGTATTTGTATCAGCCGCGAAACGACACCTGAGTTGCTACGTATAGGATGGTTGCAAGGCCAGTTTGTAAAGTTGTGTATCAATATGATTGTTACCAAACTCGACTTTTTGCACTTTTACACTTGAACTAATTTTTCAATACTGCTTCAATACGCAAAGTGTTATTTAAAGAGGTACATTTGTATTTGACAAAAATTAATTGAATAAAAAATTAAGCCTTAAAAAGAGATAAAAGTGCTTTTGGCAAATGACTCCAAAAAGGAAGTGTGCGGAGGTAGGATGTGGATTTTATACTAGTTACAGTGGGTGATCATATTATTAGAGCCAACTTAAACAAAAAAAATATTTTTTTAGTTTCGGGTGAAATAAAATCATTATAATAAGTTCTTGCATCACCATTACTTTATTTGTAAAATTCACATTAATATTAAGCTTTTATAACTGAATAAAATATATTAAAAAAATTGTATTGCCAATATTTTCTACCTCCACCTTTTGCTGCATAACTGCAATTACTCGTTTAGGCATAGATTCTATGCACTTGTTGCAGTTTAATTTTATAGATAATTTCGGCGCCACACTTCAATCAAACGCTCTATTAATTGGCGTTTCTTAATCACGAATTCCTCGGAAATTTCATGCTTCTATAGGTTCTCTATAGGGTTGAGATACGGAGAATTTCCGGGCCAGTGAAGAAGATGGACTTTTTTCTCGTTAAGGAGTTTTGTGACTCTCATAGCCTTATAGCAAGGGGCAGAATCAAGCATAAATATAAATTTATTGTTTGGAAACCATTCCATAGTTTGGGGTAGCATTTTTGTCTCATTGTAAAAAAATTCAAGTGGCTCTAATAATCTAAATAATCTCACCCACTGTTATTTAATAATCTAAAAATGTTATACAATCTACTTCGAAGCACTATTAATATACCCGAAAAGTTTTGAGTGGCTATACTTCTTACTTTTTCCAAAAAACTTCATGAATATTGCCTATTTTTCGGACTGTCTAACCAGACTGGACCCTTAAATAAAATGTGATTGTTTAGGGTATGCAAATAATTAGAAATAACTACAAGAATTTTGTCTAAGTTATGTCAAAAGCAAAGAAAACTTTCTTTATATTTTTTCCATTTAATTTGGCGGAGCCAATGGATACCCGCTGATATTATTTTGAGGACATCAGACCCCAGGTTAAGCTGCTTGTGTTTTGAAGAGCCCTTAAAAAACAACGACAAACATTGAACTGAACAAATTTCATCACTTACTCTTTGCATTCGGAAAATACATTTCCTCAATTTCTTCAAGCTACTCAAGCCGCAACTTCTTGTTTCCTGCCAATTTCAAATGCTTTTAATTTGCATATCGAATCGCAAGGTTAGACGACGTGCGAGACAGACATGCCGACAAATAGTTGGACAAACAGTCAGCTGAATGAAGGACAGACAGATAGGCTTCACGAACTTACTGCATTTTCACTAACATGCAAATAAAATCGTTTTCCTTTCAAACAGTTCAGAACAGCGAGAGCCAAGACGCAGATTGTTGGTCATAATGTTGCAACATTTATTTGATGCAATTCGCTCTGAATGCGGAGAGCAGGAACGAATGCAAAGGATGCTGCTGTTAAAGTTTTTGTAATTGCTAATTTTATTGCAACAACTGATGCAGTTTATGTTGTTGTTATGGTCCATGGGCAATATGACATTTTTATGTTCTACATGAATAAAGTTGTTGAATGTGAAAATGCACCTGCTACAGTTCTAATGCCGCAGACGATTTTTTGCTGGTCTTGAGGCATGAAGCTAGTCAACTCCATGAAATGCGTGAGCGTAAAATACGTACAAAGGCACTGAAGAAGTAGGAGTAGGGCCAGATTTTCATAAATGAAAATCAACGCTGTATTTATGATGATTTGCGTGTGCATTTAGCAAAAAAGAAGGGAGAACGGGAGTGAGGAGTGGGTTAGTTTTTACTACATGTTCGGCAGAGGAGTTATGTTAAAAAACTCTAGTCCACAAATTGTGTGTGTGAGTAAATTTCATCCATGCCTTTGAGTTCAGCATCATATGATAATTTATTGACTTTAATAGAAATCGAATGTATAAACTACAAATCATTACTGGATTCTTTTAACCCATTTCAGCCCAGTGGTCGATAATTAGACCGGTCAGTTTAAAATTTTTCCTAGGTGAGCTTGAAAATGATATCAACTTGCAACTTAACACATATGTTTTCTTGAACTTTTGCCAACATACATTATTTTTGGCTTTGCGTTATTTGGTCATTTACCTGTTCTGTAAAGTTTTTCCGCAAAGCAGTTTTCGGAATTTTTTGATTTTTTTTTTTTTTTTTTGTTACGGTAAAAATATTTTAAATCGGCAAAAAATTAATTCCTATCAATTCCAATTAGTATTTGCCGTATATTTGATGGCAAATATAGTATGGTCGCGATCCAAAATTTTTTTCTGCGATCCGTGTGCACGCAAACACGACTGGTCGAATACTCGGCCACTGGGCTGAACCAGTATCTCAAAATGCAAAATGACATTTGTATCAAAATAAAATATAACTCAACAAACCCAAACAAATTTGAGAAGTGGCTGGGGAAATTGAAGTGACATGCAAATATGATGATGAGAATGAACGTATGCACGATTTCTCCCAAGAAGGTTCTGGAGAATGATGCTGCCGAAGTCAGCAAAGCTGGGCCTAGTCAATCGAATGAGAAGAAAAAAGTGAAGCCACAGATGTACACCCCAAAGTGGTCTAAGTAGAAAAGGATATCGTTTTCTCGAAAACTAGTGAACGTAAAAGAGGAGAAAATATCGGCATTGTTTTAAAATATGGTTGATTATTATAATTGACAAAGTAATTGTTTTCTATTTGTTAATGCATTGTAGGCACCTTTTCGCCAATTGAATTGTTCAATTTATTCATGGCTGACGATGTTATTGACTGGATCGTAAACTGTGTGATCGATTAAGCAAAAAGAGATTGCAACAACGCGACGTTCACCACTGACGCTGACGAAGTGCGTCGATTCATCGGTATTCTGTAAGTGACTGGGTACAACACACGTCTGCAATTGCAGTACTACTGGAGTAAGAATTCCACATTGAAATGCGATTTCATTCGTGCTACAATGACCCGAGAACGCTTAACTAATCAAGCGCCACTTTCACGTGTGCGACAACCATCAGTTAGATAAAAATAGCAAATTCGCGAAGGTGACGCTGCTCAACGATTTCATGAATGAAAAATTTTTGCAATTTGGAGTATTCTCATATCATATTTCAATCGATGAGCATCTGAAACTTTTTTACGTCGCACACATTAATGTGCCGTTTATCTGCTTTGGGCTATTTTGCTACTGGCACCATTCGAAAAATCGAGCAAACTCTTATAGAGGCTAAAACGATGCGTAAAAAGCCGCGTTACACGATTTATCACTTGTTTGATAAAAACAATGAAATACTGATGGCTCGATTGAACGATAATGCATCTAACCATGAGCCGCTCGAGCCAATGCATCACACCAAACGTTGGGAAAGAAAATTTGTCGAATGGCAACGTTGGAAATGGTGCATATAATATCGGTTGAAATTTTCGATACGCATTCGGAAATGGAAATGGTACTGGCCATAGATTCCGATCTAAAATGCTAAACAAACTCAATTTTCGCGTATATGTCGCTGAAAGTGTTCTGCGCCAAGACAGAGATAGAGCCCGAAAGCTCCCAAGCCCCGCTTAAAAAACAGGAACAAATGCTTTGACCAGTATGTGCACGGAGAAAACTGGACACGCATACGAGCACATACCAAAGCCTTGACGTTGTCGTAAGCATTTTTTATTTAAGTGCAAGATATGCGATGTTGTTTTGCACCGAGAATGCTTCAATATATTCCACGATCTGTAATTTCTTAACAATCAATATCGATAAGTAAAGCATCCTGCACAATCAAAATCAAATTTTCCATTTGGTCCTTTTTATTTCCATTTTAAGATACCGGTACCTACCAGTGTTCGATAAATCGACCACCTCACCTGGACCAAACCGGAGTAGATAAAAATCTCAAAGTACCTGTCCCGTTTAGTCAGCCTATATGTAGTCTCCTATATGTAGCCTATATGGTAGAAGTTTCGTCGATTTTGGCCCGATTGTCAAGGTTCGGATTGAAATGGGTTAAAGTAATCCGTTACATGAATACTAATACTCAGACGGCTTAGAATTTCAAGCAATCGGAAAATTTTAATAATGAGCTAGTGTGCTTAAATTGCATTACGATAGCATGACATCAAACATAAGATTTAGAGAGACTTCGAGTTAATTGATGTCTTTACTTTACTCTAGAAAATTTTACTTTTCCTGAAGTTAAAGATAGCAGTTATGGAAACACTTGGTTGTGGAAATTCAACAGATAGCTCAAAATATAGAATCTTTTTTAAAAAAGCGTTTCTTTACTTTAAAAGTTGATTCGTGAGTAGGGGAAGAGTGGCATAAAACAGCCAGTTTTTAAAAGAGGATAAAAAATTATAAAAGGATATAGGAAAATAATGAGACTTATACCAAAAGAACGTTTTTATTCCATTATGCACGCAGTATCATGAAACTTTTTCAAAAATCAACAATATTCTTGGACTTCTATTTATTAATAAGAAATATTAAATTCGGCTCTTTCATAAAACATAGGCATTGAAAGAGCCAACCAAAGTTATGAAAGAGCCACGTTCTTATTACAAGACATCAAATGTGTTCAACAAAGATAAATTAAAAACATTTATTTATATATTATTATAAGTATTATTATAAACATTTTTTTTTTTTGAAAAAATATATTATGTAAAAAACAATTCAATACTAAAAACAAAAATACATGGTTTAAAAGCGAAAAAACATTTTTGGACAAAATAATGAATTATTTCAGCTCTTCGAAAAAAACCCACAAAAAAAAATTAAAAACAAAAATAAATGGTTTGAAAACATTAAAAACATTTTATGCAAAAAAAAATTTTTTTTAGCTATTACAGATGCCATTGTTGCTTTAAGAAAAAAAAGGCTTATTGTATTGTTATATCAAAATAAAATAATTCAATTATTAATGTAATTCATAAGTCAAGGTATGGAATTACAATGCAAAAATAGCTCTTTCATGACCGGCTCTTTCATAACACCGCAACCAGGTTCTTTCAAAACAAATTGTCCCAAGAAGCATAACCTCAAAAATTATTACGAAATTAAAAGTTTTCCGGCAAAATAAATATGCTATTGTTAGGCCTATATTATGCATAACATTATAGTTTAATGATATGATTGTTAATTTTATAGGTATTGACGTAAAAAAATATATAAAATGCACTCAAAAACTTACTTTATGACCACGAAATTCTAAATCCGATGCACCAACGCCGTATATTATCGCTGAACTGTCAAATGTTTGTGGGTGACATCTGTCTAGTGCATCTATTTAAAAATTATAGTTAATGTATTATTCGTTCGAAAACTACCGTGTAAATTGTAGTGGCTCTTTCATGCGACTCTTCCCCTACTGGAAGAGAATGCTTTAAATTTGTTTTTATTTCTTAGATCCTGAAATATTAAGGAACTTAAAGAGATTTGTTATCCAGAAAAATAATTAGATACGTACAAAATATTTTATAATAGTTTGAAAAATGAACAATGGACAGTATTTTTTTCTGTAATATTAATTTGATCGTACTCATATCTAGTCATTTTATGATCAAGTATAACAAAAAGTGTCTCTTTAATAGTAAGTGACTCATAAATATTGAGTAATTTATTTCGGAAAAAACATAAGTTCCGCAAATTATTTATTGAAGGTTTTTGCAAAAAGTTTTATCTCACTGACGGTTTTTTACAGCAAAAATATTTTGGAAATCTTTATAATATAGATCAAGGTTCATTTTTAGAGGGGAACAAATCGAACTTTTTTCCCCCAATACAAGTCGAGGCAACTCAATGAGAATACTTTTTTTTTTAGATTGTGTAAGCATTGTGTTGATTCGGAAGATGGGTAATAGTTAGTTGGAGGGTGTATAGGTGAAGTGGTGTCAGTGAAGATTTGTTTTGAACTTGCACAACTCAAAACTGCCGGGAAACACGCTCGCAGGGAGACTATTCCACAACTTAACTGTGTGACTTAATATCGAATTATCACGGTAATGCGAGGTTCTGTTGGATATCAATGCAATGGTAAAGGGGTAGGCTTGGACAGCTGCCCGAGTAGACCTGGGAAACACACGAGCTGGTGGCATCAGGCCATGTATCTCCCTTGAACACTTCCCATGATAATACCTATACAGAAGGCTTACGTCGATGCTTAAGAGAGTTGAGAGTGGATGAAATACGTTCATCCCCATCAAATATATCGCACGACGTTGAATTCGATCCAGAAGCTCCAAATAAGATCTTAAAGCCCCTGCCCAAATGTGCGAATTGTACTCCATTTTCGGCCTAATATATGAGGTGTAGAACATGCGAAGATCAGCTGCAGAGTATTTCCATGTAAATATGGACACGGTATAAGAATAATTTATCATTGATTTGCAACCTGGAACTATATCCAAATTAATGTTTATTATAGGCACCATTATCATCATGTGTCAAATTTAAGATTTAATATTCTAATTCGTTGTTACCGCCTGTTCATTGCCAATTTTGCGTGTTTCTTGTTATAAGTTGGTCGGTAACTTTTATGTACTTTGTATAACAAACATACCATCATGTATTCAATCAGTATAATGAGTATATGTTGTCTAATACAAAAAAATACTTGGATTCTCTTTTTGTGTTTCAGTTTGTAACAAATAACGGTTACAGCTTCCTCCGTTTCAATTGATTGGAATTAAATTACTGAGACAACTTTTAGTAACGCGATTTACCGGTGACTCGTATCATGCTAATTTAACACCGGTTTTTCTTATTTTGTATCAATCTGTTTGGACTCGTACTTTTTTTGTTTTGTTAATATCAAAATGCCGCTCTCAGCTGCCGAAAAAATTAAAAGAAGATGGGAAAAAATTAAAAACGACGGAAAAAAATTACAATTTTAAAAAGAAACACCAGGAAGCTTACCGAAAGAAACGAATATTTCATCCTTCAAGAAAAGCGCTTTCACACGCTTTCAGAAAAGTGTTGACACGTTGACTCGCAAATCTCTACCCTAAAGTTCACAAAAAGTCACGCAAGTCCTTAGTAAGTTGCTGAATGAATTTACCGTGGAGCAAAACAACAATCACTCAGAGCAAGAAAATCTTTCATCTGCTTTGAGTAAAGTTATGAAAAAAAGAAGCAGTCGTCTTCAGCGCTGAGCAATTTGTCAATGCAGTCAAAGATTCCAATTTAAATTTTATCAATATTTCAACAAAACTACAAAATAAAACTACAAAAGAAACTAATCTGGACTCAACATTTCAATTTATGAATTTTTGTTTTTTCAATTTATGAGTTTTTGTTTTTGATATTTCAAAAGTTTAGTCTTTCGAAAATATACTAATGGTAGAGTAGAGGGGGGTAATGTCGTGCACTCAACTTTAAAGTGCTCGTAAAGCCGTACATGACAAGTGAATACAACGAGTAAGCATCCGATCGAAAGATAATTTGGTTGGTAACATTTATGTTTAACAATATTCGTGTAGCATGAAATCGTGTTAGTAGAAATTAAAAAAAAATGTGCACGACATTACCCCCCTCAAAATTTGTGGGGTAATGTCGTGCATTGTATTGTAATGGTATCAGAATGTGTGAAAAGCGATAGGTAGTGGTTCGATTCAAGAAGATATAGCATTATTGTTTATTTATTTATTATTGTAATTATAAGGCAATATACACAAGTCCGAAATATGATCAAAAAATACAATTTTATGAAAAGAAAAGTGAAAATAGACAATTTGCTATATGAAACACGGAAATAAAAACAATATTTTTTCAAAAAGTGCTTGACATTGAGAAAAAATTTTGGAAAATTTTATTTTGATTGTAGCGTTTTATTATGGCTAGGGCGACCGCGTTTCCTTCCCTTTTCTTTTCTGTATAGTGCAATCGGTAAAGAACAAAAATTTTTTCGATCACAATACATCTTTTTTTCGGCGGAAAATTTGCTTTAAGAAAACACTTACCTGGTATATTTTCCTGCGAGATAAATAATTTTTCTGATCCGATAAAAAAACACTTTCGTCGTCCCGAGAACGTGCGATTTTTAAAAAACGTCGCACATATTGCCCTTACACATGGATATTGCTAGTATTGTATGCATGAGCTCTGTAGGTCAGTAGGCCCATACCTTACCAACGGCTGGTATATCATTCAATTTTTTATGCTAAAAAAGCCAGTGCACGATATTACCCCCTGCACGACATTACCCCCTTCTACACTATTCATTAAAATTTGTTAAGTCCTGCTAGAATGCTAAATTGTTAAAGTTAGCAGCTGTTGATGTGAACGTACCTGCTAAGACATTTTACAATCAAGTGTTAAACTGATATGTCAAAATCAGCTGGAAGACTTCTACAGCCTAAAATTGAAAAAACTGAATTATTACAAAATCAAACGACGGCGTTTATTTGCACTTGGCTAATAAATAAATAATAAAACTTAATTAAATAGAAATATAACTTTCTTACTTCAACCATTTATAAATAAATAAATTGCAAATATTTTGCAAAAACTGTTTGCAAATGTTAATTGACAACTTTCAATGTAGCAATAGATCTGTGGTTTCAATAACTCGTGTAACCAGAACTCAGTAACCAAAAATGTATTTTTATTTTTATATTACAGTGCGGTTTACAGTGCGTTAACACTTTTGATACATTTGGTACTCAGAAACTTTGAAATGTCTTAAATCTCTAAAAACATTTTTACAAAATTTTTGTTTTTTTTATTAAAAAAGGAAGTTTTTAGACTTTGAAGCTGCAAATCAGAAATAATTTGGTACTTGTTAAAACTCATTCACAAAACGATTCATCACTACACTCAATCACTTTGACGTTTCAGACTTAACAAATGGTATCTGCTAAACAAAAACACGGTGCTGAGCTTGTTAACTTGCTAACAAGCTGGTAAGTCTTTTCCCAAACAAAATTTTGACAGGAGTTAACAAATTTGTTAAGTTTAGCATGTTAGCAGGGCTTAACAAATGTAGTGAATACCATTACTGTTAAGTTTTTGTAGGGATACTGACGGTTTTTTCACTTCTACAGCTGTTTTAGTAGGTATCGAGCTACAGTGTTTCGACTACATTCATTCTCTTTATACTCATTTATCTCAAAATTACTTTTCGGCATGGTTTTAAAGAAAAAACAAAAACTTTTTGGCCGAATCATCTGAAATTTTAATATGCTATTCACAATATTAGTGGCTATCGCTGGAACTAACATCAAAGTTTTATTTTTTTCTAGTTCCAGACATAGCTACTTATAGTGATTAATAATATTTTTGGTTTTTATTTTTCAGATAAATAGAGTCAAAATCGACAACACCGCCCATGCCCCTTTTCTTTAAGAGGGTCTCACTGAGCACCATTTGGAACATAATCAACAATTTTTTAAATTAAATACTAATTTTTTTTTATGATGAATGAGTCTTACAAAATACATTAAAAGTTTAAATATCGTTGTTCAACATTTTAACCTTAAGAAAAATCCTAAGCATACCTTTAATTTTCGAGCGCTAGACCACTGGCCTGCCTAAAGCTCCCTCGGTCGTCGGAATATCCAAAAGTCATTTCAATAACTTGCAAAATGGTATGTTTCAAATGGTCCAAACATTAAAAAGAGTGAACATGGTCATCAAAAAAAAAAACTGCTATTACGAAGTATATGGATCTGGAAGAAACAGTAATAGTTGTGTTGATAATACATCATTATCTGATATATAATGTTGTTCATAAGAGCTACAAAAAGCTCCTTATTTTAGTATGGAAATCGATAGTTGGTTGGTTGGTTTAGATGGTGATTCTACATGCAAGTAGGATCCAAGTAGCTCTAGTGAGCCGTTTTGATACCATAACCTCGTGTTTCTGTTGGTTGACTGGGCAGCGCACTGCTAGGTTATAACCATCCGGTGCGATTGATGAACGTTAGGAGATTGTTGATTTTTGTTGTTGAGAGTTCCTCTAGGTTGCTGAGGAAGGGCCTGCCAAGCGTTGCTAGTCTGGACCTGGCCAGGGCCGGGCAGGTGCACAGAAAGTGTGTTAGTGTTTCTTTTTCATTTGGGTCATCGCAGCTGCGACAGTGGGTGTTGAAAGGTAATCCGATTCTCTCGGCATGAACTCCGATGCACCAGTGACCCGTAATAATAGCCGTTAATCTGGCTATGTCGCTCCGGGGCTTTGATAGCAACTGTTGAGTTCTGCCTATATTGTAGAGGGGCCATATTTTTCTTGATGTGCTGCAGGTTGGTAGTTCTCTCCATCTACGACCGGCTAAGGTTAAGTAGTAAGAACGAATTCCTCCCTTGACTGTGTTCAGTGGAACTTCGACTGGTTCCGCTCTGGAAACGTCAAGGGAAGAACCCCGCCTGGCCAATTCATCCGCCTTTTCATTACCATCAATGTTCCTATGGCCGGGAACCCAGATTATGGTAATGCTAAGTTGGTGACTTAGCCGGGCCAGTTCATCCTTACACTGCCTTACCAGTTTGGAGTTGGTACTGATCGCAGCTAAAGATTTAACGGCAGCTTGGCTATCCGTCAGAATAGCTGCGTTAAGGTGGTTGGTATTAGCTCTCCTTAAGGTGCGACAAGCTTCTCTTATCGCAAAAAGCTCGGCCTGAAAGACGCTGGCTGAGTTTGGTAGACGAAACGAGTCCGCCACCCCCAGTTTCTCAGAGTATATGCCCGCTCCCACTCCGCACTCCATCTTGGAGCCATCCGTGTAAAAGGACACATCGAAGGCTAGATCAATTCCCCCATTGCGCCATTCCACCCTGGTGGGAAACTTGGTTGTAAAGGATTTCGTGAAGTCGAGTTTGGGGGTGTCGTAGTCCGTTTTTCCAGAAAGCAGTTCCCGAGGTAGCGGATTAAGAATGTTGCTGTGTCCATATGGTCTATTTCGCCAGTTGTACGACTCTCTGAGTCTGACTGCACTGTTTGTTGCGGTAAGCTTAATGTGTAAATCTATGGGGAGTAAATGTGTCAGGACATTAAGTGCATCAGTGGGGCATGAGCGGATACCCCCCGTGATACCTACGCATGCGGATCGCTGGATCCGAGCTAGTTTAGTTGTGTTGTATGCTTTATTCAGTGCAGGCCACCATACTAATGAACCATACGCCAAGATGGGTCGCACTACTGCTGTGTATAGCCATAAGAGCATTTTAGGTTGAAGACCCCATTTTCTACCAAAGGTTTTCTTGCAGGCGTAGAAGGCTATACAGGCCTTCTTGACCCTTTGTTCGATGTTAGTTTTCCAGCTTAGCTTAGGATCCAGAATGACACCTAGGTATTTTGCGCTACTGGATAGTGTAAGAGGTTGGTTATTGAGCTTTGGAAGGACAAATTGTGGCGCTTTGGTTTTTGTGGTGAATAACATCAGTTCCGTCTTGCTAGGGTTAACTCCTAGGCCGCACCTGGCAGCCCAGACACTGAGTTTTCCCAAAGCAACCTCCATTAGCTCACTGAGCGTAGAGGGGAACAGTCCTGACACCATAACAACCACGTCATCCGCATAAGCCACCACTTTGACCCCATTGCAATTTAGTGTATTAAGAAATTCGATAGTAATGCGAGTTACGAATTTTTTGAAACACGACTTACCCATAATTTTTGGATTATTTTAAAAAGTATAATTTAATTTTGTTGTTTCTAATAAAGAAAATCATGTTTATATCCTGCTGATTTTATTTAGGTCTAATATAAAGCGACCTACCAACAAATTTCGCAGAAGTTTTCGAAAGAAATTTACTCTCTGACATTGTTGTCCAAAAATGGTAGCGCGAGTTATTTACACAATTTGTCATTTTACCGGATATATATTATATTACCACTGAATTTTTATAGTTATATAGAACATTAAAAATGTGTTGTGTTCATGAGGAATCCAATTATATTAGTAAATAGAAGTAGTTTAAAGTAAAAGCTTAATTAAAAAAATTTCTGCTCGTAACGCATACCGTGGAGTTACCCTGCAGTGAAATATTTTTTCCAGCATTTTAGAAAGCTGAGGCACTTGCCCGCTTCTTTCAACACATTGAAAATATGATCATTCCCACGAAGATCCGATTAGATCGATATGCCCAGAACGTCAAGAGCGGCTCATTCCACAAAATCCACACCATTCATATGAGAGGAGCTAAGGGGCAATCCACACGCGTGTGTGTTAACAGACAGCACTGGGTCTTGCTTGCATTGAACTCTACTCTTCACTCGCGGTAAAAAAAAGATCCGAGTTAATAATTTGATAACTCATATTAATTTTCTTGAATTATAACACGGTGTGCCAAAACCATAAATAAACAAGAACATCCCAATTTTATGGAAATTCTTAAGGAACGACATGTTGAGAGTCTATTACACCTGAGTTGACCTCTCAAGGTCATCACAATTATTTTCAATTATTTTTAAACTTGAAGTGTTCAAAATTTGTTGTGCCGACATTAATTTAATTTTTACAGTCATTTAGCCTATTGGAAATGAAAAATAAAATTCACTTTTTTTCAATAGAACTTGACGTAAAATAAGACTATGTAAAAAGATTTGACGACATAGAAGCAGTTTGTTTGGTAGCAAACATTAATTACATAGGAATCACTTTTTGAAAAAAAAAATGTTAAAATTGCCTCCATTTAGCAAATTCTTAACCGATTTCGATGTTCTTAAATTAAATGGAAAGGCATTTTTACGTGATATTAATTTTTGTGAAAATGCAAATGACATTAATGAAATATTATTTAATTAAAATTTATAGAAGCATCATTTTTTTAAGTTAAAAAAAGTACAAGAATTTGCTTCGCTACAGGCTACGTTTTGTATTTTATCGAATATATTTTTACATAGCCTTATTTTACGTTAAATTCTATTGAAAAAAAGTGTATTTTAATTTTCAAATAGTCCAATAGTCCAAAAATTCGAACACTTTAACTTTAAAAATAAGTTGAAAAAAACTGTGAAAACCTTGAGAGGTCAAATCAAATATGATGGACTCTCAACATATTAATCAATAAGAATTTTTATAATATTTGGATGTGCTTGTTTATTTATGGTTTTGGCACACTGTGTTATAATTCCAGAAAAATAATATTAGTTACCAAATTATTAACTCGTCTTTTTTTTTTGACCGCGAGTGTTTAAGCAAGACCCCACTCGGATATTTTTTGTAGATCATTAAGAAGTGTGTCATTCATATTTTGCCTCCTTTCTCTCAATCTCCATAGATTGACAGAGGGTCGTTGATAAAAACCAGAAACAAGGTGGGCGATAGGACTGAGCCCGGTGGTACTCCTGCGTTGATGGCGGGCTTCTCGGACGAAATACCGTCCACTACGATACGAATTGGTCTTTCCTTGAAGAATCACTTGATCCATCGAGCAAAGTTACCACTAAAACCATCTTAACACGAGCGCTTTATGCCATACTCGGTCGAACGCTTTTGAAATATCAAGAGCAACAACCCTGCTCTCGCCGAAAAAGTGAATGCATTTATTCCATTCTTCGGTTAAGAACGCCATAAAATCACCAGTAGAGCGAGCCCTACGAAAACCATATTGACGGTCACTGAGCAGTTGGTTGTGCTCCAGATAGTTCACAACGTTGAAGCTTATTATCGCAATGGGTTGGTAGTTTGCAGGGTTCATGGCATCGACCTTTTTAGATACCTTCCACCACCTTCCAACAAGTTGGGAATACTCCTGTTCTGTAGGAGACGTTGAAAAGATTGCGCAAAGGCCGAGCGAGTGAAGAAGCACACATTTTAAGCACAATTGGCGGTATGCCGTCAGGACCAGAGGCTTTGTTTACGTCGAGATTTGTAAGGACCCTTTTAACTACTCTCGTTCGAAAGAGATACCTGCATTGCAGAAGATGCACCCTCAACCAAGGGCAGTGGCTGATTGCTATCCGAGGGAGTGGAATTATGTGCAAACAATCTAGCCAATAGGTTTGCGTTATTAGCCGAGTCAGTGAAGATTTGGTCTTCTTTGGTCTTCATTCGCTACAGAAATGTTTCGATTTAGTTCCGTTTTAGCAGTGATTCGCAAATGTATATGCTGTTAATTCATTTGGCACCCAAACACCGAGCTTTTATGTGTATTCAGCTTTCTTTAAATGGTTGATAACTGTTTGATGATAATGCCTAGTTCTCTAGCAAAGTCCACGCTGCTTATGTGCCGGTCTTGTTCGATTTTTTCCATGATTTGATCGACATTCGAGATCGGACATGTTATACTAAAGATATGAAAAAATACCATGGACTATTATTTCGATTTTCTAAGAAAACATGTTTTTGTTTTTGGAATCCTCTTGAGGTCAGCTTTGATATAGGGGGTGGTCTTTAAAACCTTTTTTATTATGGAGGCCAACCCAATCTAATGCACATATCCACTTAATTTTTTATGCTCAGCGCACTCAGAAAATGCAAGCTCGCGTAAAAAACTGTAACTTTGAACAAGCGATAGACTGCGCTTTCTGTATAGAAAGCTTTTTGATGTACACAAAGTGCAAATATTTTGCAATAGGCGGTGCTTAGCCACAAAATTTAACAAAACCGAACAACTTGACACATACTAAAGCTAGGATCTTGAAATTTAAACCAAAGATGTTATAAAAGTCAATTTTCACAAATAATATAAGTTGTATTAGGAAAAGGGGCGTGGCACTTCCTAAACAACTTCAACACCTGAAACACGATAGTTTGCCACCAATGATAGTTAAATGATAGTTAATGGGGAAGAACGATGAATGTTATAGAAGCCAATCACCACAACAAATGTGTGTAAGATTGGAGAAGAGAACGTGGCACAACACATACATCATCAAAATCTTTAGATTCATCTTCAATCTTTAGGACTATTTTTACATCGATGTCCTATTATTTGAATGCAGACACAAAACATAAACTGCAAATGTATAAATGCATAGGTAAGTTTTATATATTCGTTACTTTAGCATTATTTATTTATTTATTTATTATTATTTCATCTATGGATACATTCCTTACAGACTAGTAGTACAAAAATTTGATTATAATTAATTACCTAAATACTAATTGAAAAAGTTCATAACAAGTAATAAAGTAGGGTATACTAAAATAAGAAAATTTCATTTAATAAAGATTTAAAATCATTTCTAGATAAAGAAAAATCGATATTATGAATTCTATACAGAGCATTAAAATCAAGCATAGTTCTCGTTAGAGGCTCATTGACTGCATAATTGCTACTATGAAATGGAATAGAAAAAATATTATACTGGCGTAGCTGACGAGTAGGAACAAAGAAATTTACCAGATTTAATAATGCAGGACAATCAATGTGTCCAGAAATAATATCAAAAATTATCATAAGTGAGCGAATTCTTCTTCTGCTTTCAAGCGATTGAAGACGTATTAGCAAACAACGCACATTATATGAGGGAAGTGGTTCAACAAAATTTATAGTCCTAAGGGAGAACCTCAGAAACTTTTTTTGAACTCGTTCAAGTCGCACAGAGTGTGTGGAGTAGAAAGGATTCCAAATAAAAGATGCATATTCCAGCTTCGATCTTACAAATGAGGTATAAAGCAATTTATGCGTATACGGATCTAAGAATTCAGAACTATTGCGACGGAAAAAAGCAAGCAAAGAATATGCTTTCGGAATGATATAATTAATATGTGGAATAAAGGAAAACTTAGTATCAAAAACTTAGCAAATTAAATTTCTTCTGACCGAAATAAGCACAACAAGAAAATTGACATGACAAAGAAAATTTTTCGTGATTTCTTCTTAGAATCGAATCAGAGCCCAGCTTTTTTAGTAAGTCTGCAGTCTCAATTCTCTCACTTATTTAATATCAAATAAAAGTTTTCTCTACCTCTACATGAGCTTTAAGATTTTACTCCTACTTTCCACAAGTACTTCAATGAAACAACAAGACTGCAAATATGTCAATTATTCCAATATGTCAAACAACCACAGAACTCTGTGGTCAAGCAATTGGCTAATAAATGCTTTCAATTACATGGTCGTTTTTTTTGCACTTCACCGAACGCTGTCTAAGTCCTTATTTGTTTTGAAAATAAGAAAATAAGAAAATGAAAAATACAAAACAATGTGGAATTCACGAAACCACAATAAATCAATTTCGCACATTTTGCGGTTGAGATGCTGGCTGGGTTACATGAAAATTAAATTAACGTAACTTTTGGCAGCAATGCGATCGATGGCTTAGAGAAGCATAAAAGTGAGGCTAAAAAGCAAGACAAAAGCAATGAGTAGAGAAGACACAAAAACCGCAAACAACAAGAAGATTTCTGCTAACTGCCAAAAGCGTTTGTATCAGCTTGACCTTATTTTTTTTGCACTGCAATTTTTACTGCTATGCTGAATTTTTATTTTAATTTTTTGAATTTTTGTTAACTTTTTGTTGTGATGCGCTGTCAATTTGGGGCAATTTGTCGCCAGTCAGTAAGCAGCAGAAAGCTAAGAGGCTCTTTTGGGCAAAGACAAGCCTTAAAACTCAAACACTTCTGCGCACCACCTTCTTTTTGCTTTATATAACTTGATAATCTTTAAAAGTTTTTTGTTTCCCTTCATTTGTAGCCCTAAACATGGGTGTATTTTTGAGAAATCGTTTTTTAATTATTTAGTTCCACTTTCATTCCGCCATTCACGTTGCTCACGGATAAGTTGGTCTTCAGCAGCTGCTTGGGTTCTTCCCTAGTGTTTTTTTTTTTTATTGCTACTAAATACCATGTAAATAATTTGCCAGTTCTTGCAGGCGTCTTCAACCATCCCGCTTATTTGGATACATGCACGTGTTGAACTCTTGCTCCAGACGCCGCTACCGCGCATGCGCAGCCCTTTGTTTTAACATTTGCTGCGGACCGACCACCATTGCGTGAATCCTGAATCCTCTTGCCAATTATTTATGAATTTGTTCGCATAGATTTTAATCAGTTAACATATTTTGTGCTGTGTTGAAAGCTGTTGAAACATCATTTGTATCAATTTGCCAAGATTTAGCGCATCAACAGACTTTGATAAGAAAGAGAATTGATTTATGAAATTTCACAATATTTTAAAACGATGATGAGATGATAATGAAGTATTGGTTATATTTTGTGAAAAAAATATTTTCTTTACTTTACAACTTGAAAGCGATATATGTTTAATTTTTTGAATAAAAAAATTGCTATTTCGTTTTGAATGGACAACAAAAATTGAACTCAGCTGCAGTTTTATTGCAAAAACAATAAACTGTTCAATTCTATTGAAACATTAAATGGCACACAGGATGCAGTATTTTTACCCTCTTAGTTGACTTTTTCTAAAATGCTGTGGAAATGAAAATATACCCTAATTGAAAAGTATTGATTTTGTTAGTAGTTCGAGTTGATGGCACAAACTATTGACACGAATAGCAGGATGCAGTGTAACACTAAAATAAAAACAGCACCAAAAGGTATGTGGAAATTTTTTAATTTTCATAAAAAGTATTTAGAAATTTTTTTCCGAAGTAAAAGCTAGATACCAGCAGCAGCTAACAAGCAACAGTTGCATGAGTCACAGTACTAATAAATGTGCACTGGTTTCCTTTGTGGTGGTGAAGCAGTGGCATGCAGTGAATGCGGACAACGTGTCACAATGACAAACATGATGACACCGACGACCCTATCCCAACCCCCTCTTCCCCTCAAACTAGCACTTTGTCATGTCATTTCAGCTGTGAGTACAACACTATTTGAACAACACCAGCGCCAGAGTCCCTGCATAAATTTTAATGTTGCCGCTGCTACAATGCCAACAACAACAACAACAATACGAGGGCTTGCAGTATTTATGTGTTGACGAAAAATTGCAGCGACTTCTCGTCACTTTTATGCCGCATTAAGTGCGAAATGGGCAAAAAGAAGTCCACTCGTTAGGACGCAGAACGCACAGTGTTTCATATCGAATAAGCTAGTTGGACAACATTGAAATTGAAACAAATTTGAGTGGATATGAAATGGAGAAATAGAATTATTTACAAGAAGCTGGCCAATTTGCAAAAAAACCTTGGCAATTAACATTTACCTCCCCCAACCCAAGGAGATGGTTTGAAGCAGTGTTGCCCAGTTAGTGACTTCGATGTTGCATAAGCTATTTTTTTTTAAAAAAGGCACTTTAGTGCAGTCTTTGGTTTTCGATTGTTAGCCTGAAAATATGACTTTATAGCTCCGAGAAAAAAAAATTTTGTAAAGTTTCATGTGTTCTGTTGATAAATATAACATATTTCACTTCCAAGTCCTTCACTGAAAAAATCCATACGTTTTTCAAAAACTGACAGCAAATGTGTTAATTTTTTTCAAAAACATTCTTAACATTTTTTAAATATGTTTCCGTATTAGACTGACCTAAAAAACCGAATGGTCTTTTTTTGGAGCATGTTGAAAAATGGTGGCCTCGATAATCTAGTGGTAGCGAGCTTGAATGTTGCTCAGTAGTCCCGGGTTCAAATCCTAGCAGAGCCATGGTCCTACGCTATAACCTTTCTTTCCTTATTTCTAATCAAAGAAACTTCAAAACATCAATTTACGATGCAAAGTTGTAGTTGGTGGTGGTAGGAAAAGTTTATGGAGAGGAATGCTTAGTAACTTGATTTGACTTAGGTCAAGGCATAACACTTACTTCAGATTTAATGTCATATGTTTCTACAGCTTCTGCCACATTAAAAACATCCTACACAAAAGTCACACTTAATGACTGCCTTCTTCTTTTGTTTGGTATCACAACGGACCAGTAATTTGGTCTAAGTGGGCTGATCTAAAGACCTGCCAACACCTTAGATTAGGTAAGGTAAAGGTGGCGGCCAGTCAAAGACCAGCCCACATAGACAAGATATTTGGTCCGTTATGATACCACAGGGGATCTGCTCCTCTTCTCCTAAGCGCTGGCGTGAAACCACCCTGAACTAATAATAAAAAGCAGTAGACGCTTAACGTCTTTCTCCTCAAGATCCCTAACATCATCAAAAAAGAGGCTACCTAGATGTTTATGTCTTCTGCGGGCTAAAGAGGAGCATGAACAGAGAAGATACGATACCGCTACCTCCTCTTCCTCATCCCTGAAACTACTGGCGAAGTCATTTGCATAAACCCTCATTCAAAGGGCATGCCTATCTATAAGACAGTGTCCTGTTATAACGCTTATCAGAAAAGAGAGATCTTTCCTCGCCAATTGAGTGAGCTTTGTCGTTCTTTTTTCAGTAAAACTAGGCCACATCTGTTTAGCCATGTTGCAGGTTTTTTGTGGCATGCCTAATGTTTCCATGTCCGGCAGCAGGGTTGCCATGTATCTTCCCTAGTGAGCTCATCCGCTCTACAATTTTTAGAATTGGCCTTATACCCTGGTACCCAGACCACATGAATGTCGAACTTATCGGCCATCTCATTAAGAGACGAGCGAAATTTAAGGGCTGTTGGTGATGTTAGGAGCACACCTGCAAGGGACTTAATCGTTGCTTGGCTGTCCGTAGAAATGTAGATATCTTTAGTTCATATCTTACTATACCTCAACCCTTCCACAGCTCTATAAATAGCCATTTTTTCAGACTGGAAGAAGCTGCAATGATCTGGCAGTATAATTGAGGTTCTGATGTCCAGATCCGTTGAAAAGACGCCTCTCCCAACTTTGCTGTCAAGTTTTTAGCTGTCAATAAAAATATGCGCGCCAACTTGGTTTAGCGGCAGTAACCCGTCCCATTCTACTTTGGTTGGGATAACTGTGTGAAAGCCGTTTCTCGAATGAGGGAGCGGCAATAGTGTAATCGATGTTGCTGGGAACTGCTCCTGCAAGATCGATAGTGGAGAAATGACCTGTATGAGTGTTAGTCCACTACGAGATTGCTTTCAGGCGGATGAATGTTTCCTGCGCCAACCTTTTTGCCATAATATAATAAGCAAAGAACCGCATTTAGCGCTTCCGATGAAGTTGACCCAAGCGCTCCGCGTACTTTCCCTAACAATTCGCAATTAGACTGTGTTTTTTGTGCTGTTCACTACACACATACATCATATAGCAAGATTGGCCTCATTATAGCTGTGTAAATCTAACGTGCAATATTCGGGGTAAGCCCCCACGTTTTACCTAAAGCTTTCTTACAGGCATATAAAGCAACATTGGCCTTCCTAGTTCGCTCAAAAATATTCGGTTTCCAGCTTAACTTTCTATCCAAAATAACCCCTAAGTATTGTGCCTCTTCCACGAAGTTTAGCAGAGTGCCATCCAGACGTGTAGGAACTATGCGCGAAATTTTATATTTCCTCGTAAAAAGGATCAGTTCAATTTTTTTGCGATTTACTCCCAGCCCACAACTTTTGTCCCAAGTATTGACATCGGAGAGCGCTGACCCAAACAGCTCCGAGAGAGTATTAGCAAACTTTCCCTGTGCAGCAATAGCTACGTCATCCGCATAAGCAATCAAATTGCAACCAATCTTTTCTATTTTTCTCTGAAGTTCATTGACTACGAAGTTTCATAATAAAGATGGTAGAATATACCCTTGAGGAGTGCCTCTACTCACAAATCTCCTGGCCCTTGAGTCACCTACAGATGCACTGGAGACTCTGCTGGTCAGCAGGTTTTCTATCAATACACATAGTGACTCATCCACCCGAAGCTTCATGAGTGCAAAAATGATTGCCTTCGAAAGAACATTGTTAAAGGCACCTTCGATATCCAGAAAAACTGTCATTGTATACTCCTTATGAGAAAAAAAAATTTGTATAAAGATTACCAGGAATTGCCTGGTAAAGCTGAAAGCAAATTTGTATCTATGCTACAACGAATATGAGCGTCTATCAGTCTTTCGAGTGTTTTCATCAGGAAATATGAAACACTAATGGATCTAAAGTCCTTTGGACTCGATTGCGACATCCTACCCACCATTGCGATAAATACTACCTTTACCTCCCTCCATTTTAATGGTATATATGTCATGCCAAGGCAACCTTTGAAAATGACAGTGAGCAATTGAAGGATTATAGACGCCGTCAGCTGCAGAGCGGCTGGAATTATACCATGAGGCCCAGTAGACTTAAAAGGCTTGAAGCTAAACAGAGCCCATTTGATCCTGTTCTCTGATATGATAAAAGTAGAGTCACTCTACGTCAGAGATCACTAGGTGTGAGAGGGGTCCACAGAGCAATCCGGGAAACGGGTATTCAGAAGAAGATTAGGGGTTTCCTTGCTAGAGGATATCCAGGTATCGTCTGACAGCTAGGACTAGAAGCGAGGATCCCACGGAGTCTTGATGCTTCGGAAGATTCCTCTATATTGGCGCAGAAAAGTCTCCAGGAATTGCGCTGAGCCTTTCGAAGTGCTTTCTTAAAAAATTTTAAACTGTATTTATACTCATCCTGGCATTGAGTTCTACCCGATTTCTTAGCATTATTAAAAATCTTCCTGCATTGCGACCTTAGATTACTAATTTCCCTTGACCACCAAGATGGTTTTGATTTGGCTCTTGGTGCATCCTTAGGGCATGAAATTTCTAAAGCCGGATTTAGAATCCCCGTCAGCTGTTCCACGATTGAATCTAGTTCATGTTTACGTTCATGTTTATGCGGATTATCTGAGAGAGGGGGTACACTCAAAAATATTTGTGTGTAAATATTACTAATAACTGCATCCATTCTACGAATTTTATTTGTAGTTTTCAGCCACGATTAAGATTCGTAATTCTGTCTGAGCTGGGGCTTGAACCTCGGCTCTTTAGTTTACAGGCCACGCACTCTACCAGTAGGCTACAGTCACTTTACAATCATACAGTTCCTTACGTTCTATAGATGTTCGGCAAATAAGGCTGAACGATTTCGGTTTTCAATTTCTTAGACTCTGCTAATAATTCGTACGGTCAGCCTACGAAGGAATTGTTTCTACTAATATTATTTTTCATTCGTAAATAGTACGTAAGCATTAGTAAATACTACGAATGAAATGAAAGAAATTACGAAGTTAGTCGTACGATAAATTTACGAATATTATTATTTATATGTACACAATCATTCGTACAATGCACTAATACGAATTGATTTATTTTTGTTTACGAATATCATTAGTAGCTATATAAAACAAATATATTCGTAGATACTACATCAGGTATTAGAAAAATTGTACGAATGAATTCGTAAAGATATCACAATAGAAATTCTTTGTATATTGAACGAATATTTGTAGAATTTACGAATATTTTGTTTACTATAATTCGTAGAAATTTTACAAATAAATTTTTTAAGTGTAACGATGCTTCCACTACCTCCCTAAATTCACACCAATTTGTTTTCTGCAGATTCCTAAAGACAGCTTGGCTATTGACGTGGCTTTTTAGACCAAATGTTATATACCTATGATCAGAGAAGGAGTGCTCCTGAAGCACTTTTCAATCCGTGATCCTATCATAAAAGAAGATATCATAAATCATAAAAGAAGACTAGGGTAACATCTAAGACTTCACGCCTACCGCGAGTAAAAAAAGTTGGCTCATTCCCAACGTTACAGACATATAAATTACTTTTAAGTCAATAATCAAACAAGAACTCACCTCTTTCATTTACGTCTCTGCTTCCCAGACTGTATGGTGTGCGTTCGCGTCAGCACCGATGGCCAGGCCATGCTTTTATTCTCCGACTTAGTGACCAGATGCCGAAGATTACAAGCCGGCGATGGCTCAGGATGGTCATGGGCTAAATACGCCAACGCAACCGAGCAGCTGCGCGATCCTAGCTCCAGACTGACTACCACCAAGTCTTGATCATTGAAATTAGATAGTAAAAATGAGTTAATACAGGTTTTCGCTAGTATGCCGCCACCATAACCTACTAACCTAATTGTGTTCAAGAATAATTTCAGTAACATCTTAAAAAGACCTACTGAAATTTTTGACCCAAAATATTAACCCTTAGGCACTGCTAGTCTCCAATTTTCGAAAAGTTTAGCCACATAAATAAAGTTATTTTTCAAAAATATATCAATAGAGAATGTGATGTTTTCGAGTTCGCTGAACATTATGAGACTATTTTTGTTATTTTCCGATCGATTTTTCTATTAATATTCAACCAAAAACAAAATTTGATTGCTTTTTTAATTAAGAGTGATTACAATAATTGGGATGTTTGTCTTTTTGTTTTAAATAAAAAAGGATTAAAAAATTTATTGACTTTTTACATATTACTCAATTTTTTACACATAAAATCTAATTTTGTGCATAAAAGTGGTATGCACTTCGTCTTTTATTTAACTATTCCTTAAAATGAGCCATCAAACAAAGAAATCGAATAAAAACTAACCAGAGTTGTGAAAGTTAACTTTTCGAAAAAATTTAGTTTCCTTTCTTGTTTTAATAAAAAAATCATAAAAATTCAAATTTTATTTATTTATTTAAAATATCTAAATATTTATTATTTAAAAATAAAATTTTAAAAATTTATTTGAAAACTTCCAATATCAGTAATTTAAGCTTTTTTAACTTACCCTTTTCAATTTATTTTATTTATATTCCTTTAAAAAAATTAATCGTCCTTATTCTTGAACCCGCGCTCGCTAAAACGACGTCGAAAGAAAATTGTTATATTCTTGAAACTTTCAATTTCGACGTTGAGATCTGCAGTGATTGTTCATATCAATTATTGGGCAAACGTCGTCAAATAAATATTTAAATTTTTGATCGTCGAAATGATCTTCGATGACAATTCATTGGTAAAAGTGAGCTCTCGACGACGACATTTACTCGACGCGGATTCAAGAATAAGGGTGAATATGTCACAAAAAAATTTTTTCAAATTTCAATATTCTTTAATTAAATTCTATTCTTTTGTACTGAGAAACAAGGAACAATTTCAAAAATAAACAGTACTAAAAGGTAAAAAAATTTAAAATATCCAATTTATGAATTTGAATGCCTGATATCTTAAATATTGATTTTGTAAGGGGAGTCACCGTTATTACTGCAAGGATACTTTTTTGTTTGAGTGCGACTCAGTTCATCGTCGTTTTAAGGGCACAGTCACCATCTGATGATAACTTAGTGGTCAATTCATGGGCAGATGCCATATAAGAATTCTAACGAATTTGCTACACTTGATAAAGTATCAATCCGGTGACCGGATATGAAAGTGGTGTTAACCCATTAACCGCGGTTGGGTATTTTTTATCCATGAAAATAGTTCTGCAGAATCGATCATATCTCAGGATTGGTAACAGCTAAGTGTTAATTTTTTTGTTTGTTGCTTTAAGAAAACATAGAGCTATAAATTGTTTTTGGTGGGCGTCGAGAAATTTTTACGTTACATACTATATTTTCCAGGTAAAAAGTGATTATGTTTAAAAATCAGAAAATTTGTGTTATTGTGTTATAAAAAATTTTATATACCTATTAAAACAAATTTAAAAAGTCTCTTAGACAATTAATCAACTATACCTGCTATTGATAGAATATTCCCTATATAAAGCTGTGCTGTAGTTGCAGAAGGAGTTTGTGCCCATTTAGAACACATTAACGACGGTTGGGTTTTTTTATACCCACCTTAAGTCTCGACTTCGGTGAATGATACATAGTTGGAATTTGATGTGGTAGTTCCTGTGATCAATATAAGAAAGCACATGAAATTTTTTAAAAATTGTGCGAAGCGTTTGGGAGCCGCAATTGTCAAGTCACACTGTCAATTGTTTGGCGCCATGAGTATTTATCAAACTTATTTTTAATTACTATAAAATTACTAAGAGCCTGTTGACTACGAATCATATCACAACAATAAAATTCGTCAATTCATATGAAAAAGAAAAAATTAATAAAAACTAGCAGATAAATTTTATAGTTTCATTGTGTTGAACTTATTTTGCTTAAAATTTTAACACTCAATCTTTTATTAGGTTAGGTTTTAAGAAAAATCAATAAACCCTTAACATTTAAAAGTGTTGGCGCACAGGCCTGTAGCCAGTGGGGCAAGGGAGGGCAATGCCCCTGAGGATGCAGATACAAAAAGAATATATAATTCATTGAAATGTTTTTAATTTTTAAATTTTTTTTTATGCATAATGAATTTTTATTAATTTTAAAATAATTTGATCTAAATCTAGTTTAAATCTAGCAAAAATTTGAAGAAGCAAAAGATTTAAATCAAAACATGCATCTTTGTTCTTAATATATAAATCTGAATAACAAATTTGCATCAATTTGATGCAAACGACGGATGCGGTTTAATTCAATTTTTTATTTGTTTTACTTAAAAAAAGTCTTAAACATATGTTAGCCCATTTTGTTACTCTTTCTTATATTCCTAGCCACTTTAAATAAATCTTGTATTTTTACCTTCATTTTATTGCAAAGTCCTGAATTAATTTGTATATAATTTTTTATGTATTAATCCCATGTATAGGAACATCTACGTATCCATGTTAATATTATAAAATTAACTGTTTTTTAATAAATATGTGTAATGTATTCATTTCCCACGTTAAAAAATTGTTTTTTTTTTATTTAAATGAAAAAACAAAAAGTTTCCCCCCTAAGATTCATGCCTGCCCCCTCTGTCTTCTTGGTCTGGCTACAGGCCTGTTGCCGCATTAAAACATCTTAAGCTTCAAGATTATCTTAAAAATAATAAATAAAAAATAAATTAAGAATAGAAAAAAATTTCAAACAAGCACAAAAAAAAGATACTGAAGTTGAGCTCTGGTTAATTATTAACTACGTTTATTAAATCTCAAGTCAAACAAGGCTTAGACCAGCCTGAAAAACTGGACCTTAATAGACATTTTTTACTAAAAGTGTAATATTTTGTAAATTTCGAGTTTGTTTATTTTGACGAAAAATTTCCCCAAAGATCCAAAAATGCAAAATTGTAAAAAACGACATCACGAATTTCCATGGCATTGTCTTAAGCTATTTTTTTCAAAAACTTGCTAAGACCAAAATTCGGATAAAAAAAAAACTGTTGAAACTTAAATTTTTTTCAAAAATGGTCAAAGTGCCTCTATTTGGCATTTTGAACACAAAAAAAACATAATAAACAATCGATTAAACTAGGTTCCACATTTAAAATGACTTCAATTATTTAAAAAAAAAAAAATTTCTAATTTTAGTAAGAAGAAATTTTGGAATTCCAGAGCTTCCAACATATTAAAGGTTCAACAAAAATCAACAAATTTAATCGTAATTATGGGCATTTCCAGAAAAAGTCTACCGTGGCCAAAAAATTAAAACTTATTTAAAAGTTATTATTTTATTAATCATTTAAGAGAGACTTTTTAATTTTATTAGTTTCAGCAATTTCTACATAAATTCATTAACCATGATGATCAAATCGACTGCACTGTTTCACAAATGTAATTTTTCTTTTACGTAAATGTTTCGTAAGCTTTTTTGTTTTAGTAAAAATGGAAGGCATTGGCTAGAGATAGTAAAAAAAATGGTTGAGGCAAGGAAAGGACAATATATTTAATTTGTTTTTTAATAACTTAATTACATAATTACTTAACTACCTAATTACTTAAATACTCAATTATACTGCAATGGAAATTTTAGTAACGTAACGCCAGATCAAAAATCCTAATAAAAAAAAACAGAAAAGATTTTTTAATTTGATCACCTGGAAAATAAACTTATGCTATTTTAAAACCTTCAAAAAAAAGTTTTACACAAAAAGTCTTGCCCAATTAAGAGAGTTTTGCAAATTTTGTAATCCAAGTCAGAAATCGCTTCCGTTTTTTTGTTATGTAACGCCTGCACATATTTTTGCTTATATCTTTCGATCCTTAGGGTTAATTGTTGTCATTGTTTTTACTTAATATAGTGCTACTTAATTACTACGGAAATATAAAAAACTTTTTAAAAATTAAACTTTTTCGTTCTATTTTTTTAATATTTATTCGTACAAATCGTCCGTAACGCCAGTTGGAAATGCCCAAATACATTTAATGATCGGAGGTCACAGTTTCAATTCATATTACTATTAAAATTATTTTTAAGTTGACTTTATATGATTTAAATACAAATTCTAAATGTTTGATAGTTTAAATCATGACAAACTTTGACCTTAAGCTCGTAAACGATTTTAAACTGTCAAACATCTAGAATTTGTATTTAAAATCAAGTATGATTTAAACTATCAAACATTTAGAATTTGTATTTAAATTATATAAAGTCAACATAATAAATATAGAGGTCATTTAGAAAAAACTTTAATCAAATGGTAGAGCTCGACCAAACGGAAAACAGCTGAAAACAAAATCAGCAAAAATTCTAAAAAACAACTTCAGTAAACATGCTTTGTTAGTGCAGACTTCCAGCAGGCTGTTGGACTACATATAATAACATAAGCATAGAAACTAAAGTAAAACAGAAATACAACAACAAATGTGACATTATGAAATTGAGGAAAAAAATGAGAAATTGAAGCTTCAAAATCTCATCGCCCCGATGGTGCAGTGCGTCAACGCGCTTGCACGGGCAATCACAAAGATTTCTGATGACGCGTTTAGCACCGCAGAAATTGTACAATAAAATCAATTGCTAGTGGTTTTTTTTTCCTTTCATATTGAAAAACTTTGTTGTTGTTGTTGTTGTTTCTTTGGAAAAATTCGTTAGAACAATTAATTGTTCTAACTTTGACCTTAAGCTCGTAAACGATTTTAAACTGTCAAACATCTAGAATTTGTATTTAGAATCAAGTATGATTTAAACTATCAAACATTTAGAATTTGTATTTAAATCATATAAAGTCAACATAATAAATATAGAGGTCATTTAGAAAAAACTTTAATTATTTTTAATAAAATTTAAAAAAAATCTGTCGTTTTTATTTGTCAGTTTTTACAATATAAATGCAAGCGTATTAACAGAACGAAGTTTAAGAAGCATCGTTTTAGAAACTTATGAAATAATTTTTTCCAGCCAACTTATTCTAGACGAAACACTATGCAACGTTGTCAGTCGGCGTGAAGACTTCCTTGCTGTGAATATTTATGTTATGTGCCGCAGTAATTCGGATATGTCGCGTTTGTTGTTTGAGCTATTCTTGTTGTTGTTGTTGTTGTTGTTTTTATTGTTATGCGGCTTGTATTTCAAATAGCGCCATAAACTAGCTGCAGCTTGTTAAACATTCTAAAATTTCAAAAACAAGCATTTAGCGGATAGCCAGTCTACTTCAGTGATAGATGTACATGCAGTGTCAGTGTGGATGGCCTTGTTGTTGTTGTTGGTGTAGTTGTCAGTGACAATGATTCGCTGATGTATGTCCTGGATGCACTGATGATTGCCGCTACTGATGTCGCTTAACTGAAATCGCACGTTGAAATTTATAGCATTAAAAAAGCTTTAAAACTTGTTTTAGCTGTTCTGACTGTTTAATTTTTTTTTTTTTTTTTCTTTACGAAATTTATCCGAACAAGCTGAAAAACTTTAAATCATCAATGTTTTTGCTGTTGCTGCTGTTACTTATCGAACTAACTACACTCAGAAAAAAACACCTATCTTTTTGTGATAAAAAAGTTCTCTATTTTCGATAATAGAAATTTTCTTTATTTCAAATAAAATTTACTTCAATTATAATAAATTTTCACATATTCGAAGAAATATTTCCTTCCTTGTGGGAAATGAAAATATTTCATGTCTCTAATAATGATAAGTATTTTTCTCTCACTGAAAAAATCTCATTTATAGAGAAAAATTTATAGAAAATGACAAATGTTCTCTATTGTTGATAAATAATTCACTATGCGAAATATTTTCTTCAGTAACAACAAATCCTTTCTCAAAAATTAAAAAGACTTCTCAAAAATCGATATATTTTTCTTATATTGAATGAGGTACGAAAAAATAGAAAGCGTCAGAGCAATTGAATAATGTTGTGAAAAGCATGTGCTGCATATTCTGCATATTAGGACGATTGTTCTTTCAAAAGGTTTTTTTTTACTTAACATAGCAACACAAAGTGATGTTTATTACTACTGTTTCTTTGGATGCATTTACAAAATCGTTTTTCAGAATAAATTTCGGGAATATTTATAAAGGGTCCCGAAATTAATACTTCTACTTTGCGTAGAACTGCGTTAAAACAAATGCTTCACAAAAATAATTTTTTAATCGTAGTTGCGGATATACTTCTATTATTTTTTGTGAGAAACTATAAACGTAACTTAAAGAAAAAATTTATTAAAATTAAATAAATATTTCTCTGTTTTCGGGAAAAATTTATACAATAAAAAAACGGTTGAACGTATTATAAAGAAATATTTTTCTATTAAAGAGAAGGTGTCTTTTATTAATGAGAAAATAATTCTCTTTTTCATGGAAGCTTTTTGCCATTTTTAGGGAATTTTTGGGATCACTTTTAGAGAAAAGCATTCTCTGGAGCAAAGTTAATACCATTTTTCATATAATATGATGCCTTTTTTCTCATATTCCGATAAACTTTTTTCTGAGTGTAAGGCAACAAATTCTTTTGTGCATTTCTACCAATTTTATTTGTTGCCATTTTCGCTTTGAGTTTTGTTTTTTTTTCTATTCTTTGTTTCTGCACTTTGCTGGAATTTTTAATTAAAATTTTGCTCAATGTTTTTCCATGAAAACGAAACGAAAACAGAACTTTCTGATTTTATTTTTCACCAATGAACATGTAACTGTAAATGAGTTAAAAAACTTGTATTTACTCTGAGCTTAATTACGATTTTTTTCAATAAGCATTATTATTTTCGATCTATGTCGAGAATTATTTCAAATAAAACTTTATTTTAGCTTAAATATACGAACCTGAATACAGTTTTAGAGGCATTTTAAAGCATTAAAATTAAAGAATTTAAATTTAAAAATACATTTCCACAACTTCGCGGAAGTATCTCACACAAATTCATCCGCTCAGTTCTTAAAATAATCAGATGACAGACAACTGACAAGACAACAACTCGTAGAACAGACAAATGCAGATTTGTAACGCATGTTGAACGCACGTAATTTGTCGGATTTATTTTCCAACACGCGCACACACACGCATGCGACACACGCCCTCGTAAGCGACAAATTGATTCGCAACTCATTTAAATAAAAGTATAGCACATCAAGCATTTCAAGCAGAGGCAACGCACGAGTAGCTGCCACGCACTAATGATGCATTAAATAAAACAGCAAAGAGTTTCTTAACATTTCTGCTGAGTATCTCAGCGAATTTCCAAAGTCTAGAAAAAAACATCCTGTGAAAAAAACACAACAATCAACAGCGCAAATTAAAATAAACGGATGTGAAATTGTCATGCGATACTTTTTGCTTGAGATACAATAGCACGATATCCAAAAAAATTCACAAAAAAATCAAAGCAAATGCACACAAAGATAAATCGTCAAGCTTCAAAAAACCAGGTTGTCACGCAAAAACAAAACGTTTCAAAAATGGCACATACAGAAAATTCCGCATTTTGCAGTTATTTCGGGTTACGCAAAAAAAGATGTTCAAAAATGTTAGTGAGATTTGCCGCAGAACTGGATTAGCAGCTGTCAACTGCGATGTGCTAGTTATTGTTGTTGTGTTTCTTTTTGATGCATTCACTGATAGACCATAGCCCATGAATTCGACAGCTTCAGATATTTGAGTAGATTTTCAACCTCAATACGAGTATTTGGAAAATCATTGCAAACACTGAAGGGTTTTCGAAAGCTGCAGCTGACTTAAAATGTTGATGCTTAATTCACTGACACCTCCTAAACGATCGTCTTAAAGGGAAGGCAATATTTCAGAAATTTTGGGTTGCTAACTAAAAATTAGATCAAATTTTGTAAGCTTAATAGTTTTGCCAAAAATCAAAATAAAAAAATTTATATATAATTATTTATATAAAACGGGTGTGTATCGGGTTAATCTTAAGTTTATTTAATTGTGCTCGTTTGATAAGCATAATGACATAATGTTTAAGAAAATTAAGCTGCCTACATAACATAGATCAGGCACACAAGCTTATAATACAACATTCGGCCGAAACCGAAACTGGTTATTAACATAAAAATTTAAGTTTTAAACCTTTTAATACATTTTTTTAATGGAAAAAAGAATACCATTTCAAACATATAAAAAAAAATTTATATAAAAAAGTATTCTTTGGTTCAATTCAAGCAACAAAAACAGGTGCAAAAAATTCACATTGCAAAAAATTATATGAAAGTACATTATTTATGTTAAAAAAAAAGTACATTTTATAATAAAAGAAAACAAATGTTTAGATAAAAAGTGACAAAAGGAAAAATACAATATCTAACAATTTGTCACAACGGTAAAATTGTATAAAATGTTATTTCACAAGGATATTTTAAGTTTTTTATTTTAATAACTTTTTCAAATTATTGTATGTAAAATTAAAAATATTTCATTTATTTCACAAAGTGGTTAACTGAAGTTCTTTTTAATCTGTAAACAATACCGAGGTTACAATTAGTGCTCAACCGATTCCTGAGTCTTGCACCGATGCACAGCAAAGAACTGCAATGAGTATCCAGCTATCGATGGTTCGAAACAACAAAAACAATAACATTAAGAAGCGAGGCTTAAATTGCTAACTGAATTAGGCGAATTACAACGATCATGAAAATATTGAAGTTGCTTTAAAAGAGTGGAAAGAGTTAGGCGCTGGCCATCGCTGCTTTAGAGGACAGAGTTCAAATAAACCCCTAACTTCTGAACTACTTATCATAATTTGATCATCAAAAAATTTATTAGAAGTTATTACATTCGATTATACCTGTGTATGTACGATTTTGTATCTACAAAACAATTTAAATAAAAAATTAGTCCAAAAACCCGACTACTAAAAAGCATGATACAAAGAACTACAGATAAAGTATTGCGCATGTCCGCCATCTTTGCTGTGACGTGCAAGGTGCTCCTTGGTTAAAACGTAGTCACAATTTATTCATAGGGTATAAAGATTTTAAAATGCCTACATTTTCTTATGAAAACTTGTTTTACTGATATGAAATAAATATTGTTTTATAAAGCACATGTCCAAAATAAAGTAAATATATTTTTAAGTAGTGTTTGTGAAGAAAAATTTGCATATTTTGTAGGGGTGCTTTTTCCTCTTTTTACCGATTTACACAAAAAGCGGCTACGTTGCTTGATGTGCTTGACAGAATTTTGACTGTTTTTTCGTTTTCATTTTGCTATCTTCGTCACTTTTCTACATTTTCTTTTGAATGTATTCATCAAGTGTCACATTTGACGAGCACCGATGACGAGGTGCGCAGTAAATTTTGTTTGTTGCGCCGGGAATACTTTACCTGTAGCTCTTTGTATCATGACTAAAAAGCATGCTCTAAAAAATACAAAACAAGATAATATTCTCATTTGAAATTGTTATGTACATGCAATCTAAGCAATATTTCTTGTCTATTCAATAAATACCTTACACATAGGCCCTTATTATGAGTTGCTTTCGACGTTCGATCTTCGCTGGTTATCGAACAACAAGTATCGAAAGTTAAATTCTTATTATGAGCAGTGCAACTCTATCGAAATGTTCGTTGCTCATCGAAATTTCAGTCGAATAGGATTTTGCTTTCGATGCAATGCGTGCTTAGCAATAATTGTTAAAAATTTAAGTATTTTGTGATTGTGTTTTCCTTTTTAAAGACTACAAACTAATAGTGAACTGTTTTTGTAATTTTTATGCAGGTCTAAGGTGGTGAGCAACAAATCACAGTTAGAAAAACTGGTCTTATTGATGGAGGCAAACTTTGACTGCAAAGGATATTTGTTCCAGGCGACAAAGACATGGGAAGAACTCACGATGGAATTAAATTGCTTAGGACCACCAGTTAGAACAGCAAAGTGGCTTAAGATAAGCTAAAGAAAGCGTTGCTCAACCCTTTATTATTTCTAGCCAGTTCCGTCAAGCTTTCATCCTCTTCTGACGAAGCGTCGAATCTTATGGAAATTATTATCGTCATAGTTATAACTTTTTTGTCTTATTTATTGCAATCAACTTTCAAACCAATCGTATTTAGTTGAAATAAAACAACAATCACCTGATAGAAATATACTACCTTGCAGAAACAAAATGAACGAAATTCACAAAAGCGCTACTTTTTGTCGAAAGCACGTTGTAATACCAAATGCAAATTCGTTCGATCAGGCCATTCGACTACAGTCGAAGATCGAACGCAGCTCATAATAAGGGCCATAATATATTTTATTATCTTTAATACATATTCATAGTGATGTTAAGAAGATATCCGTTATCAAAACAATACTGTTATCAAAAACAATAGACAATATATTTATAAAAATATGCCATCATTTAAGTTTTTTATTCTAGTGTAAAGTTCAACTAAAACGTATCTTAATGTTGTATTTTTTTTTTAATTTTAATATTTACACAATTTTCTATGGATCCATAAAATCCGATAATCTGCTTTGGCTCATTTTTAAAATTGGTTTGATTAATAGAAGCTTTTATAATGAATATCATAACGATACCACCAACGAAACGCTAAAATACTCAACATTATTACTAATTTAGGTCTACTACGAATAATCCTATTTAACTTATATCTCACCCATTCTTTATCCAAATAAATAAATACATATTTCCAACTCAGTACACATTACATTAACACTTTTGCAGCAAAACATACATGACAATCACTTAAATTCAAGTTAAAAAAGTAATATTGGATCATTACTTTTCTAACGCAATCTTCACTTACACACAGCTCTAATGTACACAACAACCATAAAAAAGCAGTCAACTTCATTTCAGTCACATAAGGATGAGTGAGAAAAAAGCAGACAGAATATTTTCCAAAGATATAATTTCTAACAGATGTTAAATGCGTTCAACAAAACCCAAAAACGCACGAGTATCAAACAATTTGATAAATAAACAAAAAATAAAAGCGTTCAAATGGAAATGAATAAAAAGTAACAGTTACAATAAAAAAGTTCAAGGCAGAAATGAAACCCTACTCAACGCAATCGCACCACCAAAATGTATCATAGATGTAAAGCATCACTCTATCTCTCTTCCTTTCCAAAGTGTTTGCATCCAACTCCATCAATTGCCTCTAATTCCTTTTGTCAATATTTGTCCAACGAATAACGATAAAAGCAAAGATGTAGTCAAAGTAACACGCTTCACAACAACAATTGACAAATATTTGAATCTTCCAATGAAGGCAACTTGAAGTAACACCCACTTAAATATACAGCAGGTTGTTTATAACATTTTCATGGCTAAAACCTAACATTTTGCACAGCATGTTAAACGTAGTCTACAAAGTGGCCAAAATGGACAACACGGACAAAACAAAAGAAGATGCAAAAAATCTCGGCTCTTGCTTGTTTGCAAGCTGGCCAACTATCAAAAACTTTGCACTTACTACGTTTTCTATGCCTCCAAGCACCAAAAGCATTTGATATATCGAAACCTTTGTCAATACTTTGCATGAGCTTAAAGCACAAACTTGTACGTGGCTAGCATTCAATTTCTGGGGCGTTCCAGCTTCAGGAAAATAAACACAAAAATAAACCTGCTAAAACGAACCATTTTCACATCCGGTGAATCCGGTGTCACATTTGATTCAATTGAGATTTACCTGAACGTGACTGAAATGCACAATTAAAACTGTTGAATGGGTTGGAAGAGGAGGCTGAGGAAGAGCGAACGTGAGGATGAAGTGGTAGTTGAATGGCAGCAGTGAGTGTCTGCTGAGTAGTAAAGAAAGAAAAGCTGAAAAAAAAGGTTAAGTAAGGCAAAACACTAAAAACAGTTTTGATAAATGGCCATGAATTTCTTATGAGTTGTTGTTGTTGTTAAAAAAAAGGCTAAGTCAAGAGTTGTAAGCCTCTGAATTGAAAAAATACTTCAAAGATTTTAAAAAAAAACATTTCTCGTATTTCGGCAACACACGAAATTTAAGCAATTTTCCTACAGATGTTGCCAACCGCAGAAACAGAAAACGCAGTTAATGAAAACGCGAAATGTATTAAACAGTTGCCATAAATAACAGCACAAAACAAATAGCACACACACACAATTCCAAAGAATTTTCTTTAACAGCCAGTCAGCTAGAATTGCTAGCAGCATTTCATGTAAATACAAAAAGCAGCTCAAAATAAACTTCAACTTAAAAACGACAAATAGTAGACACTGCAAAAGATATGCAGTAAAAGTCGACGCAGTTTAAACAAATGCAGCAAAGTGCCGCATCACGTGATGCCAAAACGAGGCAACTCTTCCATGGCACAAATGTTGCAGCTAACACGAAAATGCTGTACGCAATGCTGGGTGCCCAGCAAATGGCAGAAGATACAGCGAATGGCGGAAACCCGCCAAAAGAAAACTCAAGCCACTTTTGCCCCCCCCCCCCCCACTCAACAACACAAAGGCGGGAATGGTCGAGAATGACGTGTGGATGGTTTTTTGCGAAGATGCGGATGGCACCAGACGCAAAGGCAGAACTAGAGAGCAAGCATGTTGCAGAAATTCCTCTGTAAGATTTAGTATGAATTCAAGAAGCAAAAACAAAAACAACCTACATGTTAGAGAACTCAAAGTGCAACGGAATGTCTGCGCGGAGGTGCAACAGTTGTTGGAAGAAATAGTTGGGCGAAGATGCTTGGTAAGCTACTGCAGGTACGTTGAGACAGCAGGATTTGTGGATAATTCATTGTAGCAAAAGACACAATAAAGGCTCTTTAACTTTAAATAAGCATAAAACTAGTTCATTAACCCAGATTCGCACTATTGAAAATTGCTTATAAGTAGCAATGACTATTTAATGATGGTTTCACAATGATGATTTCACAAAGACATCAGTGACGCTTGTTTGAGTTTAAAAAATTATAAGTTATTTCGCAATGACCGAATTGATAGGAAAGGTGGGCGTGTTGCTATTTACTGCAAAAACTATTTAAATGTTAATCTTAAGGAGGAAAACCTAAGAAAAATTTTGAAAAAATCGAAAAAAAAATTTTTCCTTCAGTGTCTTAAAAATAATATACCAAAGGATAGAATTCGGCAAAAGAGTCTAAATGCCCGGTTGGAGGTATATGAAAGTATTATACGAATATTTAGTACTTTAGCAAATCTTCACCAATCGATTTTAAATCGTGACAGTATTTTCAATATACTTTTATCTATCGACACACGTAATATAAAACATTTTGTAACCTTTTTTTTTTTGTTAAAATTGTAACTATTTTATGCGATCACGCATCATTTCGCGTAAAATCAATATATCAAAAAATCCACGTTTGTCGATAACTGCTAATGTATAGATACTGACCAATTTTTGTTTTTTGTTCCATATTAAAAATTAAGGGCGTAAGGTGTCCGGCCATGAACCTTTAAAAAAACAGACGCCTTCAAACAAATACCGCACAGCCGCCATTTTTTGCCTTTTTTTTCGTGAGTTACTTAGTTTCCCCCTTAAAAAACTTAACGATTTAATTATATATACTTTTTAATAAAGCTTCGAGAAAATATCATTAGCAAGTACTGTAGCACAAATATGATATTTTAAAACTATTTTCATAAAAATCGGCCCAGTGCTTTTGGAGTTTACCTGTAACAAAAAATGTTTACTTTAATTTTATATAATAGTAGGTATACTATAATAGTATATAACACGGTTCGACAGAGGCTTGCACCCATGATAAATTCCAATATATTTTGAAAATAGACATGAAAAAACATACATGTACGTGCCTCGTCATTTTCCTAGAGCACGTCAGATTTTTTTTATTCGATTTTTGAAGCTTTTTGTGATGAAATGATCACAGCCGACGCTTTAAAAAAATGAAATGAGGCTATAAAATATAAAAAAGTGGACTTATTGAATGAAGGCATTTTAGAAAAGTTATTAAATTTTTGAGGTTAAAAATCAGTAGCATACGTTACTTATTTTTTTTAGCTCAACACTAAAAAGAAATTAAATTTTATAAAAGCTTTAAAATAAAAACAAATGTTGTAAGGACTAATGTATTTTAAGTCCAACTGATTAAAAATTTTGGACGTTTGTTTTTTCGTTTTTTTTTTTTTCTGCAGGATTTGTGTCTCAGCAAAGAGACTAGCAATATTCAGCTAGCATGTGTCTCGAGTCTTTTCCTTAAAACGATTTTCCAAAGTCGATATATCCTTGTGAAAATGTTCACCATGCTCGTCACTGAAATCTCTTAGGTTTGACAGGAAAAAGTCCAAATGATTGTGGAAAAAAATAAATTATTACCATCATTGTCACCATAAGCAGAAATCATTTTTTTCACGATTTCTTCAAAGTTTGCAGATCTGTGACTTCCCAAAAAGTTCTTTACAACACCTACCATCAAATATACTTGAAAAGGGAGAAATTATAATAATTTGATTATTTGGAAAACAAATTATTTTTCGAAATATGTTTACTCCTTCTATTTTAACCGCACTCAATTTTGAAAAGATATCTTTTAATAACACAAAAGCATCACTGTCATTAGGGCATCCAATTTCGGGTCCGTCAAATTTCGGATTTGAAAAACACAATCCCGGGATTAGGGATGTGTAACTGCCAGCAAAAGTTGACTTCGACTTTTTCAACCGTTGAACTTTTAGAAGTCGACTTTTCAACTTTTTTCGAATTTTTTTCAAATATTTATGTACCGATTTTGTAGGGCAGTTAAGAAACAAATATGAAAAATGTGATTTATTGTTAGAAAATAAACTAAAACATGGTACTTCAGTAGATAAAAAAAGTACAAAAAAACAAATTATTGCAATTTTAGTTCTTATATAGACAATCAGACTTCTTATGAATAATTTTGCCCGGGTAATCGGAAGAGGGAGAGTTAATTTTCAAGATAAAATTTAAGAACATTTTGAAAATTTTTATTGCCAATTTCTTCATCAACGTTCAATATTTATGAATGTAAAAAAATGTGATGTCTCTATCTGCTATCTTATAAATGAAAACTGCCTTTTCCCATTTCCCAGGAAAAATTATTTATATTTGGCTGAATATCAAGCCCTAACCGCCGAATTAACATATGAGTTATAAACCAAATTTTATTAAAGAAACATTTTCCTTGTTTTTTTTTTTGCATAAGCGGTACACGTAAATTTTATTTTTGTGTTAAATTTAAGTTTAGATCAGTTTAACGTAGAGATGTGAAATTTTTGGAGATGACAACTTTGTTGTCGTACTATCGTTTGCATTTAAAAATTAATTTCAGAAAAGAGGCGCATACGTTTATTCGGCGGTTTGTGCTCGATATATTTGTACACCAGTGAATGCCAGTTAAGGGATCCACATGTTTCGCAATTGGTTCGCTATGAGACCAGCATGAGAAAATAACCTTTCGGATGGCTCCGAAGTTGCAACAATTGATAAATATTTTTTTGGAACGGCCCAAACAAAAGGAAATTCAGTTTTCATGCATTTCCAGACAACAAGCGGATTTTTATTAAGTTTTCGATCAGCAGCTGGACGAGCCAGATAAAGGTGCAGCTGAGTGGGCATCCCTTCAATTTCATCAGTTGTAGAGTCCATATTTGTTTTAACCACCTCATCCAAAAAACATAATATGTCACTGTTATCGGATTCTTGATTATTAGATGTCGATGCTGCTATCACATCTTATTCATTTGAAATTCTTATTTGTCTCATTTCGGCATTCACAAGGTCACCTAAATAGAGGGGGGAGGTCACCTAATAGATTCTAGAAGTGTTAAAAAAGCGTATGGTTTTACCAATTCAATATTGTAAATTTTTTTGTGATTTCAATGGCAAGCACTCGTTTTAAATTTTTGCCAATTTGACTTAAAGCAGATCATTCCTCTGTTTTCTATAATAGAAAATTAATCCATTTGAGCTTAGTTTGAATATTGTGAATATGAATATGTATTGTGGCAAAATAACAATTGTTACCCAGTATTTATGATATTTCTATGTGTTTGTTGTACTGTTTTTTTTTCGAAACAAAATTTGAAGCTCAAAAATAAAGAATTTTGATAAAAATTGTCACCTGCTTTTCGAGTAGTGACAATTTCATTAAAACATTTTGTTACGCACACTTCCACTTACAGTCTCTTTTTTTTTTAATTTTGCCGACCACTATTTTACATTTATCGAATCAAGAGTTGCCAACGCAGCTTTATTTGTTGTTAAACAGCTATTTAGTTTATAAGTTTAGAGAAGACAGTTCTCAGATTAGCGTTAACGTTTTTGTTTCGCATAAAATGAAAAAAGTCGTAAGTAAAAGTCGAAAGCAAAAGTCGACTTTCAACTTTTTTCAATATCAGAAAGTCGATTGCCAAAATTCGAAAATTATCGAGCAAAAGTCGACTTTCGACTTATTTCGACTTCGACTTGCACATCCCTACCCGGGATCCCGGGACTAGTCCCTGATTTGACAAACCTTAGAAAACGAATTTCTTGCAAGACGTAATATGAAGTTTCAAAGTAGTTATGCCTTGTTTTAAAACACAAAACATTGCAGAAGATTTTAATATACTAGAACACACAGGATCAATTCTTTAAAAAAAAATTAATTAAATGAGATCATTCAGAAGGTTCATAAAATTATTGAAAAAAAAATAAAATAGTTTATTAATTTTAGTATTTCTAAATAGGAATTTTGTGATCTTTTGTACAGCTTGTTTATGGAAATTTTTTTTTTTAAATTTTAAGGTCACATTTTTGTTTTTATAAGTTAGTATTTTTTTTTATATTTTGTTCAGCTAGTGCAGTGTTCTTCAACCTGTGTTCCGCGGAACCCTGGGGTTCCGTGGGACTTTTTAGGGGTTCCGCGAGCAATTAAAAAGAAATTAAATATTCGTGTTATTAACAGTTATTAACAGTTTAAAAGATAGTATCCATGGTTTTTCCCTTCAGGTGGATGAATCTACAGATGTTGCTGGATTAGCAATCTTATTGGTTTTTGTACGATACATTACTGAAGAAAAGGCTATTCAAGAAGATATGCTCATTTGTAAAGCTCTACGCAGCAAAACAACAGGTGAAGAAATATTTAAATTAATTGATTTATATTTCGAAAAACACCAGATATCGTGGGATTTATGTCACCATGTATGCACCGATGGAGCAAAGGCAATGCTTGGCAGCTTCAAAGGATTAGTGGCACGCATAAAACAAAAAAATTCGCACGTTACGAATAACCATTGCTGTCTTCATCGACATGCTCTTGCAGTCAAAAAAATGCCAGAAGAACTGAAAGGGGTTCTTAATGATTGTGTTAAAATTGTAAATTTTATAAAATCACGACCATTAAATTCCAGGTTATTCACCTTGTTATGTGAAGATATGGGAAGCTTGCACAAAACATTATTGCTTCACACGGAAGTCCGGTGGTTGTCTCGTGGTAAAATATTGACAAGATTTTTTGAATTACGAGATGAAATCAGATTTTTTTTAACTGAGCATTCACACGAATTATCAAAAAAATTAAATGATTTAAAATGGCTCCAACAAATGGCTTACCTTTCAGATATATTTTCATATTTTAATGAGGTCAATCTTTCACTGCAAGGACCAAATACAAATATTTTTAAAGTGAAATATAAGATAAATGGAAGCATAATGAAATTAAAATTTTGGGCAGATTGTATTTTGAAAGGAAATACTGAATGCTTTAATAATTTGAATGATATTCTTGTCATCAACAATGCTGAACTCGATGGAAAAGTAAAAAAATATTTGATGCAGCATTTATCGGAGTTACAAAGCACTTTTTTGGATTATTTTCCTGCTCAGTCAGAAAACTTTGATTGGGTACAAAACCCATTTATTGAATATTGCGATACCTTTCAACTACAAATGAAAGAAAGAGAAGAACTGATAGATATCTCAACTGACTTCACATTGAAATCAATATTTAATGCAAGTGATATTTTCAATTTTTGGCTCCAAATTTATAACCAATATCCTGAACTTTCCAAACGAGCAATTAAAATTCTTATGCCATTTGTTACCACTTATATGTGTGAAAAATCTTTCTCACTATATATTGCCACAAAAACCAAATACAGAAATAGACTGGATGCAGAAGATGACATGCGGCTGCAAATTACAACAATTATTCCTAATTTCGATGAGATTTGTAATGAAAAACAGGCACAACCTAGTCATTAAATTTGTATTTTTTATTACATAATTATTTTTAAGTATTATTGAATTAATAAATGAAATGAAATTTACCATCCAACACTTTTTTTACATCACTAAAAGTTTGAAAAAATGGGGTTCCTTGAAAAACATTATCTGCTGGAAGGGTTCCGAAGACCGCTAAAGGTTGAAGACCACTGAGCTAGTGTAAGAAGGTTTTTATTTTAATATTTTTTTAAATCGCATTTAGGTTTTTCTCAGATAGCATCATTTAATTTTTTTGACAAAAAATTGAGTAGTATAATAATTTTAGTATATCTCAGTGACAATTTTGTGATATTTTGTACCGCTTGTTTGAGGAAGATTTGTTTTTTTTTTTCATTTTTAAGGTCACATTTCGATATTTCTAAGGTAGTATAACGTCATATTTTTACAGCTGGTTAAAACAGATTTTTATTCTTGTATTATTAAAATCACATTTCAGTATTTCTTAGGAAGTATCATGAGCTTAACACATTGGGCCTTACCAATGCCAACTCTAAATTAAGTGTGGGCTTTTCTGTCATTATTTCTTTAGAATTTGTTGTCAAAAAGCTTACACTAAAGTTACAGCCCTATTCTGGCAAAGTAACAGTTGTTACCCAGCCCAGCAAACCAAAGTTTACGAATTTGTCTGAATTCCGATTAGTTCGTAACTATTTCGAGAATTCTTAGCAAATTCGTAACTATTTCGCAAAAGTAATTTCGGAACATTTCCGAATAATTCGAAAGAGTTACGAAATCAAATTTTCAAATTTAAATTGTGATGTCTTTTTATATTTCGAGTTGAAAAAAATTGGTAGGCCATGAGCCTAGCGGCATTTTTAATAATTTTCCATTTGTTAAATGATTTAGTTTTAAACAACTTTTTCTTTAAAATAGGTGATACTAGAGATGGTTCTAATTTTAATTTTTACAGATGCAAATACAAATGACATGTCAAATTCACATTGATATATGTTCCATAATAGTAGTTGCAAAGGATCTGTAATTTTTGGCATGTCATTTGTACGAAACATATAGTCTGGGGCATCTTAAGCAGATTGATGAACAAAACTTTGATTCGAAATTGTTATTTAATTTTGTACTACATACAGTACAAAAATCATTGAGAAATCGTTGCGAATTTGATGCTCCATTTTGTTACGAATTCGGTGCTACAATTCGTTAAGAAATTGTTATGAATTTGTTACGAATTCGTAACGAAAACGATAATTCAATTGCTTACGAATTTGTTACGATGCTCCAATTCTTTACGAATTTGTGACGAATTCGTTACTAAAATTCCTTCCGAATTCATAACGAATTGTCGTAACGAATTTGTGTCAACCCCTCCATACGATTTTCGTTACGAAATCGAAACAAATTCGGAATAATTTCGAAAAATTCGTAACGAATTCGTTACGAATTCGCAAACTTTGGTTTGCTGTGAGTAATTTTGATATTTGTATGTGTTTGTTGTAATTTTTGTTTTCAAAACAAAATTTGAAGGTCAAAAACAAAAATTTAAATGAAATTGGCACTATCTGAAAAGCAGGTGACAATTTTTATCAAAATTTATTATTTTTGAGCTTAAATTTTGTTTTCAAACGTAAAGAATTGTCGTAACGAATTTGTGTCAACCCCTCCATACGATTTTCGTTACGAAATCGAAACGAATTCGGAATAATTTCGAAAAATTCGTAGCGAATTCGCAAACTTTGGTTTGCTGTGAGTATTTTTGATATTTGTATGTGTTTGTTGTAATTTTTGTTTTCAAAACAAAATTTGAAGGTCAAAAACAAAAATTTAAATGAAATTGGCACTATCTGAAAAGCAGGTGACAATTTTTATCAAAATTTATTATTTTTGAGCTTAAATTTTGTTTTGAAAACAAAAATTACAACAAACACATACAAATATCAAAAATACTCACAGCAAACCAAAGTTTGCGAATTCGTAACGAATTCGTTACGAATTTTTCGAAATATTTCATTCCTTGTGGAAAACGAAAATATTTTATGTCTCTAATAATGATAAATATTTTTCTCTCACTGAAAAAATCTCATTTATAGAGAAAAAAATATAGAAAATGAGAAATATTCTCTATTATTGATAAATAATTCACAATGCGAAATATTTTCTTCAAAAACAACAAATCCTTTCTCAAAAATTAAAAAGGCTTCTTTTCAAAAATCGATATATTTTTCTTATATTGAATGAGGTACGAAAAAAATAGAAAGCGTGAGAGCAATTGATTAATGCTGTGAAAAGCAAGTGTTGCATATTCTGCATATTATGACGATTGTTCCTTCAAAAGGTTTTTTTTTTTACTTAACATGGCTACAAAAAGTGATGTTGTTTCCCTGTAGCAAAATCAACTAAATTAAAAGTAGTTGAAAAAGTATTTTTTTGTCAACCACAACTAGTTGAAATTCTGACTTTTTTCCATAGAACGAACTAACATATTTTGTATGGTGATGTCCGCTAAATAAGTCAATTGACTTTCATTTGCATATGTTTTCAACTACTTGTTAAATTAGTTGAATTGAAATTATTTTTTTAACTTCTATAAAATAAATCAATTGAAAACTAGTTAATATTCAACTTACTGAAGATGAATTTAAAAGCATAAAAATTTTAAATTTCTATACATCAAGAGATCATTTATTTTATTGTTTTGAAAAAAAAAAATACATAAATTCATATTAGTGAAAGCCAATATGATATTTGATATTTGATATTAATAATATTTAATGAAATAGCATGGTTAAATATATCTAAACTTGTAATCCAATACAAATTTTTAATAAAAACATGTCAAATTCAATAAGCCACTTGTTTTGAAGTAGTTTTTGAATTAATTCATATATAATGCAATAAAAACTATTCAAAATTGAAGTGGGTGCCGCCAATATAATACAATATATATACAATATAATATAATACAAAGTAGTTCATAAAATAGTTTATTCTAAACTAGTTTTTTAATTAGTTGTTTTTAAAAACAAGTTAGTTTGTTCCTATAGGGTTATTACTACTGTTTCTTTGGAATTGCATTTACAAAATCATTTTTCAGAATAAATTTCTGGAATATTTATAAAGAGTCTCTAAAAACAATGCCACAACAATAATTCTACCTCTTAACACATTTTTTACTAATATCTTTAAAACCGAATCACAATTTGATATTAATACTTCTACTATGCGTAGAACTGAGTTAAAACAAATGTTTGATAGAAATAATTTTTTGATCGTAATTGCGGATATACTCCTGTGTTTTAAAGATAAATGTACGCAATAAAGAAATATGTTGTATCAGTGTTAAGATAATATATCTTTCTTTAAAAGAAAGTGTTATTTTTTGTGAGAAACTATAAACGCAACTTAAAGAAAACATTTATTAAAATTAAATAAATATTTCTCTGTTTTCGAGAAAAATTTACACAATAAAGAAAACGGTTGAACGTATTATAAAGAAATATTTTTCTATTAAAGAGAAGGTGTCTTTTATTAATGAGAAAATATTTCTCTTTTTCATGGAAGCTTTTTGCCATTTTTAGGGAATTTTTGGGATCACATTTTGAGAAAAGCATTCTCTGGAGCAAAGTCAATACCATTTTTCACTTAATATGATGCCTTTTTTTCTCATATTCCGATAAACTTTTTTCTGAGTGTACAATCATTAAAAACTTCAATCATAAAGACTTTAAAAATTTAAAACTTTAAAAATTGATTTAAAAAAACTGACGTGCTGGAGGAAAATGACAAGACACGTGTATTTTTTTAACAACTATTTTCAGAATACTTGCAAATTTCTCAGGGGTGCAACAAAAATTTTGATTTTGTCGAACCGTGTAATATAATAATAGTATATACTATTGTACTAAAACACTTTCTAACGATACCTAGTACATTGTTTCGATATTTCTATCTCCTTCTTATTGTCATATCGCCTACTCTCGCTCTCTACCAACAACATTCGTCAATATTAACACAACTGTCAGCACGAACGTGTTGTGATGACCCGAAAGTACCTGATCTACTGCCACGTTGGAGTTGAGTAAACAAGCCAAGTTAACTGCTGCCTAACTCCAGCTACACATGAGTTGTATCAAATATCCAGCGAATTTGAACTCGTCTGTGTTATCTATAAACGTGCAAGTAGCGTCTGGCTTCGAAATTCCGGTTGAGGTGAGAGAACAAGAAAACTGCTGGGGAAAACAATAGAAAAAAATAGTAAAAAAGAAAGACAAAGTACGGAAAAACGTGTTAAGCTATGCCACGCTGCAAGCATTCTTTCAAAGATTTGCTGTTAGGCGCGCATGCAATTTTATTACCAGATTCCAGCGGACTTTAGCGGAAACAAGCAGCAAAACGTGTGTTCTTGGAATGTCTATAAACTTGGGTGACAATATTGTGTATAGAAAATATGTTTTTTTTTTTCTTCAGCAGAAGATTTGTACGCAACGTTTTCTTTTTCTCTGATGACAAAAAAAAAAACACTAGTTGCTTCAAACATTTTCCATAAGGTCTTAAATCACCCTCATGGAGGTATTATTTTTCTATTTATTTTCTCTATTTGTTTCCAAGCTAGTTGTTATGAGAAACCAGTTACCGCCATAAGCAGAGCGCAGCGGATTAGTTGGGTTATTGAACAAAGGCCTAGAATACCTGGCGTAGCAAAGGATAGGGAAAGAGAAATTGACATGATATACAAATTATATTCTCGCTCTTTTGCTACTCATATCCAGATAAGTCTACAAAGCAGGGGTGACAGCAATTCCATCTGAAGTGATGCTGATATCTTCAGGTTTTCGCTTCTTTCATCTGTTCATATCATCGTGGTGTTATTCTTACTTCTTACTTTTCTTCGAAAATTCTTACTTTTTGAGACTGAAGACTCTTTAGTTTTGTCAGTTTGAGATGAATTGGGGAAAAAAATTAGATTCTACACCACCCCACTCACTTCTTCTTTCACAATTTTAAGTGTTCTTTTAAATTTCACATAAACTGTAACCATTCAATTTTGATAGTTTTCAAAAGAAAAATTGCCACTTGCTACAGATTTTTCTTGAAAATCGTCAAGTCTCCAATATACTCTACAATTCTCTCAGTCAAAACACAAACTCTCTTGATTCTCCCTCTCTCTTGCTTGCTGTTGCTCTTTACTACTCACTGTTTGTGGAAACTGGAAACACTTCGACCATTTATAATCCAAACTGCCTGCCATAACCTCTACCATGCACTCTGGTCGCACCCACACAAACTCACTCAACGACTTGTGTAGCCATCGTTTAAAAAGCCGTAAAGACCGACCTCCTTAAATCGGCATATAACACGAACATTAAAAATTTCGTTTATGTTCCAATGCATGGCTTTTGGCGTCTCCTGGACTCCACTCATTGAAATCCACTTTATGTGCTCCCCATCATACCATGTCGCACAGCCTAAGCCGGCGACTAGCTGCGACAAACGACCAACCAAAGACTGTGTGAGCGGCCGAGGAACCATCTCGTACGAGTATTCACCAGCAGCAGATTGAATGTGCATAAAATTTATGTTCTTTCAGTCCATAACGACGGGTCCGCGAGTGTTAACGTGAGTGTGCAAGCCTGATTGCGTTGTGCAATCTGGATGCGTTCGTTACGTGTACGTGCAGTTAAGACCTTTTCGTTTGATTCAGTTTTCTTATTTTAATAGATTTTTGGTTCTTAGCAAAAATAACAATATTTTGAGCTACAATTTGTGCCAATAAATAGCATGCGTACAAAAAGTTTTAAAATTTTAAATTTTTGCCTTAAATTTAAACCTTTGCTACGTGAAAAGTTCAACAGCATGTTGCCAACACTACTGCTGCGTATCGACGTGTGCAACACATTTTCATCCACACATTGATGAAAAGTGCAAAATCCGGTTGTTCGGCAAAATCCGCAGCTTTCCGTTTAGTGCAACTCGCGGATACACGGCATTATTTATAGATACACTTTCAGCGAATTTTGTTGGATCAGCACAAAACAAGTAAAAATATTGAAAAAAAAAAAGAAAACGTTTAAAGCAAATGAAAAATACTCGGATGTGTCTGCATGGCAGTGGAAAATGTGGCCAATTGTGTGATTTGGTTTAAACAAGTTTGACATAAATTTTCTGTGCAAAACCTGTTGCATCGTACCAGCAGCATTGTGGAATAATAAATATTTTTAAATGGTTTTTCATTTTGTTATATCACACAACAATCGCACGTATCTATCGGATGTTGCAACTCTCGGATGCTGACCATATGTTGCAGTGAACCTAGAGAAGAGATAAGAACACAACAAAATTGGTATTAATTACATTTTACTCTCTGGAGCTTAGTGCTGAGTTTGTAAATTATTTAAGCAATTTTAAAACAGTTTTTGAAAAGCGGCTTACATTCAGGTAATTATAGTCTCGCTCTGCTCTTAATTATGAAAATTAAGCTTAAGGTGAAAGCTTTGGACTAAACTACAGACACAAGTCTAGCAAGAAAGACTGAAGCTAGTTAGTTATTTATATTTAAATAAGCTAGTTATTATTACGAAATGTTTGATAATCAAAAAAACTGCTTAATATTTTTCATAAGCCTTATATTATTTTGAATGCAATTCTGTGTAGGATCGCTTAATTTCTATATTTTTCTTTACAAACCCAAGTCCTTTTTTTTCTCATGAACTTAATGATGTTGTTAGACAAGTTCAGGTACTGAAAGCAAATTATTGCAATCTAGCTATCAGACCCATTTGTATGTTCTAGGTAGATATGTTGTAGATGTTCACGGAAAAAAATGAATTTCTTGTATCAGGCAGTATTTTGCTTGAAGAGATTAACTTAAAAAAATTGTATGTCCTTAAGTTAAGCACTCTTTCTAACCCAAAAATTATATCCATTGCAAGAATCAAGTTCAAATGCACAAATTTCTTATGCAAACAAAACAAGAAATATGCTTCTGAAATGTAAAATTTTCAATATTAACTCCAGAAAGGTAGCAATATTTTAGGGTAGGTTTTTTGTTTAGTGCTAAAATGCATATCATTTTGAAAGTGTGATATAATAATGGTCTGGAAAATAATTTGTCTTTAGAAAAACTCGATTTTTACTCTTAAATAAAAAACTTAAAAAATAAATACTTAAAAATAATTAAAAAATTAACAATATTAAAATGATTCAATTGCATCAACTAAATTATTCAGAAAAACATTCTTGGGTCATTCTTTTACAAATCGTACAGATTTGAACAAAAAATTACCGACCCATTTTTGACTTGCATGAAATTTTTTTACGGGTTCTACAATATATTGAAAAAAAAGAGACATGTGTTCGAGGATTTTTTTTTTAAATGAAGGGCGTTAAAAGTTTGAGAAAAAAAAATATATTCTATACACATAAATAGCAAGTTGAAAGCTTATGCTATAAAATAAAAATTTTCCAATTTCTCATTTCCTTATACGTTTTCATAAGCTTCACTTCAAGTCTGTCCCGTACAAAGCTTGGAATCCATTTTTAACCAACTTCCCGATGAGCTACAGTTTTGAAACTTAAAATGTAGCTCAGAACTGAAAGACAGCACAACAGTCACTTATTTTATTGACTGAACGTTTATTTGTTTGGCTAAAATGCGAAATTATATGATTCGTACGTACATATGTACATATTAAAAATCAAACAAAAATACTGAAAAGCTCATTAACATTTTCAAATTTCAAAAATTCACAGCTCAAATGAATTTATTAGTATCTCATTTAGAAAAAATTTTGATACGAGTTCTGTAGCTCATAGCGTAAAGCGATGGATTTATAACCTGAAGGTAGTGGGTTCAAGCCTCAATAATTCGGACAGATTTTTTGTTTTTTCTTTATGAAACAAATTCAAATTTTGAAAATTCACCACTGTGGGTGAAAAAAAAAATTGTAAAAAGTAGTTTAAATAAAATTATTTTATTTATTTTATAAGAAAGTAGTTTGATTCATTGTTTTTTAGAATACATTTCTTTGTGAGTTCCATAGCTCAGAGCACATGGCGCTTGCTTTATAATCGTGAGTTCGAGCCTCAACAATGTCTTTTTGGTTTTTTTTTCTGTGTTCATTTTTAATATTTATAACTAGCACTATCTCGGTTTCTTTAACAAATTTTTTTGTCACCTTCAGTGGTGAATTTTTGAAAATTCCAATTTTTAAAGTTTTTGACAGACTAAAAATTAGAAAATATTTATTTAAGTAAAAAATATGTTCAATATAACACGTTTTTAAAACGAACTAAAAAGTACAAAATAATTTAACCTAGAGTAGGGCTTTTTGTTCTCCTAAAAACGTGGAGCGTATGCTATAGAGAATATTAACCCTGCATGACTAACCTGAGCAAACTTGAATCTAACATCCATGCAAGGATTTCTGTCCTAACAGTCCAGGGACCTGGGTTAAGAAATCATTTGTTCACTAGCGTATTGCAATTGTTAATAACGCTCCTAACTATACTCTATAGCATGCGCCCCACGTTTTTAAGAGAACTAAAGGCCCTACTCTAGGAAAAATTATTTTATACTTTTTAGTTCGTTTTAAAGTCGTGTTCCATAAAAAAAAAAATTTTTACTTAAACAATTTTTAATTTTTTTTTTCTGTTTTTTATTTCTCTTCTTACAGATCCTTTATACGTTTAATGATCATACGCTTCGCCACACCCCAATCCTTTGAATTTTTTTTTTTAACTTCAGATTTTTCCGTCTTATATTAATACAAATTCATGCTGAATATTTAAAAAACTAAACTCAACGGGTTCTGGTGTTGAGCATTAATGGGTTAAGGTCTCATGAAATATTTACTTTGTTACTCTGCTTGTAATGTTGATAAGGAGGTATGGCAGGTATATTGTGGACTTGCCATTGTCTAACCAGAAATAATTATAATAAATTATCAATAAATGATAATTTATAAATGATAAAATGAACCTTAGTTCATGCGACTTACATCCGTGCAATAATTATAACAATGTCCTTGCATTATGATTAAAATAACTAAGAACAAAAACTTTCATAAAGCTCAATTCGATTAACAAAGAATTTATGCAAACGTGTGTGAAACATCCTCACCGAATGAGCTCAAGGTTTTTTATTTTTATTATTTTTCCCCCCTCATATTGTTTTTGTTCCAATCTGAGGTTCTTTACTCGTTTTAGCCTTTGGCATTCATTCGTACCTTGTTGTTAGTGTTATTGTTTGCTTGTTACCAACAGCTGCTACCAATGTTGCAAGCACAGGTTGCAGGCAGCTGATTGCCACAACTTTGAATAGGTTCTGTTTTCGCAACACGCTAAGAAGGAAAACAAGTTTTTGTTTTCTTGAATAATCAAAAATAAATGTTGAAAGTGTTGGCGTTAAACTTTTTTGGATATACATACTTATAGCAAACGTTTTATTCACAAACTCTTAAAAGGGAGTTCAACCTGGTTATTTATTGCATTTATTCCCACAAAGACAAAGCTGCGCATGCGCGCATTCTACACAAACTCATTTGGCCAGTCAGTGTATTTTCTTAAGCAAAACTGAATCAAGGCCTCCTGCTGTGGAACAGTTTAAGCGGCTGAAGTAAACCCTGGTAGCCTGCTTTGAAAACAACCATGCAGTCAGTCAACCAGCCAGCGCCATGTTGTGCTTGTTCGATTCCCACTCATTGTTGGTGGGTTGAACTCGTAGTTCTTACTGTTGTTGCTTTTATACCCGCACATATCTTATAGTTACTTGCAATTGCATTTTAAAAACTGTCCTTACGTCGTCATTCGTTCGTTCGTTGGTCTCACTGACTGCCATTTTGTCCAAGCAACTTTTGGTTCAACTCTTGAGGTGTGTTAAATCTAAACAATTAATGCAACAATAGCAATACAAGCAACAAGTGGTTCTTATTGTTATCGTGCTACCTTGGGCAACCTTAAGCATGGAGTTTTTTTTTTCATTTGGTAATCACCTTTTTTAGGATCTTGACTGCATTTATGAGTTTTCATGTTTGTTGGTTTTTATTTTAATTTAATACATACTCGTACGCGAGTGTTTATTCATGAGCACAGTTTTGTGTTGCTGTTTGTTTTATTTGTTTCGTTCGAATTGTTGTGGTTGCTGAGAAGGCGAATGACCTAGTATTTGATTTAGTTTATTGTCCGTTTCGAATCTATGTTGCCAAGCTTTTTATCAGTTTATACTCTATGGTGGACGACACCTTATACAGTTAGCGTAGTGTCAAGGGTTTTACGAGCTGCATTTATAACTCGATAAATATTTTTTAAGAGCACCATTTCTTTTTTTTTTTTTCTTCTTATCGACCACACTTCATATTTCAAACAAGTTGTTAAATCTAAAAAAATATCATGTATCATAATAAGGTCAGTCATAAAATAAGAGCACACACCACACATTAAGACAAATTCAATAGCAACAACTGCGATAGCAACGACAACGCCAACGACAGCAACGGCAACAACATTGCCCACAGGTAGACATTTCAAATCAATTTGAAATTATTGGAGTTGGAAATAAATGTGTTTTATTTTCTTTTCAAAATGCGTTGAATCGACATCGATTGATATCGAATTGAAACGCAAACTCGATGATTAGGCGACGACTATGCTTGGACGGAAATCGTATCTAAGATAATCCGATTAGAAAGCAAACAAATAAATAGATAAAAGGATAGAAAAATATTAGATAGAGCACTCTAACACAAGTGCAACTGGCGTAAGTGAAGCTCAACGTGATCAGCTCAGAAAACATTGCATAGCTTAAGGCGCGCACACACGCATATGATAAGCATCTGTTAAGCGTTTTTATCCCTATAACTTAGAAGATAAACTAGAGCTTAATTTATAAGGGAGCACACAGAAAAATGTGCAGGATAATGTTAAACTAAGAGCTAAATAACATAACTGGCATCTTCATAATTCAGTCACAGCAAAGTAATTGTGCCATGTTATTTTTAAAAAGTCTAGATTTATGCATTTAAGCAGAATAAACAATTCATGATAGTCATATCTCAACTAATATTTCAACTTCTATATAGCTTTCGACAAACTTGTTATAGAAGCTACGTAACTTCTTTCATTGCTCTTTATGTATTCTTCAGCTACCGTCAACTATCACTTTAGCCAACTTTACATCTATTCTTTATATATTGGGGGTTGGAATTAGTTTTAAAGGTTTTCTAAGAGATGGCGTAACTATCAATAGATCGCATCGGGCACACCTGCGACTATATTCATTTCAAAGCACATTGTCTAAGCTTAATTTTTCAGTATGTGTCATTCCACTGAAGTGTAAACAACATATATTTTTTTCTCTGTGAACATGTCGACTTTCGTTCCAACAAAACGCAATTTGCGGGAAGGTTTACTTTTGTGCTTCCATTTGAAGAAAAAAGCGGTTGAAGCACAACGCACGCTTACTGATTCTTACGGGGACTATGCTCCATCGATTTCTACTTGTGAGTACTGGTTCCGTCGGTTTAAAAGTGGTGATTTTGATACGGAAGACAAAGAGCGTCCGGGCCAGCCGAAAAAGTTTGAAGATGAGGAATTGGAGGCTTCGCTCGATGAAGACCCGTGTCAAACCATTCAAGAATTGTCAGAATCATTGGGAGTCGACTTATCAACGGTCGGCAAACGCTTGAAGGCCATGGGAATGATTCAAAAGCAAGGAAATTGGGTGCCGTACCAGTTGAAGCCGAGAGACGTTGAACGGCGATTTTGCATGTGCGAACAACTGCTTCAACGGCATAAAAGGAAGAGTTTTTTGCATCGTATTGTCACTGGCGATGAAAAGTGGATCCATTACGATAATCCTAAGCGAAAAAAATCGTGGGGACCACCCGGCCATGCATCAACATCGAGGGCCAAGCCGAATATTCATGGCGCCAAGCTTATGCTGTGTATTTGGTGGGATCAGAAGGGTGTCGTGTACTATGAGCTGCTAAAACCTAACGAAACCATCACTGGGGAACGCTACCAACAACAATTGATGCAATTGAGCCGAGCATTAAAGGTTAAACGGCCGGAATATGCCAAAAGACACGACAAAGTGGTTTTTCAACATGACAACGCACGGCCACATGTTGCAAGAACCGTCAAGGAAACGTTGGAGGCGCTGAATTGGGATGTGCTACCCCACCCGCCTTATAGCCCAGACATAGCCCCTTCCGACTACCACCTATTCAGATCGATGACGCATGGCTTGGCTGAGCAGCGCTTCACTTCTTACGAGGATACCAAAAAATGGGTCGATTCGTGGATTGCCTCAAAAGACGAATCGTTCTTCCGGCGCGGAATCCATATGCTGCCAGAAAGATGGGAAAATGTTGTAGCTAACGATGGATAATACTTTGAATAATATACATTGTACCGTTGTTTCTAAATAAATGCTCAAAAACCGAAAAAAAACCTTTAAAATTAATTCCAACCCCCAATATTTAAACAAAATTTTTATCAATCAATATTAATGAACTTCGCTTCTTCGACAACTAAGAGTCACACACGAAAAATAATAGAAAACAATTACTATGAATTCGACAATAATTATATTTAATGACCTCATATTTGCATCGAGTCTATGTGATTTAAATTTAAGGGACTTTTTTTAAAGAAGTCTAAAAAGTTTTATTTATACATATCCAAGTAATCAAATAAATTTTTTAAATAATATTTTTTTTTAATAATTATCCCAAATAACCAAGAAAGTAACCCCCTCTGCTGCAATGGTTGTAGTTTTCACAATACCTGAAAATATAAAAAAAAACGTTAATCAAGAAGATATTTCTTGGTCAATGACCAGAATAGAAAAACAAATATTGAAATTTTAAAAAAGGGCTTTGTTTTGAAAATTGCGCTCAAAAATTTGATAATGTCAATGCTACAATTTGTGTGCAATCAAAATATTGAAGGGTTATTTTATAGAAAACTAGCTGATGTACCCGGTATTACTCGAAAGTCATTTATATAAACATGTTAACATTAAATCTCGATTAAATGTTTTTTAAAATCTGGAATAATGAAAAACATGTTGAATTTAATTTGTAAGCTACCGTTAGACAGGTAATTGAACGAACTTTAATCCAAAAAAGTTTTGGAAAATCTTTTTGTTGGTGGTTCCATCTCTTGAGGTGAGCTAATTGAATTCAAAGAAGGGGTACGAGAAACGTATTTTAAAAATAAAAATAATTTTTCTACTTACCTTATCTCAAAGCTAGCAAAATTAACTTTTCAACAATATAAAATTATGGTGGGACTCAATGCATCCTTGAGATATGGACATTTTAATGTCTAAACAAAGCATAAAACTAAGTAGATTACTTTAAGGAAAATTTTATATAGTCCAAAATGTTCTTAATTACTCTAGACACACATCTGTATTCTTTGAGATAAATGGGGACGTTCAAACTGTGTAGAGAATTTTAAAACAAAACTCAGTTTTATTAATAGTCTGGTATGAAAAAATAGATTTTTAGCCATAACTTTTGATTGGGTAATTTTTTCACATAAATTATTTTTGAGACTTGACTTTTTTGTAAAAAATATAAAAACAACATTTTGGAAAAAATAAATTGTTGTTTTCATGATAAAAACAGTAAAATAATTTTTGCGCTTAGCTGGAAGAATTTTTGCAAATAAATGCTATGTCATATGAAAGGTAGCCAAATGTGCAATTTTCAATTGATTTCATTTTTACAACAACAACAAATTTTGAGTCATTTTTGAGTAAAAAGTCAATATTTTGGACCCTTTTTGACATAATCATAAAACATATATAAAATGACTTAACGGTATAGTTCAACCTATTTTTGTGAAGTGATTTTATTGAACTTTTGAACAAAAAAAAATTTAAATGAAATATATTAATGGACAGCGGAGATATTTGCATCGAAAGATCCAACTTTGATTTTCATGTCGTTTTTTTCTCATTCTTAGGTTACGATTTTTTATGACAAAATCGTTGCACAGAAAATTTCTCCAATTTTGAATATATGTGTGTGTTTTTGATGCCAAAATAACAATTTTTTTTTTAAATTAAGTACACCAAAAATTTCGATAGTAAAATGTATTATAATAACAAAACTACCGTTATTTGAAAAATTTCGGAGGGGGCGTGGCAAAAACTAAGTATGTAGCATTTTAAGTTGGGATGGACTACATATGTGTACCTAGTTTGAGTGAAATCTTTTGAGCCTTTTAGATTTTTATAAAGGCCAAACCAACAAACAAACAGAAAATGAATTTTATTACTATAGATTAACAGCCCTATTCTGGCAAATTAACAAATTGTTAACCAGTATTTTGAATATTTCTATGTGTTTGTTGTAATTTTTTGATTTCAAAACAAAATTTTGATAAAAATTGTCAACTGCTTTTCAGTTCTTGACAATTTCATTAACAAATTTTGATTTTTGAGCTTTAAATTTTGTTTTGAAAACAACAAACACAGAAATATTCAAAATACTGGTTAACAGTTTGTTAATTTGCCAGAATAGGGCTGTAAGTATAAAAAAAGATGAAAAACATCAAATCCATCGAATGATTTCTTGTCGAGTTATAAATATATAGTTTATAGAAAAACGAGTTGAAAGATAAAAGAAGTACCTGTCTGGCCTTAAAAGGATGTAGCTTTACAAAACTATTTAAGAAACATACTTAAAATATTATTATGTTATTTTTAAAGGTATAAACCAGTCTTTCCCAACCTCAGGTCGCAACCCAAATATGGGCCAATCGAGACACACTGTTTCGTCTACATTCATTCTCGTTATACTCATTTATCTTGAAACTATTTTTTTCGGCATGGTGTTGTAGAAAAAACAAAAACTTTTTAGCCGAATCATCTGAATCTTTAATATTTCATTCACAACATCAGTGGCTATCGCTGGAACTAGACTTAAAATAAATTTTACACTTAATATCCGGTAAAAAACAAGCTGTTTTTAGAAGTAAGATTTTAAAAGCTCGTCATTTTGTCAATTTTCACTATTTTGTTTATATTCTAGTTCCAGTTATGGCTGCATAACATAAGCATAAACTAAAGCAAGCAAAAAGAACAGCAACAAAAAGTATGAAAGGGAGAAAAACTGAGAAATTGACACTGAAATCTCATCGCCTTTGTGGTGCAGTGCGCTAAAATGCGTTGGCACGGCGACCACGCCCGGGTTCGATCCCAGGTAGTGGCATCACAAAGATTTATGATTAAGCCTGTAGCAGGGCCGAAATTGCAATAAAATCAGCTAGCGATGTTTTCCTTTCCATATTGAAAATGTTGTTTTTGTTGTTTCTTTGGAAAAAATTCGTTAAAGCAATTAATTGTTCTAACCTGACCTATATAAAGTTCAATAAACGATTTTAAACTATCAAAAAACTAGAATTTGTGTATAAAATTAAGAATGATTTAATTGATAGTTTAATTTTAGAATTTGTACACAGTAAAAAATTTGAGGGTAAATTTTATCTTTTTTATAACATTTGTGTGGTATGAACTTTTTTTTATTCCAAATAATTTATAAATTTTATACCACTCAATATTATAAAAATAATAAAACAAATATAATTTAAAGATTTCATATGGATATCATGTGTTAAAAATATATTCTGGTCCGAAGGAAAAAATTCACCGAAATCGGGAAATATAAAAAATATAGTGGTATCGATTAGTCTGACGAGAAAAATGGTTTGGAAAAATTTATGAGATTTGATGGTATAACTTTTAAAACATTTTTGGTTTGGATTTATATGTATACAAAATAGAATAAAATTTATGCTCATATTTTTTACTGTGTATATAACATTCTTTTACATTAAGAATTTGTATTTAAATCATAGAAAATTAACATTTATTTATTTAGTTATTTATTCGATTGCTAAACCTTAACAAGTTTTATAGCAAATTTAAAATTATAAAATAAGATATTTAATATAATTTAAAAATATAAAGTATGATTTTGATTGAAATCATGTATTATTAACAAACTAAAAAATTTTTAATAAATAGGTTAAAGTATATCATTTTATTAAGGTATAAAAATAAAAAAAAATAAGTCAAATCTAATATCAGACAGCTTAGCAGGGTTGCGTTGTTGAAGACTAACAAGATCAAGTTGGCAACAATTTTTGTATCCGGACATCGGCGGAGTCGTGTGACAAACAAGGCCTCATACCCAATAAAACACCACTCCAATTAGTATATATATAATATATATCGTTCTGTCTTCCTGAAGCCGGAGGGATCCTGGCTTGACAGGGTGGTTACTCGACAAACTAGGTCAACTTCACCAAACCAATTTTCATAAAACAAAGAAAACAGGATGCGAACGCAGGCATCAAGACAAACTAGATCTTATCGGCCACTCATTTTAATATATTACAAATCGATCTAACGTAGTGTTTCAGGAGGCAAAAACCAAGACACCACGGTACCGTCGACCAATGTAGTCACATTCATCATGAAGATATAAAGCAATTGAAGATCCCAGGTTTAGGTCCATTCAGATTATTTAGATGTTCATACACCAAGAACATCTAGAAACAAAATAATAAAAAATAAGGTCATAAAGGAAACTTTCAATTGCACTCATAATCATAAATAATATTATTCATTTAATTTTTCAGACGAATAAAAGAGTTAAAATATGCAACACCGCCCAGACTCCTTTTCTTTGAGAAGGTCCCATTGAGCGCCATTTTGAACATGATTAACAATTTTTTTTAAATTAAAGAAATAATTTTTTATAATGAATGAGTGTTACATTATACCTTAAAAATTTAAATATCGTTACTAATTTCTTTTACCTTTAAAGAAAATCGTAAAAATACCAAAAGCGCTAGACCACCGGCCTGCCTTAATTTGAAAAGTTCTCTAAGATGCATATTTTTTCGATGAAGCATTACGGACAGTTATGTAGGTGGCAGACATTTGGCATTTAGTATTTGAAAGCTGAGTTTTAATATGTATAGAAGTATCTTTGCCTTAGACAAAATCTTGTACAAAAAACCTGTAGTAATATTTCAGCTCTCCGCGACACTTAGTTTGTGTTTGGCAGCCTTTGATAGCAGACGCTCTTGTAAATTTGGAGAAAATGGAAAAAAGTGAATTTTGTGTGCTCATCAAGCATTATTTTTTGCGCAAAAAAACGATCAGCCAAACCAAGGAAAGGCTTGATAAATACTATGGGGACTCTGCACCATCGATTGGAATGATTCACAAATGGTTTACTGAATGCCGGTGGGGTCCTACTAGCACAAGTGACGCCGAACGTTCTGAACGCCCAAATGAGGTCACCACACCAGAAATTATCACTTAAATTCACGATATCGCATTGGCCGATCGCAGAGTTAAATTACGCGAGATTGTTGAGGCCGTAGGCATCTCAAACGAACGGTTGTGGAACATTTTGCGAAATCATTTGGATATGAAAAAATTATCCGTAAGATGGGTGCCGCGTTTGTTCATTCTCGACCATAAATACGATCGTGTGACTGATTCAAAACCCTGTTTGGCAATGTTGAACAAAGATAAGATGGATTTTTTTCAGTCGATTAGTAACCGCGGACGAAACATGGATCCATCACTAAACACCAGAGATAAAGGAACAGTCGAAACAGTGTACTTCACCGACCGAACACCGAAACGCTTCGAAGAACGCGAAACGTTACTATCGGCCGGAAAGGTTATGGCGACAGTATTTTGGGATAAACGCGGTATAATGTACATCCATTACCCTCCACCGAAAAGAACGATCAATAGCGAATACTATGCAGCCGAATTGGACCGTTTCAACGACGCTCTGAAAGAGAAACGTCCCCATTTGGAGAAGAAAAAAGTGCGCGTTCACACATATCCAGCTCCCATGACAAAATTCCATGAATTCAAGGACAAATTGCTTCCTCATTCAGCACATTCTCCAGATTTGGCCCCCTCTGACTATTTTCTGTTTCCAAATCTGAATAAATTTCTCGGTGGAAAGACATTCACCACCAGAGAGGAGCTCATCACCAAAACAGAGGCCTATTTTGAGGACCTTCCGAAGACGTATTTTTCGAATGGGATCAAAAAAATGAAGGAGCGTTGGACGAACTGTATCGATCTAAAAGGAGACTATATTAAGAGATAAAACATTTTTAGCAGTAAAAATCATTTATTGTTTCATTTTTTACGGAATTATCAAACGGCCCTCGTAGAAGTTGTAAGCCCTTTACATCTACGAATCGAATGGACTGGATGTAAACCCAACAAAGACCGAACTCATTCTGTTCACAAGAACAAGGAAAATAGAAAGTTCCACATTACCGAAACTGAACGCAGTAGCTGTGAAGCTTTTCACAGAAGCTAAATGCCTTGGAATTATCATTGATAACAAGCTGAGCTGGAAACGCAACACAGAAGAAAGAAGGAAAAAAGCACTATGCGCTCTTTACGCATGTCAAAGAGTCTTTGGCAGAAAATGGGGACTGCGACCGCACATAATCCACTGGATGTATACAGCAATCGTGAGACCTATTCTTACCTACGGCTCTCTTGTATGGTGGACGATAGCGCACAAAAAGAGCTACCTTAACTCCCTAACAGGAGTCCAAAGGTTGGCATGCATAGGAATAACTGGAGCCATGAGATCAAATCTGGTGGGTCAGGAAATGATGCTAAATCTTCTCCCCATAGAAGAGGTCCTTAAGTGTTCGGCGACCAAAAGCGCGAAACACTTTCGGACATGCATCTATTCTGAATCTCATATCATACCCAGTGTGAGATTCGGCACAGAATACATCACATCCATTCCCAACAGACAAGAATGGGAAGAAACGGCCGTAGAATTCAATGGCAATTGTAGCATGCAACGGTTTAAATGCTTTTTTAAAGATTTTGAATTTGCTGACAGGAAGCGGATGCACGCATTATATCCGGCTAGGGATCGTCGGCTTGTGGGGTGGAGTTCTTGCACCCTATCAGACAATGCTTTACCTTGCTACGTAAAAATTATTTTAATTTGCGTGCGGAGTATGTAACTTATATACATATATAGAATCGGACAAGATGTGTAGAAGAGATAACTTAGACAGGAAACGGAAGTGACCTAATTTCGGACGGACATATTAGAAAAGAACTTGTTAGCAAACAACCTTCTGCTGCAAGCCATATATGGAAGATATTATGTTGCTTGATGATGTTAGTGCAACATATATATACCCTCCCAGCCATGATCCTAATTTTAACACCAAAAATTAAAAAAAACAAACTAAAAAGGATCCCTATCTTTCATCACAAACCAACTACCTTATGCTGAAATCAAAAGAAAATATTTAACTTTCCATGATAACAAAATTTTTATTTCATATAAAAGAGATAAACATTATTGTTAAATAAAACTAAATTATATGTTAATTTTATTAACATTTAAATCCTATAAAAATATTTATATTAGGTACTTAGACCAGAAAACGAGAAATAAAAAAGTTCTACCAAAATAGTTATGGAGAAAAAGAATAAGTATATAATACAAAATAATTAAACCGGGGTCAACAAACTTTAGCTATTGCTTATATACTAAGTGTTGTTTTTGTTTTTCGTATAAAATAATACAGAATGACAAGTGTTACCATTTGAAAATTGTGTGTTCAAATAATTTTAGTGACTGTGACATTTATGCACTATTATACATAAAACAACCATTTAATGGCTAAAAAAAATTATAAACAGGAAATTTTTCTTTTTTTTTTCTTTTAGCTTTAAATTATTAGATTTAAATTATTCATTATTTAATTTAAATGAAGAAAATAAAATTTGAGTAGCTAAGTGCGAACAAAACAACATCTTCGTTTGCAATGCTAATAAAAGAGTAATTCTCATGCATTCTTTACAATAAAAAACTTGATTTCAACTCACTTCTTTTAACGCCGCTGCTCCCACGATGAAAGATCTTTCAGCGTTGTGCTGCGAGAGAGCATTTGATGATCTGGAAAAATATTTAAGAGAATTTTTCTCTTTCATTGCAAAGCACGACATATACACATTTGTAACACACATTCAATAAAAAAATCATTAAATGTTCAGCTTAACTCACCACTATGGCAATTAACTTTGTTAGCATTATTGTTAACATATATATAAAAAAAATAAAAAAACCTACATTCATGTAATTACCTTTTAATTTTTGAGAATGTTAATCTGTATTTTTTCCATCAAATTTTCATTTTTTTTTTAATTATTCACAACATTAATTTTTTTTCATCACTTTTTACTTAAGTAGTTAATAAGTTTCTTTTCTTTAACTTTAAGTGTGTATATAATAGAAATTGTTGTTGGTTACATTCACTTTTTAGATTTAAGCAGTATGTATAAAAAAATTATTTCTAAAGTGTTTCTTCTTTAATTTTTGTAAATTACTAAATTGTTATTGATTTTATTTAACCATTGTTAAAAGTTATTACTTTTCACTTTTTTGTATGTTTAGTCTGGTCAAATATTTCTAACTTTTATTATAGACCACATGTTTAAGTTTCTACCGCTTACGACTGCCGACTGAAGCCAAACTCACGAAGCTAATTTTGCCTAGATTTCTGGTTCGGCATAAAAACTCGTTCTCAGCATATACAGAAATGTTGATATAAACCGAAAAGAAATGACGAATAGAAAATCCACTTTGGGATTTTTAATTAGACGCCAATCCGGTTTGGAATTGACGCCAGGAAAAGTTAATTTTTCAATCCTGTAGGACAGGTGTCATCAAATCTTAACTTTTCAAAGGTTATAAGATAATATTAGTTCAATAAGCCTAGATGACAGTAGATTATTTTTCTTTTCCAATTTATTTGCATTTACTACTTTAAATTAAAGTGGCAAAATTAAGTAAATAAAACTTGTTTCCAAAATTTGATTGGTTTTAAACTTTAAAAAAACACCTTGAAATTATGATAATTTTTCGACTTTTAAATAAGCACTTGTTTCCTCGTTGGCTTCTGGATAGAAAAGGTCGAATCACTGTACAGGAAATTACTCGTTTGGTAATAAAAACAATCTTAAAAGCATGTTTAAGAAAATTTCGAGATAGATAATAATATTTATTCAATTTCCGGTACAGTGGTTCGTATACAAATTCAATCATTTGACCAATAGATGGCATTAAATTCATGGCTAAAAATTTATGAATTTTCAGTAAGATTTATTTAGAATCAAAAATAAAAATTTCTAAAAATATTAGAGAAATTGAGCTCCAAGTCCCCTACTTAATCTCTAATTATATACTGATGGTTCCAAAATGGAAAACGGAACTGGATCAGGTGTATATTGCGAAACGCTACAAATCAAAGGGTCCTACAAACTCCCCGACTACTGTAGCGTTTTTCATATACGCTATTGAAAAAAGAAAAATTCTTACCCCCACAAGGGTAGTAATTTTCGTGGATAGCCAAGCGGCCATCAAAGCGCTGAATAGTAAAACGACGAAAGCTCGAACGGTACAAAACTGTAAACTAGCACTGAACAGTATCTGCAATACCCACAACGTCACTCTCCGCTGGGTTCCCGGACATAGCAATATCGAAGGGAACGACGCAGCGGCTAGGCGTGGATTAACCGCAAGTACAAACATAGCTAATAAAGATGTGTACATTCCAATAGGCATCGTCAAAAGGAGTATATACCTTAAAGCCAGAGATAATGCTAACACTAACTGGGCCTCCAGAGGTGACTGCAAAATATCTCGAAGGCTCTGGCCGGAGCTAAATGAGAAGAAACCCAAAAGCCTTCTGCTTTTGGCCAAACGAGAAATCCGGATTCTTGTAGGAGTCATTGCCCCATTGGGGTAACAGTGCACAACCCTACTTACCTAACCTAACCTAACCTACGACTACGTTTAAGAGAGCTTTTTTAAAAAAATCAAAACTTTCTTTTAAAAATGAAAGGATTAAAAGTGTACACAAATGTGTACTTTAATGTTAAAATATTCAACACTTAATGGAGTATGTTAAAAAATATTTGAAAAAGATTTGAAAGGGTTAAAATATTCAACACTTTAATTTTCTACACTTAAACTACTTTAAAAAAAAAGTTCAAAAGGATCAAAAAATCAATAAAAATGATTCAAAGACGAATTAGAGGGCAGAGCATTCGTCTCAAGATCTAGAGGTCACGTATTCAAATCTCAACATGGTTAGGAACCATTTCCACACACTGATTTGTTACTGAAATAGACTCAAACGAAAAGTGACAAGAATTTAAGAAAACCTACCTATTTTTATGTGTCGGTTTTTGTAATTTTCATACAAATATATCAACAAAACTAGTTGTAAGAAGCTTTGCTTTAAAAATCTTCACAAAGTTTCTCACATTTTGTTTCTCCAGCAATTTGACTAACTTAGTATACGAGAAACGCCCCATATTAATACACATTTATATTTTTTTTTTTTTTCATTTTAAACAAAGATTAGTTTCTATAAATTTTAATTAATTTTCATAAAAAATTTTGAAAATTTAAATTTACGTGCTGAGCCGAACAGCTGTCAGCTTATATCTTTTACTGTTCTCATTTATATCAGAGCTACTTATGTATTGCCTTTGAAGATACAAAGTTTGTAAGTGATGTGAAGCCAATTATAATCACTTTTATTGACTTGTTTATGAGTTCGCTTTTATTAAATTTGAGTTTATAGCCATCAACTTCACCTCAAAACAAATGTTTACTCAAAACATTTACAACTTTGATGAACCACAGAGACTTAAGCCAAGTCAGTGGTTGTTGCAGCACTTCAGCAACCGATCAGATGGTTGCCTTCATTATAATATTAAATATATTCATTGAAAAATCATCACCATCAACAGCATCATCATCATCATCATTATTATCATCTTCGTCAGCTTAAGGGACAGTGGCAGTAACAACAGCAACTTAAGCTGAGTCGGAACCTTAGCTATCATAAATTTCGTTTCAAAATTATGTAAATCGAAAATGGTTATTATAGTTGTTGTTGTTGTGGTTGTAGTTAACTTTAAAGAAGCTGTTTTCATAGCCCATTCTTTATCCTTCTTCCGTTTAAGTAAATGCTTTCAAGAAATTAAAATAATCACAATAATTGAAAATAACAATCTTGGATATTTTTATTTTATCGCTTACTTCCGCTTTATCTTCGTCAGTTGCAAGTCGAGTTCGACAGCATGTTTCGCTGCTGCTATTGTTGTTTTACAGGTGTTTTACACCTGAACTATGCTAAGAAGCATTACATTAAAATTTAAAGGTTAAAGCGGTCTATTTGGGGCACATTTTTGTTGCTGAGTAAATAATTTCTTCAAGGTTTATGACAGTTTTGCTATTTTCTAAATTACTTTTTATTGTACTTTTACTTCTTTCTTTCGGCACTTCCGCAGAATAGCAAATGTTGACTAGAAACCCAATCAATTTATTTCAAGAAATGCGTATTTTCTTACCAACAACCCCGTTAAGCGTTGACACGACAACCTGCGGTAGCTCAAGTGAAAATAATTTCCGTTAAATACACAATTTTTCAAGTCAAATTTATTGCTGCAAAAATCCATTAGAATGATTGACACAACACACTTGCACTCTCACCTGCATGAGTTGTGTTTTAAGGTTAGTTTTCCTGCAAATATAACCGATTTCCGGGAGAAAAACAAAATCAATAAACAAAAATATATCTTGGCACCGTTTGAAGCATCCCGAATGTTGCCATTTTAATTTTCTCCATATTTGTGCACAAAATAATCCTCATCAGTTATTTGCGCTCATGTCATACGTTATGTAATGCAAAGATGGAGAGAGGGTAGGCGGATGGCGTCAAATGTCATGAAATGATGCCAGCTCAAACTCAAAAATGTTACAAACTCTTACTGCTTTCTATAAGAAACGTCAACATTAAATCATTCGTAGCTCTGGTTGTCATGCGAAATATGACAGGCTCTTCATCTTCGACAAGGCTTACGGGCAACGAGCAATTTAGTTCTGTCGGTTTTGTTGTTGTTCTTGTTGTTGTTATGGAAGTCAATATGCTTAAGATCTGTTTTCCTTTTTTGCCCCTTTATAAAACTGTTCACTTTTTGCATGACTTTTTTACAAGGATAGGAGCATTTTTATTATTTTGAAATAATGTCTGCGACTTGTAAAAACTTGCAGTTGAAGTGTAAAAAGTTTAAACTTTAGTACAAATCAAATTTGATTTGTAAATAGTTCAGTTTGAAATTTTAAAAGTTGAACTTAAAGTTACAAATCGAACTTGTTGTTCAAAAATTTGTATTTTTAAGATTGAGTTTGAATTTTGTTTGAAAAAAAGATTGCAATTTAAAAGGCTTTGTTTTAAAATAAAAATTTGTATAGTCAATTTCATGACTAATCGATCTAATTGATTTAGTTTTGCAATGTTCATGTAAAATATATAAAATTAAAAATTAAATTACATTTTAATATATGTCGAAATGACATATTATTATTTTTAAAATTAAAAAAGCATCGATCTCATTTTAACAACTAAATAATTTTACACGTTCATATAATTGAATAAATATTTCAATGTTCATTTATAAATATATCTCCCATTTCGTGTAAGACCCATTCAAGACTCAAATTAACACGTTGACTGCCGGCATAGAAAATAAAAGATATCACCATAGTACCAAAAGTTTTTTTTTTGTTTTAAAGTGATGTTTATGTGTATAATTCTTAAGCCGTGTCTTTTGTTTTAAATTTGTGTGGTTTTTTATGTGTTTTAGAGCGTGACATGGCCCCTCATAAGAACTTACTTTAATGTAGTGCCAAGTGACCCACCGGTAGCCACTTAAAAAACTTATTTACAAAACTACCTACACCGTGACCCACTGGTGGTGTACACGGCCTTTTGTGAATATTTTGTGTGACCCACCGGTGGGTGGGTGAAAAATCTCAAAGTGAAAAATCCAACTGTTTGGCAGTCACTTCAATCAACAGTTAAAAAAAAAACACTGGAAAAACAGTTTGAAAGTCACTGGAGCAACAGTTTGACAAGCACAGGAATAAATCGATACGAAAAGTTTGAAAATCACTGGAGTAATTATAAAATCCACGTTGAGGAAGCACTGTAAAAATCAGTGTCAAGCTCATTGACGAAAGCTGCTCGCTGTCTGTATTGATGGCCAATGCTACTCGCTGTCTTGCTGACGAAAGCTACTCGCTGCTATGATGACGCAAGCCAAAGATTTACCTTCTACTAAAAATCGCTCAACGCGCCTGGAGAAGTTTTCGCTTCAAAAATAATGTACCTATATATTTCAGCTTTGAAAATAGGAAAAGTAAACCTTAATGTTGATCCGTGGATATTTATTGCTTTTTGCTTGCCAAATAACTTTGATTTTAAACACGTGATGGCAATTTCTAAAAACAATTGGAAAGGTATAGTATGCATAATAATGAATCGAATAAATTGTATCTATAAAGCATATTACTAAGTTTCTTCTTTTATTCCTAAGTTCGCTCTTTCTTTTGAGTTAATACACTGTTTCTCTGGATCTCTAAATTTAGAGGAACTCTTACAAACGCTTTCTACACATTAGGACTATTCCCAGTTACGGGCAAATAGCTTTTCAAATGTATGCCCTACCAAATATTTGCCATCAACTGTGAGCACACTGTGTAGAACACTGTTGCAAACAAAACTCACAGCCGTTTTGGAGGAAAAAAAAAACAGCACGAACAGTATTTGTGGTGTTTTTCATTATTATTTGTCAAAATGTATTATTTATCAAAGTGAGTTCCATATCAGAGTCTGTTAATTTTGTTTTATTAGCGGCGTTTGGTTAAAATGTGACAGCTGATTGATTGGCAAATAAGTATTGCCCATGGTCGACTGTATGCAATGCGATTTTAGTGTTGCAAATTTGTCACAGTCGGGCAAATGCAAATCTATACATTTTGTTGTTGTGTTGAAAATATTGGCCATCATATTTTGCAAATGCCACGATGCCACGCTATTTGCCCATAATCGGGAATAGCCCTATTGTTTTTCAAATAGTAGAATCGTAAAGTAAATTTCTAAGAAGCAGTTTTGATTTGTCTAAGGGTATTTTAAGGTTTTTTATGCCAAATTGCCAAAATTAACTTTTTAGAGGGTATTGAGTACCATAATAGCAAGTACATTGTTTTATAATTTTTGTTCCGAACTATTTGCATGAATAAAACATTTATACCTTTATTTAACCGATTTGGGTATTTATGGTTTTTGAGAAAAATAAAAAGTTACTAGCAGGAAACTAAATTTTTGTTTTGCTCCAAAATGGGCTTCAATGAATTACTATGATTTAAAAAAATTTAAGCAGAAATTGTTTATCTTAGTTTTGGGACTCCGAACGGCGAAATCTAAAATTCTATCCAAACTAGAATTAAAATATGGAATTACAGAAATTTACAGATAATACTTTTCCCCACAAAAAGTTACACGGTAATTCGAAAACTATTCTATTGTACTTGAATTGCTTTTCAACGTAATAGTTAAAGCGTTTTTTAAGTGAATCTTTTTAAGGCTCGTTCTGTTGATTTGCTTGCATGTAAGATTGAATTCGAAAATATTTTTGCGACATGTTTTTCTAAGAATTATGTTTCTTTTTGCAACAAAATTGTAATTGCAAAAATACCTCGCTGCTATCGCGATTTGAACCGGGATTCACAAAAACTCTCAATTGAAGAGAAAAATTGTACTCCTCCTCATCATGAAAAAAAAATTTACAGCGTAACATTTGCACTCTGCTCGTCAGATTTTTCGTCGGATTTGTGAAACTCTGAAAACAAGAACTAAGAAATTTTCAGTCGCATTTTACAACAAAGAAGACAAATAAAATATTGCATTTTATTAGACGTATGACGTATACTTAAGGTTTATTTATTGAAATAAATCACATTTTTTTCAAAAGTCAATTCAATAATCATTATAAATATAGAAAATATATTATAATAAATTAAATTTAGAAAATATTTTTGAATTCTCAAACAAAGAGTAAAAATTAAATTTAAAATACATTTGCAACACAGTTTGGTTTAATGCAGATCTCTTATAACGGTAAAAATGAAATGCAAAGAGCTATAATACATAATGTTTAATTTTAACTCTATAAATGTAAAGCTTTTGCTTCAAGTAAATTAACGAAAAAATGTTGTTGTTTTAAGCCAGCAAAAACTTAAAAAAAATAGATTTTAGTGAAAAAAAAATATGTTTTAAAAAATATAATTTTTTCGAAGTCATATATACTGCTTTATTTAACATAACATTGCTTTATTAAATTTGTTTATAAATTTTTTATCAATTTCAAGACTAAAACAGTTTAAAGATTTTATAAGCAGATAATCTTTTTTATGAAGAGTTCATTTCATTGTATCTAACTCTAATCTATTGCGAACTTTAGTTTTATAAATATTTATTTGACTAAAAGTTCGCTCAACTTTAGCTGAGGAATTCGGTAAGCTCAACAATGCAAAAATAAATTTTCCCATTATTGGAAATGCAAATGTATCATCGCATCTTTTTATTTTAAAGTTGCCATCAATTTTATTATACTAATTTTTTTATTTTCATATATATATGTATATAAAAATATATGCAAAATCGGACGCCGGATCTACTTTTTCTGAAATCGTCTACATTTTGAAGAATTTTGGTCAAATATCGGAACGTCGGATTCAAGTATTAAAATCGTAACATATCCGATATATCGGACCATATGGCAACGCTGCTCCTCATCAATATTATTCAATTGACGAACGATTCACTTTGTTTTCCTGATTCGTGAAGGAAAAAAACTTGAGCGCTCTTATGTTAAATATTCAGAGTGATCAAAACTTTTTCTTCGCTCTTTCATATTATTCGCTCGTAGATTGCGCTCCTCAAAAAACTGAGTTGAACAACGCCTTCTCTTTGTTATTTATTTATTGTTTCTCGCTCGCGAGTTTTTGCAAAGATAAACTCATTTCATTGGAATTTTTGCGTTCGCTCATTTATTTCGAGTGATCTTGTTAATTAAAAATAAATACGTGCTTCATGATGAACTATATTTTTTGAATTTTTTAATGAAATATTGAAGTACTTAATAAATTTTTAAAATGTTCCTTTTTTTTAATTATTATAATGGTTTCTTATAATTTCATAATATATAATAATTTTTTAAGTTTTTGTAATGAAATATATTATAAAGAAAAATACCTAATATTATTGATCTAAGTCCTTTCAATTTATTATGTGCGAAGTGCTTAACTAAATTTTCGCATCAAATGAAAGCGAGCAGTTCAATGAGTTTAGCATTTCAATATTCAAGAGGGATGAAAATTCAACATCTCTCATCAACACGACGTCGCTCTTTTGAAATTTCTCAGCATACAAACTCACGAACGAGGAGAGCAGTTGAGCATAATATAACTAACCAACATTGGTGTAGGAAGCGGGGGTAAAGGGGGCAGTTGCCCCCGCACTTTTTTAGCTAGATAAACAATTTAAAAGGAAAAGTTATTCAAAATATCAGTTTTTTTACAACGATAATATTTTTTTATTATATATTTTCTTCTTCTTTCTCTCTTCTTCATGTTTCATGTGAAGAAATTTTGGTGAACTTTTTTTGCACCACCATTTGTACTGCCCCCCAGATGAAATTCGCTTCCGACGCGCTTGCTAACCAAGTAGCCGCACAACCATGGTATAACTATTTTACAAGGTACTATTAGTAGTAGTAGTAGTAGTAGTAGTAGCAGTAGTAGTAACATTTATTATATATTTTTCATTAAAATACGCAACATAACTTAAATAGGCAAAAAAAAAATCATTAATTACATTACATAAGAAATTGTAGTTTGGAATGAAAAAGATCTGCAATCCATAGTTCACAAGGAACTAGAGACGATTGCAGTTACATAAGTAAATAATTGAATAATTAAACATAATCGTATTATTATTATAACGTGAAGTGAAGTGGTTTCAAAGAATAAATATATAATATAAATAATCACAAAAAAAAGAAGTGTAATAAATCTAATAAAAATAAATAAATAATGAAAAAAAAGTAGCGTTGACTGGCTTTTTTCTCGCGAGCGGCGATGGGTAGTTGTCAAAATTAGCTGTTCATGCAATTAATCAAAGAAATTTGAAAAAATAAGCAACGACTTAAAAAAAGTTAGTCAATCGCAGCAAACTAAAAACATTCCAATAAACTTCGCGAACAAATTTAATGAATCAAAGAATAGTTAAAAATAAGCACATAGCTAGTCAACAGCAGCAAACTACAACTCCTTTAGCTGTTTTTGACAACTACCAATCGCCAAAAAACTGTCACGGCTACCTTGTCAAATATATACCATGCGCACAACTTTAGCTGCGGATGACGAATGTCAAACAAAAGAAAATCAAAACGAGAGCGTGCTATGGTTGCTATGGCAGCTGATGCAAAATGGAGCTATCAAAAATGTTTTTTGTCAAAATATTAAGTAATTCTTAAGTTTTTTCCCATATTTTTTTATTTTAAAACAACAGAATATTGAAAAAGAAAAATTTTGCTTAACGCTTGTTTAAAAAAAAAAAGTTCGTTTTATGTTTTCTTTTGTTTGACATTCGTCATCCGCAGCTCATGAGAAAATTGGTTGTATGCGCGGCTACCTGATAAATAGTTGTATCATGCAGTTGAGGAGTTATAAGAAGAGTGAATATTTTATTCGCATACGCTCTGAATATTATAAAATGATAAAATCATAGCAAAGATAACTCAGAAGAGCGAGAGCTCATTTTGATTGCTTTACGCACCCTGATTTGAACTCGCTAACTCTCGATAGTCAGGTAAAATTTCTACCCATTGCGCACATTGCGTTTGTTTGTTGATTAGCTTGCAAATAAGTATTCATTTTCTTGCCTTGTCTGATGGAGAAGCTCAGTTTTAAGCCAAGCCTCACCAAGGCATAAGCCAAGGCACACCACATTTGACGTTAGATGGCGCGTTACGAGTCTATTTGGTAATTTATTAATAGATAAAAAAAATTTTTATAAAATATAGAGGAATGAATCTGAACTTGTGCTTTAAACATACTGTTACTATTAAATTTAAAAATTATTAAGTTTTTAATATTTTACTAATAAAATTTTTTTAAAAAAGTAGCTTTGTTTCTTTCGTGTGTCAGACGACGCACCTTAGATACTAAGCTTTTGCTTAGATGCTAACTATTAAATCACAAGTGTTATGAAGATTTTGAAACGCTCACAAAATAAATTTCCCTCGGAAAAATTTTCTACAGGTATCAATAAAAACTCGAACCTATATCTTTTGTTTTGTAGACATGAACACACCGTTCTTTGAACAAGCATTCTTTGTTACATGTGGTAAATTTTTTATACGTTTAGTGTTTTTTTCCCCTAGTAAGAAGTTAATTAACAAAATACATTTTTTATCTCATGCATTTTCCTGCATACGTAAAAAATCTATTTAACTTCAACAAATAAACTTTCGCAAAAAGCAACCCGATACCAAAACCAGTCGAAAGCAAAACAAACAACAGACCCCAAAAAAAACTTACTCCACATGATGCTGCAACTCATCAAATTAAAATATTAAATGGAATAAATTCCTTTTTTTCTGCATTCTCAAGCAAAAATTCGACTCCTATCTTGCTTGCTATCTGCTACACAATTGCACAGAATTCTCGTGCAAGCCGCAAAATTACAACGAATGCATGGAAAACTTTTGATAAAATAACAATTTTAAAATAATAACGAGCTTGCCTCCTAATGTGCACATGGCGGAATGTTTGTAGGTATGTATGATTGTGTACATGAATGTCGTTGTGTGCATAAATGTGCTATAAGTGTAATTCCTAAAATTTCCGTCATCTAGATAATTGCATTCTTAGCTTAAAACAAAATCAACAAAAAACAAACCATAAAAACGGGGTAAGGAGATAAAAGCACTCAAACTCTTTTCTTTTTTTTTGCAAATTAAATTTTTTTTTAAACCTTAACGGCTGGTAGCAGCAAGCAACATTATCCTGGCTTGATTTGATTGTTTTGGCTGGAAAAATATAATTTTCATATTCTGCTAAATAGTGCGCCCAACACTTTCGTGCAACAGACAAAAACACACAAAATATAGTAAAAGAACGTTAAGAGCTAAACGTATGTAACGCGAAAATTTCAATTAGTTTAAATTCCTTCAACGTCCAAAAGAGCGCAGTTCAACTCAAAAGTTAGCTTCGTCCAGTTTCGAGCCGGACATGCTTGTTAGTTGGTCTCGTCAATGCATGCTCGCCTTAATGTTTGTTTTTACTTAATTTTTTTTTTTTTTTTTTTTGACAAAATTTGCGAGGTATTTCTAATTATTTTCATATTTTATGCTATGTTGGGCAAAAAAAATGAAGAATGAACTGCTTTTTTTTAATAGAGATGTAAATTTTACAAGCCATTACATTTTGTATAAGAAATTTAATTTAACACATTATCTAAATGTTTCTCTAATACTAAGGCTAGTTTTGCTTACATGCCAGAAATATTTATCAGTCTGCTGAATTCTTTAGCACTTTTCAACATTTGGATGTCTTTCTCAAACTATTCTAAAGTTGGTTTAGAACCAGCTCAACCTAGCCCACCCCTAACTTCAACCTACACATTCCTAGTCAAACATATTCAACATATTTTGAAGAGCGAGACACATTGTTAAAATCTTGACCCAAAAGCACTTAGGTGCAACAACAATAACAACAATCATCACCATCATCATCATCAGACAATAGTTTGGTCAGGTGAGTGGAGAAAACGAGTGCGAGAAAAACTCACCGTGTTTTCCAATGTAAAGCGAACCATCAAGTGTTGAACCGAGTTTGATGTTGCTTTTCTGTTTTTTGCTTCAAAAACCAAGTGGTACGGTATGAAAAATTTTTAATTAATTCGTGTTGTGGTGTAAAATTATACACCTTCCGAAATCCTCTTTTTGTGGGGTCATGTGTGTGTTTGTTTGAAGAGCTCGAAAGGAGTGAGAGTGTGTGTGTGTGTGAGTTTTTTGTTGCTTTTGCATATGATGAGTTTATAAAATGTGGTCGTCTTTTTTCACTCGACTGTGATATGCATACATAATGGCTTAGTTGATCGTCCTTTTTTTCAAGGATACGAGTCTGCAACTATTTGTAGCAACATCGTCCATCATATGGTTAGGAAACCAGTAATGCTTTGGCTGTCTGCCGCAGACTAGACAGACGTTTTACGGATGAATAAATTAAAGCCGCCTTTCCCGGTGTAACGGTGTTTTGGTTTCTAATGGAGTAGAAAATGCATGAATGCAAATGTTGCTCCATATAAATAATTTAGTGGAGATTTGTAGAACTATTATACATTAAATGTTTTGTCGCCAGCAGGTACTTATTACATATTAATCTTAAAACTGTTTTAAAAATATTAGGTGTTAAAAAACACAGAAAAAAAACAGGAGTTTAACTTCAAGTCACACCATGCTATCTCATATTTAGAGAACTCTAAACGTTGAAAAATAAAAAAAACAAAAGTTATAAAATACTCTTGATCTCTGTGTAATCTTGCTACATTAAAGACTCGGAAATATTATTGTTTACCTTGGCAAGCGGTATAAATAGCATTAGGGTAGAAGGGTATCATTCGCCATGGGGGCACATACGCCACACATTGGTTCCAAACATGAAAAAGACGGCCAAAACCTCATTTTTAAAGATATTTGAAAAACATTTTTTACTTCAAATACCTATTTATGATAGATAAAAAAAAAGTAAGTTGCCAATTTTTTTTAAATTTTTTAGTTGGTTTTAGATGCCTTTAAAGTTTAAAAAAAATTTAACAAAAAAAAATAGTCGTATTTCAAGTTAATTCCGAACATTTGTTGTATTATTTGTATAAGTAATTTAACATGTTTTATATTTTTATGTATTGGATCGAAACTTAATTAATCAGAATAAAAACAAAACTTTAAAAAATATTCATGCCCATTTTTTTTTTCTTAAAACCATTTATTTTTATTTCTTTTGATTCGTATTGTTATTAAACATACTTAATGCGTTTAATATTATAAAATTAATATTATTAAAGTATGATTCCATTGGGTCAGCTATCTAAAAAGATCCTTGAAGCATCCCATAAATTTACAAAAAAATTTAGAAATAATAATGCTAGGAGGATGTCACGGCTGGCAACAAATGAGGATGTTTTCAACAGATCCCTGTTATATTCAGACCCGAAAATATCTTTGTCGGGAGACATACGAAAAAAAAAATATTTACGAACCGATGTTTTACGATACCGATTAGTAGAATAGTTTTTTTAACATAAATATTAAATAAACGAAAAAAAACTAATGCTTTCATTCATCTAAAGAAGCATTGGCGTCGGAAGTGATGGGCAAGGGGGCAGTTGCCCCCCACTTTTTTAGCTAGATAAACAATTTAAAAAGAAAACTTCAAAAGTTATTCAAGATGTCAGTTTTTTTACAACGATAATATTTTTGTATTAGATATTTTCCTCTTCTTTCTCTCTTCTTCATAAGCATGCTTGCGGATAACCATTTTCTTTCTCTGTGTTTGCAAAAAGATAGAACAAAATGTAGAGTTTCTACTGCAAACCACTTCAGTTTAAAAGCACCCTTAAGTATGTAGCCTAATACTGTAATATTGTAATCGAAGCCTTCAACGGAAAAGTGGCTTCTGAACAAAATCTAAAAACAAAACTAGATCTTTATGCAGATGACTTTGATGTGAGCGACCTCCACGCGCAACTTAAATTGCTGAAGCAATTGCCTGGCCAAACACCTTCAAATTGTAGTGGCATTGTATCCCAATTTGAAAAAAATTCGGATACTGTAAAAAAAACTATTTAATGAAGTTGAAAAACTTATTGCTTTGCTTTTGACTGTGCCTGCATCAGCAGCTTCATCTGAGCGTTCTTTTAATGCATTAAGACGACTTAAACCGTATCTTCGAGCGACTATGACACAGAAACGACTCACTCATGCGGCACTTATACACATTCACAAAGATAAAACCGAAGAATTCAATTCGATGGAGGTGGTGAAAGAGTTTGTTTCTCGCAAGGACAGAAAGAAACATTTTGGAATAATTTAAATTGATATAACTTTTTGTACCTTATTGCATTTAAACCATGTAAAGATATACCTAGTCTTGCTTTATAAAAGCAACCATTATTTCATATATTTTCATATTACCATATGAAAGATCCTTTAAAGAATGATCTCTAATATTGAAATTGAAAGAACTTTTAAAAATAATGAAATTTTAATATTTTTTATATATTTTTATATTTTTTTATTTTAAACTAAAATAAAAAATTTGTGTATTCACATACATGTTTCTTTGAAGAAATTTTGGTGAACTTTTTTTGCACCACCATTTGTACTGCCCCCCCATTTGTACTGCCTCCCCAGATGAAATTCGCCTCCGACGAGCTTGTAAAGAAGTTATAAGAACTAAGGTTTTAGAGAAGCCGCCATTTTGGATTATGAATGGTTGACTTCCGATTCGTTATCAGCAACCCCGAAAACTGTCATTGCACCAAATTTAAAATGCATAAAATAGTTATTAGAAAAGTTAGCATGTCGCCATTTTGAGGCCGCCATTTTGAATTTCAAATTTCTGACTTCAGATTCGTGATCAGCAACCCCAAAAACCTATACAGTCTAAACCTATAGTCTTTTTATGCAGATTGGACATTTCCTTGAGGTTTTGGCCGTTTTTTTTTTTCAATTTGGGACCATTGTGCGCCACCGCTACTTTTTTCCAAAATTAGCAACACTGTTAAATCGAAATGAGCATAACTTTATGCAAATACCGCTAAAGTTACCTTCATATGGGGTACATACGCCGAAGTGCATTGGGGGCAGTTTTGCCGGCGTACGGTCCCCTTGGGGCAGATTCGCCAGCCGTTTATATTGAAAAAATACTATTACCCAAAAAAAAGTGCTTCCATCCCTTCCACTTTCATACCCAGAAGGCATTCTATATGCATGTCATAGGAAGGAATGCTTCACTTAGTCTTCTCTAGAAGTGCTTCCAGAATTTTTTCAATGGAAGATATGAGCCCTTCAATGAAAGGATTCTAGTAGGTGTTTTCCAAAAGAACTTTAAGAAGGAATTCCATGGAATGGAATGGTTTTTGAGGTCCAGGTGTTTTAGAAAATCCCTCAACAATATACCTTTCCCCAATTTTTACGATGTTTTGGTGTTGGAAATGAAAAATGTTTGCGTGTTGTTGGGAGTTTAAAAAGTTTTTTTTTTATTTATTTATTTATTTATTAACTACCAACAATTGTTTGACAGTTTTAAAAGTATATTACTTACATAAACTTGAGTGTTGTATATAATCTATAAAAAGAAAAGGAAACAAATAATGAAAGGTTTTTACATAATATTGCAGCTTATGCTTAATTACATATTAAAAAGTATAATAATCTCTTTTTGAATGCATTTCTGCTAAGTGTGAAATCTATTCGAGCAGTAATAGAGTTAAATGCTGAGCACATATCGCTAATTGGATCTTTTTTTGCCATAGTTCGTTCTGTTATACGGAATTTACAGGAATTCCCTTGGCCTAAAATACCTCTCCGGTGCATAGATCTTTAAAAGAGCGAGAAGTGACGTACAGTCAATATGTGACATCAATATATCTCGAACAAATACGATAAGAAAAAACTTACACCTCATGGCTAAAGTATTGATACCAAAAAGTGCACAACGCGATGCATAGGTTGGCATAAAATTCCAATTAAGTTTATAAATGATGAAACGAGTGAAGCGTTTTTGAATTTTGTCCAAGCGCAAAGAATCAATCTCATAATCATCAAAATTGATGACTTGCGTTTTCTTGTTAATAATAGCTCTATTGACATCATCTGTTTGTCTGAAACGTGGCTTAAGACGGAGATGAGCGGTGGTCTGTTTAAGGTTAATAATTATAATTTGGTTCGAGCAGATAGACATGGTAAAACTGGCGGGGGGTTTGTATTTATTTAAAAAGCTCACATAAGTTTCGCGTTGTAAAATTATCCAATGCGAACGACGTTTTTGAGTTCATTTTTGTTGAAGTTTCACTGGAATCTGGTAATTTATTAATTGGCTGCATATATATGGCTCCTAATATTGCTAATTCTACACTTCTATGGGACGCACTGGAAGAAATAGCTCCTCGTTTTTCGAACATTGTTTTATGTGGAGACTTTAATCTAAACTTACTGAATAACGCTAATAAATCGTTTATGGACATGGTTGAACAATTCAACTGGAAATTTGCGAACCAGCAAATTCCAACTCATTTTAGACCTAACTGCTTACCATCCCTTTTAGATTTGTTCTTGGTTTCTCATATTAACTTAATATTACACTATGACCAACTTCCCGTACCGGCTTTTTCACATCACGATTTAATTTTTCTATCTTTAAACATCACTCCAGCTGCTAGTAATGAAATTTCGTACAGTTACCCTGACTTTCCAAACACTAACTTAAATAACGTTTTTTTCGAATGCCAGAATTTAGATTGGTCATTAATCTACGCCACAAACGATACAAGTAGGCAAGTTGAAGTTTTAAATAACAACATCTGCACCCTATTTACTCATCATGTTCCAGCCAAAACAAAGAAATTTAAATGTAGCAATTACCCATGGTTCACTCAAGAAGTAAAATGGCTTATTGAAAAGCGGGACACTCTTTACACAAGATGGAAACGTTATAGATGCTCTAGTATCTATTCTGAATTTAAATGTGCACGTAACGCTGTAACTGCTATCATTCGCAGAAATAAAAAATCTTTTTATGAAAGTAGATTTGCTAGATGTCGCTCGAGCTCCTCATTTTGGAAAAACATACGCCAAGCTGGGCTCTCTAAGGAACCGCAAAATATTCCAAATAGCGTTAATCTGGATGATCTTAATAGAAAATTTATACAGCCAGCTAGTTCAACCAACAGCGTGCACTTCTCTGTTCCTAGAAGCTCTGCTGATGGTGCTTTTGCATTGTCGTGTGTTGACGCAATAAGTGTTGGTGAAGTTATTCTCAAAATTAAATCTAAAGCCATAGGCTCAGATGGAATTCATCCTGAATTTGTTAAAATTATTTTACCTGCCATTCTTGGCCATATAACGTACATTTTTAATACTATAATTACAACGTCTAAATTTCCTTCTTTGTGGAAGATATCAAAAATTCTTCCACTACAAAAATCAACATCATCTAATATTACCGAATATCGTCCAATAGCAATTCTTCCATTTCTTAGCAAATCCTTTGAAATTATTTTAAGCAATCAATTAAAAACGTATTTTTACCATAATAAGCTTATAACAAAACACCAATCTGGCTTTCGTGCGAAACATAGTTGTACTACAGCGCTTCTTAAAGTATGTGAAGACATAAGGTCCGGTTTAGATAAAGACATGTTGTGTTTAATAGTGTTTTTAGATTTCTCGAAAGCCTTCGATTGTATTGACCATAAGCTGCTTGTACAAAAACTTGGCGCTCAGTTCTTCTTTCATAGCTCCCTGTGTAATTTGATGACTTCATACCTTGGTAATCGTACACAATACGTCTATTCAAATAATAAATGCTCGTCAAATCTAAAGGTCTTATCTGGTGTGCCTCAGGGCTCCGTTTTGGGTCCTTTGCTATTTTCAACTTTTATCAATGACATTGTTAATTGTTTCACTACGTGTGAACATCATATATATGCTGATGACATTCAACTGTATAATATATTCCCAAAGTCATCTAAAACCACTGCTTCAAGTGAAATTAATGCGGAGTTGAACAAAGTTTTCCAATGGTCATTAGAAAATGGATTGAGTCTCAATCCAACTAAAACCAAAGCGATGCTTATCGATAGGCGTAAAGTAAATGAAGAGTGTCCTCCTCTTTACCTTAACAATTCTTCAATCGAGTATGTTGAATATTTTAAAAATCTTGGAGTATACCTAAATAATAATTTTACATGGAGTACTCATATAAACCGAGTAGTCGCAAAGACTTATGGTGCCTTGCGTGGTCTAAGCCCAACCTCTCAATATTTGTCATCCGATGTTAAACTTAGACTTGTAAAGTCCTTCATTCTACCCATAATGATGTATAGTTGTGAACTTTTTTCAAACATGGACCAGGAGTCAAATTGGAAGCTAAATGTTGCCTTTAATAGTTGTGCTAGATTTATTTTTAACATCAATAGACAAACTCATATCTCTGCCTTCACAAATAAAATTACTGGTTGCTCGTTAAACAGCTTTTTAAATTACCGCACGTTGTTATTACTATTTAATATAATAAGAAATAAGGAACCAGACTATCTTTTTGAAATAGTAAGATTTGCTAGGACTCAGAGAACTGCTCAACTAATATTACCAGTACATAAATACTTATTAACCTCCAGACATTTCTTTGTGCATGCGATAAATCTGTGGAATGCTCTCCCCACTAATATAAAAACATCAGGCAACGCAAACACATTCAAACAAAAACTCTTTCAGCATTTTAGTATCTCTCAATAACTTCTTTTCTCCACTCCGTTTCCACTTTCTCACTTTGATTTCCTTCTTTTAAACTTTTATTTCATCTTGCCAAGTCTGGGTAATTTATATTTTAAATTTTCATACTTTATACTTTTATTTTGCACATAATATGTAATCCTAAACTTATAATTTTATTAAACTACAACAATCATGTTTGCTTTTATTGCTATTATTTGGATGTAAAATTGTTAAATGTTTGTACTTACTAAAAAGAGAAATCTTATTTGTACAATGTATTCTGTTATAATTAAATAAATAAATAAATAAATAAAATAATATGGATCCCAAATCACACATCCATATTCAAGGATTGATCGTACTAAAGATATAAATAACGTCTTAAGAGTATGCGGGTCTTTAAATTCCTTTGAATTACGTCTTAAAAAACCTACCATAGAGTTAGCTTTGGTGATAATATGGTTGTAATGGCTGGAAAAAGTAAGTTTTCTGTCAAACAATACTCAAAGATCAGTTTTAGACTCAACTTGTGTTAGACTCTTGTCTGCAATTGAATAATCGAAAAAATTGGTGTTTTTTTTCATTTAAAAAGGCATAATATTACACTTACCAACATTAAAGTATAGTTAATTTATTAAACACCATCTATTCATGTTATTTAAGTCTAACTGAAGAATCCGATGATCAGCATGTGAGGAAACTTAATTGAACATTTTTACATCATCCGCATACATTAAGCACTTCGTATGATTCAGAAAATTCGGAAGATTATTAATAAATAGGACAAATAGAAGTGGTCCAAGGTGGCTTCCTTGGGGCACACCTGAATTATTCGTAATTGCTTTCGAAAAATGCTTTCTTATACGGAAAACTTGATATCGACCTACATTGGCGTCGGAAGCGGGGGGAAAGGGGGGCAGTTACCCCCCACTTTTTAAGCTAGATAAACAATTTAAAAGGAAAACTTCAAAAGTTATTCAAAATATCAGTTTTTTTTACAACGTATTTTTTTCAATATATTATATATTATATATTTTCCTCTTCTTTCTCTCCTCTTCATAAGCATGCCTGCGGATAACCATTTTCTTTCTCTGTGTTTGCAAAAAGATAGAACAAAATGTAGAGTTTCTACTGCAAACCCTCCACTTCAGTTTAAAAGCACCCTTAAGTATGTAGCTTAATGCTTGTTAATTTTGCAACTTTGGTAAGCAAAAATTTGACATGTTCTTAGGGGCTTTCCATATTGGACGACATGTTGTACGATAAGCTAGATGGAAAACTAATGGGACTATTTGATTGAGCGTTCGAACAATCCAACTTGTAAAGCAACATCATAATTGCAAGCTCTCAAGTAGAACACATCCGGCTAATAGCTAAGCAACTTTTAGATGCCCTAACAATTGAGCAGCAATTGTACACAGTTGTAAATACAATATTGTACAATCGGCAGAAAAAAACCAAAAATTTCGACTATCGTTTTAGCTTACGCATGGTACTACATGTTGTACAATCTGCCATGTTGGTCCAATGTTTTGGACCATGCGAAAGCCCCTACTGTGAACTAGCTGATGAAAATCCACCTCGACGTTTTGAAGAAACATCGAATCCGGTTCCTTCAGTACAGTTGCCATTATATGATCGGCTACGAAAAGATTATTTCAAAATTTTAGATCTTCCCTCAAATGAGATAACGGCTAGATTCGATCAAACAGGTTGATATTTTACTTTTTTTTTATTTTTGCAAGTTTACACCAGCTTCACTCAACCGACTCATTTTGATTTAACTAACATTCGGTGAGTCGATTGCGTGAAGCTAGTGTAAACTGGCACTTTGTAAATCTTATTGTCTTGATCTTGACACTCTGGAATCGTTGCAAAATATTGTAATCGAAGCCTTCAACGGAAAAATGCCTTCTGAACAAAAACTTAAAACAAAACTAGATCTTTATGCAGATGACTTTTTTGCAGATGAAATAGCTAAAGCAATTGCCTGGCCACACACCTTCAAATTGTAGTGGCATTGTATCCCAATTTGCAAAAAATTCGGTTACTGTAAAAAAACTATTAAATGAAGTTGAAAAACTTATTGCTTTGCTTTTGACTATGCCTGCATCAGCAGCTTCATCTGAGCGTTCTTTTAGTGCACTAAGACGACTTAAAACGTATCTTCGAGCAACTATGACACAGAAACGACTCACTCATGCGGCACTTATACACATTCACAAAGATAAAACCGAAGAATTGAATTCGATGGAGGTGGTGAAAGAGTTTGTTTCTCGCAAGGACAGAAAGAAACGTTTTGGAATAATTTAAATTGATATAACTTTTTGTACCTTATTGCATTTAAACCATGTAAAGTGTACCTAGTCTTGCTTTATAAAAGCAACCATTATTTCTTATATTTTCATATTACCATATGAAAGATCCTTTAAAGAACGATCTCTAATATTAAAATTGGAAGAACTTTTAAAAATAATGAAATTTTAATATTTTTTATATATTTTTATATTTTTTTTATGTTAAACTAAAATAAAAAATTTGTTTATTCACATTCATATTTCTTTGAAGAAATTTTGGTGAACTTTTTTTTGCACCACCATTTGTACAGCCCCCCCATTTGTACTGCCCCCCAGATGAAATTAGCTTCCGACGCGCTTGTCGACCTAAGAGGTAATTTCTGAGCCATGCCAACAAGGAAGAATGAAAACCCATATTGACAAGTTTCTTTAAAAGAATAGAATGCTGAACTCTATCGAAGGCTTTGGCGAAATCAGTAAAAATGAAGCCCACTTGATTTCCCTTTTACACCTCATTTGTAATAAAATGAGAAAACAAAGTCACTGAAACTCTGAAATGGAATTTTTAATTTTGGCAAAAATGTGTTTTTTTACAATAGCCTTAACAATTTTTGGAATTAGGGGTGACTTAGATATTGATCTATAGTTTGCTATGTTATGCCTAGAAGTCATAGGGAAAATATCTAAAATATATGTTATAAATAATTTTTTGCTTCAATTAAACTTGAATGCTTTTTGAATGCCTTCCAAAAGTAGTTTATGAGAATGCCTCTTGAAAGCGCTTCTTGATCAGTCTAATAAGAATCACAATTGGATCTATAGAGGCAGTATCCTAAGAATTTAGATAAATACAGAATCAGTATTAAAAATTAATACGAACTGAGCATTAAATTTAAATACATATTTTTATTAGAAATCATTTATAATGTTTGGCCAGTATTTATTTTTAATACAATTTTGGTGTGGTCGTATATGTAAGCCAAAAAGTATTAAAATTTATTCCAAGATTTCTAACCGTGTGGCTTCCTTGAGGAACACCTGTTACTTCTGGTCCTGTTACTTCTGGAAACTCCTGACTCTTTGCAAGTTTCAATATAGCACTTTATGTTGATTGATTGATTATTTATTATTAATATATTTTTTTAATATACACTTATAAAATTCTTAATTAAACATAACAAATAAGAAAACAAGTATGATTATGCTAAATGCTAAGCAAGTTCTATTGAATAAATATGATTCTATCCATCTGACCAGTTGTGTTGGAAATCCAAGAAGAGATAATTTAAGAGTTAAAAGATTATGATTTACTACACCGAAAGCTTTACTAAAGTATGTATAAATAACATCCGTTTGTTATCCTTTACCGAAATTCTCAATAGTTTTTGATGAGAATTCCAGTAGGTTAGTAACAGTAAATTTTCCAAATACAAATCCATGTTAGAATGGAGATATTAGAGATTTCACACTATGTGTTACTTGGTCAGTTACGATCACTTTGTGCGGTTTAGGTAGGGCACCTTACTTTGCAATTCTGCGTTAGTTGTCGATTAAAGGCTTGTTACCAGGGGCCGAATTACAGCATCCGTGATTGAGCAAAATTGTTCAGGATTGATAGGCACTGGATGCTGGATCATGGATGCTGAAATTCGGTCCCAGATTTATGAAGCAGAATTCTAAATGAAGATTACCAAGTAGTTGGAAAATATCTAGTTTATAATGATGCAGTAAAAAGCAAAGTGATTGACATTACCACTATAGCTCCTATCAATTTCAACAAATTGATGGGTTGAACAACAAAAGTGTGATGTGTTAACTCCAAAAGTCAGTGATGCTTCACAAAATTCAATAAGAAAAAAGTTAAGATCATGGAGTTTTTCGAAGAAGCATGAAACAGTAAAATCAGCAGTAAGTAAAAATCCTCTTGATCCAAAAAATTTCAAAGAAAAAAGGCTCTAGACAGTGAGTACAATTCGTTAATCAAAATGAAAAATGGGAGCTAGTGGATTTATCTGAAGGGAAATCACCAATCGGATGTAAGTGGGTCTTTAAAACAAAATATAGGCCTGATGGCTCCGTTGAAAAATTTAAAGCAAGACTGGTTGCCAAAGGTTATTTACAAGAATTTGGTGGTTTTGACTACAAGGACATATATGCTCCAGTAGTAAGGCAAAGTTCACTTCGTCTTGTGTACGCTCTATCAGTTGAAAAGGACTTAGAGTTACGACAGCACTTGACGTATCAACAGCATTTCTCAAAGGTGACTTAGAAGAAGATATATATATATGGAACAACCAGATGGCTTTATTAAGGAGGCGACAAAGCAAAAGGTCTGCAAACTAAAAAAAGCAATATATGGGTTGAAACAAGCTGGTGGACAGTGTTTCAAAAAATTTTACGCAGTTATTAAAAGTTACCCTTTGAAGCAGTTTTAATATGACCAATGTCTGTATTATATTCAGAGAGATAACATTTTTATGATAGTTGCAATTATGTTGATGATATAATTATAGCATCGAACAATAAGAAAACAACAGACATTTTTTTATAAGCTACAAGAAATTTTTGACATAAAAGACAAACAAGAAGCAAAACACTGCGTTGGATTAGAAATAAACAGACAGAAAGAAAAATTATCAATCTCTCAACCAGGATAAGTATATACAAAATTAAGTAACAAAATATGGGTTAAATAATGCTTAATCAATAAAAATACCGATGCAATCAAAGATCAAGTAAGAGAAAGAACCAACAATTTCTGGGCAAGGTTAAATATGAATAAGTATCAAGAAATTATTGGATCTTTATTGCAACTCTCTGTTTTTAGTCGACCTGATATATGTTGTAGTGTAAATATGCTATCGCAATTTTGTCAAAATCCCAGAAAACAACATTGGAATGCAGCATTAAATTTAATAAAATATTTCAATATTACGAAGGATTATGTGTTAACTTTTCGTCAAACTTGTTAACACTTGTTGGTTGGTTGGTCGAATTGGATACTCAGGATACAAACGACCGAAAATCTCAAACTGACTTTTGTTTTTTACTCTCAGGTGCCGTTATGTTATGGGAATCAAAGAAATAGCGCATTGTGGCTTCATCAAGTGCAGAAGCAGAATACATTGTCTGAAGCAGCAAATTAAGTCAGCTACTTTGGATATTTGTTAGAAGAGCTTGGTTGCAAATCGCAAGAACCAAAAATAATCCCAATTGTGATTCTCAAAGCGCTCAACATATGGCGAAATTTGGAGGTCATCATTCAAGAACTAAGTATATTCACTAGAGATAACATTGCATCCGTGATGCTATAGAAAATAAAATTCCTTTCCAAATCAAATACTTGCCAATAAATGAAATACTAACAAAACCTTTGCCAAATGTAAAGCACAAATTTTGCATTAACTCGATGGGCATGACGATACCAAGTAAATGTTGTTGAGAAAGCGTATTGGAAATCAACAATTCTAGACTTGATGTACTTTATTCACTTGTTTAACTCTGTTTTGTTTACTCATTGAAATATCTGAACTCTGTTTTATATAAAATTTTTGTATATGAAAATTTTCTTCACTCTGAAATCTGATCTTGAATATTAAACAACTTATTTTAAAACCAAACTTGTAGTTCTTATATCAATATAAGAAGTTCTGTAGATTGTGCTTCCAAGGATTCTCTCATCAATAGTTTTTTATGCATTAAAAATTTATTCAATGCCTTTAAGTGGCACAATAATTCAATTATAGGAGAACTTTTTTTAATATTTCATTCAATTATAGCTAAACAACATATATTTCTCTGTCCTGACAAAACCACACAGTAGTCAGCTGAGAACGTTTAGGACCCACCCTATGCAGCAGACAACAAAAAACCACAATAGTTCCAATAAACATCTCTGGATATGACAACCCGTAAGTCACTTCATTTTTCGGTGTGACTGACCATAAATAGTCAATGTCATTTCTTTGGTTAGTTATGAATTACATATGTGTGCATTGAAGGAAGTCTGGATACAATTTTCTTCTTCCTCGCCTTCTTCTTCTTCTTCTTCTTCTTACTTATGATATGATTATAGTCATTGTTGTAATTGTTATTGTAATTGAAGTTTGTATTCTCGGATGCTACTGAGAGCGCATCGTTGGCGTCTGTTTGCTTGCTTTATGTTATATGTTATGGTCACTTGATGGCTTTGAGTGGTTTGGCCAATAGTAGCGTCAACATAACTTTGCGGTCTATGCGGAATCCGAAGGATTCTCTGTCAGACATCATCAACTCTAATGATGCAATTAATGAACAACAAATAATGAAGAGTTTTTTAAGAGCATTTGTTAACACAGTGGAGCTAGATTGTGTCAAGAAGAAAATATTTATGTACGTTTGAAAGATTTCACAAATTAAGTAAGGATTTAACTCATTCAGAAGAATTTTTTCAGTTCGAATACACGTGACTAGAATTGATAATATTATTTCTCTAAGCGCATGTTTTAACTGTAGCTAGTTTGTCCCAACGTATGCCTTTCCATTACTGTCTGCTTGCCTGCACATGATGTCGGCCAGCCTGTTTCAACACCAGCTGACACCAGTGTCAGTAATTATTTTACAACTAGTGTAAATTCCACATTAGGTATGAATGTACCCAAGAACTGCAGCATTCACTTTGACACCTAAGACGTCAGAGTCATTAAGAAAATCATTACCTTTATCAAGATCCAGTCTAGGGAGCTAAGAGTTGTGTTGCTTTTGAACACAGTGTGTGAGCTTGCAATGGTCGTTGCTGCTGTGTCAGGAATTTAATTCAATAAACGTGACATAATAAATGGAACCATTTAAAAAAAAATAATAATATTAATGGTTGCGATTAGAACACTTAGACGAAGTCTATGTTGCAATAAGTCAGTACCGTTGGACCAAAGAAAAAGCAGATTGAGTAACAATAAGAGTAGAATAGTAACAAGTGCTTTAACTCCTTTTTCTTTTTTGTTTTTTTTTTTTATTCTGACAAATCAACGACTAAGACTAAGCAAGTAAAAGCTAAAAACTCAAGTTTTTTAAATCTATAGATTATACAGTGCTACAAATTTGAATGAAGTTGAAATTCCTGGTAAGTGTTACTGTTTTTGTTGTAGGTCTTATTGAGTATAACAAGACTGCATAAAAGAAATTTGCCAAACACCCCCAAAATCTTGACTTACCGTTTAAAAACCGGTTTTCGGTACCTTTCTGTACTTATAAGCCTGTAACTAAGTTGATTATCAATCATTTTCTTATTTTTGACTAGATTCAAGAAAGCAGAAACATAGAACATTTGATTTATACACAATTTATTTAAGAAAAAATAAAAAAATTGTATGTTTTTGTCCGGCAAATAGGGTTTTTTTCAATATTTTTGACTTTTTTCAATTTTGGTGATTTTTTAAAACACTATTTTATATTAGAAGCGTACCTTATGTGATTTTTTTTTAAAAGTGCGTTTATAAACAAAAAAACCGCAATATTGCTTAAAAAAATGGATAAGTAATTGACTGAGTTATAAGCCTTTTCATGAAATAAAATTTTTTTTAAAAAAAACAATTTTTGGCCATTCAACTCGAAAATGTTTGCTTGAACGTTTTTTTCTTAACTCAGCATCATCAGTATCCCGTTCTAGCGACCAGCGTTCGAAGCGCTTTTTAATTTTTGCCATTTCTTGGTGAAAATGTTTCCCTTGTTCATCGCTGAACTGGCCCAAGTTATTTGGGAAGAAGTCTAAATCCAAATGCAGAAAATTTATTTTGATAGACATGTTGCAGCCCATTTTACCATACGCATTTAAAAATTCGCTTACAACCGTAACACGGTCTTTGCATCTGTGATTTTCAAGAAATTTGTCGCATAGCTCAACAAAACTCTTCCATGTACGTTTATCAACCAAACTTAGCTTGTTCATAAAACTCACATCGCTCATAATTTTACGAATTTGAGGTCCAATGAAAATACTTAAATTTTATCAAAACGGATTAAAATTTTGTAAATAAAACAATATATGGAAAGAAAGAAATTAGTACCTCCTTTTAGTTTCGCTTCACTTAGTTTTGGGAACACCGTCTTAAGATGGGAAAAAGCGTTGCCATTTACATACAATTTTTTTACAAATTGTGTTATGTATCCCAGTTTGAGATGCAGTGGTGGCAGAATAACATTCTCGGCTTTTACTAATGGGGCGTTCAAAACGTTTTTCTGCCCTATTTGATCGATCATAGCTATTCGGTGCACGGCTATCCCATTCACCAAAATAGCACGGATGTTTTGTGTGTCTTCCTTGCATACCAAATAAAATCATCAAAACTTTAAAGTCAGCGACGATTTTCCATTTATGAGTGGCATAGTTGACGAAACGGAGTATTTTTTCCATCACATTGTAGGTTTTTTTAAGGCTAGTCGCTGATTTTCGTTGTGCAATAAAACAGCTTTTGAACCCAGATATTACAATGTCGATTTTATTTAAAAGAGTACAAAAATTATTTTTTTTAAAATACATACAGGGTCCGCCATCTAACTTTTTTTTCAACTAGTGCTTATTTCGTGAATGGTAACACTTAGCTCATGTCTGATTTGACAGATAATTAGTTTTACCCTTCCGCTGAAGGAATATGGTTGTGTATACGCTGGAACAACGCTGGGAAATATTGCGACATTACTTTGAAAATCATGGTAATGTTGCAGAATGTGTGCGAGAATTGCGTACGGATTTTGGAAGAAGAGAAGCACTGTCAGCTCCATATGTTCGTTATCTTGTGAAAAAAGTGAAAGAAACTGGCATCATCACCGATAAACCAAAGCGTGAAAAGCCAAAAGCAGTGCGTTCACCCGAGAATATTGCTGCTGTGCACGGTTGCCACCTCAAATTCCCATAAAAAATACCTTTTTCCCACGAGAACAAAAAAAAAATTACCACAAAAATTCCCATAACAAAATACTAAAAAAATCCCACGACTATTAAAAAAATACCACAAAAAATACCACAAGTATTTAAAATTACCACAAAAATACCACGCATTAAAAAATACCACAGAAAATACCATACGGATTGAAAATACCACAAAAAATACCATAAGTATTTAAAATTACCATAAAAATACCACGTATTAAAAAATACCACAGAAAATACCATACGAATTAAAAATACCACAAAATTTATTAAAAATGTAAATATTGCATACTTTTGTTACATTGAAACGCAAACAAATATTACAAGTTAAATAAATAAAACACGTACAATTGTGCTCAAAAATAGCAGTAAGACAAACAAATTAAAATAAAAGCGTTTTTAAGAAAGTCCGTACATGTTTTTATTTTCAAAATATGCCAAATTTAATTCAAAATAGCGTTCTTAAATCATAACTGACTTCATTCTGACTGATTGAATTCAAAGGTTGAACAGAACAGAACCGTTATTTCATTCAAAATTGTGCGACTCAAGTAGCATTTCTCAATTAACCGTGCTTAGCAGCAAAGATATAAATAAATAATAATAAAAGAATACATAAGAAAAAATGTTCTGCATTCCACTTCCGAGTGGAAGTTAAAATAAATCAAAATTGAGTTTGATATTTGGTGTTCTATATAACATATGTATATATAATTTTTTTTGGTTATACAATTGATTATATTAATAAATTAAATAAAATACAAAAAGAAAAAAATGATATGTAGAACACCAAAAATCAAATTCAACTATGATTTATTTTCGCTTTCACTCGGAAGTGGAATGCAGAACATGCCTGATAATTTTTTTTGTGTCTGATTTTAATTTTTATGAATTAGTTTTACGCACTGCTATTATTTTGACTGCAGTTGTATTTACATTTAGCTGTCGATTTCTTAATTTTGTTCATTATGTTTAAAGTCGTACATATTATTTTTAAACAAATTATAATGATTTTTGTTAAATACAACCTTCTAATTTTTTTTTTGTGATAAGCGTTTTGCATGAAGAATAGCGGCGACCAAATCCGTCGAAGCTATGTTTCTAAGTGTAGTTTTATTTAAATTTAATACGTTCAATGTCTTGCTGCGTGCGCTTTTTTAATTTGGATGCGTTTATAACACATTCAATATATAACCAGGTGTGAAAAAGCGTGCGGAGATATTTGTGCAAAAATAACATTTTAAAACTGTAAAGAAACAAAGTTTTGCGCAAATATTGATTAAAAATCCTTAAAACTTAAAAATTCCCCAAAAAAATCCCACGTGAATTATAAAATACCATAAGAAATTTTAATTCCCACGGCAATTAAAAATTCCCAAAAAAAATCCCACGTGAATTAAAAAATACCATGCTGAATTAAAAAATACCATGGGAATTCTTAATTCCCACGGCAATTAAAAATTCCCAAATATGATAGTTTTCTACTAAAGGTGGCAACCGTGCTGCTGTGGCAGAAAGTGTGCGTGAAGCGCCATCAACATCAATTCACCGTCGTTCTCAACGATTGAACATTTCGGAGACATCATTAAGACGAATTTTGCATAAGGACCTTGGTATGACGCCATACAAAGTCCAATTGGTTCACGAGTTGAAGCCAACTGACCATCCAATGCGTTTTCGCTTCGCTAAGTGGGCCTGCGATCGACTTACAGAAGATGCCGATTTTGCCAAAAAAATCATCTTTTCAGATGAAGCTTATTTTGATCTTGGCGGGTATGTAAACAAGCAAAATTGTCGCATTTGGGGCACAGAAAACCCACTCGCAAACATTGAAAAGCCGTTGCACCCAAAACGAGTCACTGTTTGGTGCGGATTTTGGTCCAGAGCCATAATTGGGCCATTTTTCTTCGAAAATGAGCAAGGAGTGGCCGTTACAGTCAATGGCGATCGTTATCGGGCCATGTTGAACGAATTTTTGTTCCCAAAAATTGAAAAGGAGGATATTGGTAACATTTGGTTTCAACAGGACGGCGCTACGTGCCACACAGCCGAAGCTACACTCGATGTTTTGCGCCTTGTTTTTGAAGATCGCATTATCAGCCGCAGAGCTGATGTCGTTTGGCCACCTCCGAGCTGCGATTTGACACCGTTGGACTATTATTTGTAGGGTGCCCTGAAAGATAAGTGTTACGCTGACAAGCCAGAGACAATTGACGCTTTAAAGGACAATATTCGTGATCTATTGGTGAAATACAGCTGCACACAATCGATAATGTGCTTAAAAATTGGACCGATTGTGTAGGCTACTGCATGGCCAGCCGAGGCAGCCATTTGAATGAAATTATTTTTCATTATTAACCGGAAGGATTGTACTTTCAAATAAAAAAATAAATTTGAGAAAATAGCCAGTTGTTTCTTTTATAGAATTTAAAAAAAAAAGTTATTTGGCGGACCCTTTATATACTTTTACTAGAGCCATCAATGAAAAATCGCCATTCATCTGCATTATAATTGTGACCCAATGGCGAAAATAGTTTGAGTACATCCATGCAATACATGAGATCACTGTTACTTCCATCGGTTTTAAAACATTCTTCAAGTAGCAAAGTCTGATCACTTCTCCTATCAGAAGTTACAAGAAAATCTTTTTCCACCATATTCCACTGCTTTAATCGCGACGCGAGGATTTCTGAGTGTCATTTAGGCAACTGTAAATCGCGTACAAGATCATCGAAATCTGCTTTTGAAATAAAATGTCGCTCCATTGTCGTTGATCAGGATCGAAGGAACTCTTCTTGTTTTAAATCTTTTTTTAGTTGCAACAGTAGATTTGCTCGTTGTCGGAACTCCATCATCCCAAGATATTGGTTTAGTAACAGTTACAATATTTGCATACTTTATATTTTTACGAGTTTTAAAACTGTGACCTGAAACATTGGTTTGACAAAAGTAGCAATCATTTGGTTTATGATATGGCCGATGATACCAAGTCATAGGCTCAGAAAAAGGTATAGCGAGCGAAGATTGAACTTCACAATTTTTTATTGCTCTACAGCAATATTCACAAATAAATTCTGGCTCGTACCAGCGACTGGTATTATAAGTGCGATTAAAGAGTTTGTTGTACACTTCCACCGCTCCAAAATTGTCTTTAAGACTACGCCGATGACTGAGATCTGTAAATAAGCCACAAATGTAGCAAAAGAGTCGGCCTTTGTAGTCTAGTGGAGAGTGCGCTAGACTATCAACCCAGAGATCCCTGGTTCGAATCCGGGCTCGGGCATGGTTCTTTTCACTTTCTTTAGTCTTTCCTACATTTAAGAATTATGGACAACTAAAAATCCACAGCTAAATTGTGGAAAGTGTGGAATTAATGGACAAGAACAACTAAGGGCTGGAAATGCTTGCCGAGGTAAAGGCATTACACTAGCCTCGGTTAAAAGCAATTCAAATTGTCTTTCACGGTTGTTTCGCCTAATCAATAATTCAAATATAGTTCAAATCTATCCCTTTCCTTTCAGGTCAAAGACCAAACCTTGTTTGTATAAAGCTCATGCCTTGGTTCATTGATCTTTAAAAAAAAAAAAAAATTATTACGTTTGTCACACATTTTAATTTTAGTTACACACGATTTATATAAAACTTGAAATTTTTTTATATAAAATAAAGACATGATAGACAAAACGTCAAATAAAGAAACAAACAATTTTTTACATAAGAAAAGCTCTCATTGTACAATGTTGTAATTTTTACTTCTTCCACTTCTTCTTATTTGTTGAAATATTCCGATTTTTTTTTAAAGCTTAACTTAAGAGAATGTAAAGAGCATAGACAGCAAAGAGATTGCAAGTAAAATGTTCGTCAGCGCAACCTGGTGTTTGATGATTCGCGAGAGAAAAAGTCCACAAAAACAAAATGCATCTCTTAAGTAAAGCGTTTAAAAATTCTGCATTTAAAAAAATATGAGAACAAGATATAATTGCAACCACAATATGCAATGAGAGCTTAACTTATGTCAGGAATATGTAATATTGTTTCTTCATTTGTCGTTTTGTTTCTCACAGCTTTATCACTTTGAAAACCATTTCATATAAAAAAATTTGCTATTTTATAAAAGATAGTGTGCAACTAATATTAAATGTGCGAAAAACCTAATAAATTTGATATATTTGTGACTTTTCAATAGATATCAGTCATCGATATAGTTTTACAGATGTCATATTAAGTTATCTGTGCTCCTATAAAAAATGTGCAAAAGAACACGAAAAACGTTGTGAAAGGCATTTTTGCAAAAATATTGTTTTCATCAATAACTCAGTCAATTACTAGCCGATTTTTAAAAACTAAATTGCGTTGTAATTGTGTAATAAACGTGTTTGTTTAATACATTAACAGATAGTGTGGTTTTTATATAAAATAGTGTGTATAAAAATCGTGAAATTTGGAAAATATGTGAAAAAATTTAAAAACATTAGTTTGACAGACAAATACACATAGATTTATCAAGTTCTTATAAACAATTTGTATATTATTGGAAAGGTCTAAGTCTTTTCTTTCGGAATCTGGCAAGAAACTAAAACCGGGTACAAAAACCGGGTTTTTAACGGTAATTCAAGATTTTGGGGGTGTTTGGCGAATTCTTGGTATGCAGTCTTATTATACTCAACAAGACCTACAAGAAAAATGGTAACACTTTTCAGAGATTTTGGACTGTCGCACCGTGTTATCCTTTATTTAATCTAACTAAATACAACTGCTTTGGTTATTGTATGTATTTAGTTTATTTGTATTATGTTTGAGAAAAACTCTCCAATAAATATTGAAGTTTAACATAGTATTAACTGAATATTAACTACAATCAACTATAAAAATATTTCATTGATATATCATATGTAAGTGTCGTGTTAACCAAAAAAAAAATATTTTTATACTGGAGATTGCAAACTGAGGTTTTTCAATTATTCAGTGCGTTTAATAGAACTTATATGGCGAATACAAACCTTAAAGCTAATTTTTACAAAAATCTTCATCATTCTTAAGCTGCTATTATTTATTGGAATAGAATTTTACATTAAAAACATTTACTAAAGAAAATTTATACAGATTCCACCAACTTTGTTGATGCAAAAACAAATTGTCACCATACCCCTAATCAAATGTTTCCATCATGACACGAATTCATTTGATATTTAAACCTTTGATAATTAATTATCATTTTAAATTTATAGTTTTTAAGCGTGCAGTTATGCACAATAAAATAATTTCGATACAACTAAAAATAGATTTTACCGACGCTGTCTTTTAATATTTCGAAAATTTCACAATACGATTAAATTTTATAAATAGAATATACTCATATTCTTTTTGACTAAATATTTGTAATCATACACTCTAAACATTGATAAATACAAATGAATGAAAAATTATGCAGGAAATCAATTGCGCATTTTGAGCTATTTAAAGATATCATTTTAACACTAGTTAGAAATAACTCTGAGTGGGCGAAAGTTTTAATACACCCACAACAAGTCGTCTTCGTAACATATTTTCGAAGTAATGGGTGTTTTAGTATCTTAATGACGTCACTTTCTTTGGAAAGAGTTGTCACTTTCGATTTTTGACAATTACAAATTCAAAGAACATTTTAAATTCTAAACCTTGTGTGTAAAATACTCGTTGCATTAATTTTTGTGGAATAAATAAAGGTTATGCTATATTTAAGATTTGTACAATTAATTGTGACCTTTGATGATTTTGCAAGGTTAAAATTTGGAGCTTAAGGTCAAGTTATTTATAAAAATAAGGCAGTAACAACAACAACAACTTTTTAAAAAGTCAATCACGTAGCAGACTATACAGACTGTTTCGGAAATAGCTACATTTCCTCTTCAGTAGTCTAGAGTGATTCAGCTGTGACCAACCAACTGTTTTTACTCAAAAATTGTTTTTGTTGTAAAAATAAAAACAAGTAAAAGTTGCACATCTGACTACCTTTCATATGATATAGCATTTATTTGCAAACATTTTGTCCAGCTAAGCGCAAAAATTATTTTACGATCATAACATACTCTGAGGACGTGTACTGCAAACTTGACTCTCGGTCTCTACATAAGCTCCTGGTAGCTTTTAATAATACAGCTCGCTATGTATACGGTCTTAGAAAGTTTGATCATATCTCTGCCTATTGTAAAAAATTACTTGGTCGTGACTTACCTAGATACCTTGAAGCTAGAAATTGCATTTTCCTACACCGCATTATCTATACACGTAGTCCTAAATATCTTTTTAATAAGTTGAAGTTTTGCAGGTCAAGTAGAAATATGAACCTCATTACCGCTAGATACAATTTCCCTCACTCCAGTAGATTGTTTTTCGTCAGTGTCATTAGGTCGTGGAATTCATTACCTAATAGCTTTAAAAGCGTTTCTAATAAAATTAACTTTAAGCATTTAATTTTAAAACACTTCTCTTAACATCCTTGCCTAAAAATTTGATTTGCATGTTAATTCTGCATCATCAAAAGATTGAAGTAAAATTTAGGCGCCAATTTGTGTTGTTTACACGCAAATCTAATTACTAAAGGTTAACGCAGTATACATCTTTCTGCTATGGTGGCGTGGAAAGAACATTCTTTAAGTATTGAAAATAATTTAGAAATTTCGAGCCTTCTTAATAGTTCTGTCCTTGTAAAGCGATGTCAAAGGGATTGTTTCTACAATTTTTTTCTGCCTAAGAATAGCTGCCTTTTCAAGGAAATGGGTTTTTTGACAAAGAAAATTAAGAGTCAAGACTGTTTCATAATATGTTTAAAGTTTAAAGACTTGATCGAAAAGCACAAAAACTTAAAGATATGTCAAGCCTACCAATGCTGTCTATACATCGTTGCAAATGCAAAATAAAATCATAAATATTATTGCAAATTGTCTCCGAGAAATAAGTGCTAATGAGCTAAATCATATTTAGCATTGATTGCAGATACGACAGATAGGAGTGAGAACGAAATATTTTCGATTGAATTTCTGTACATTGTTCGTGACTTTGCCTCAAAAAAGCTGATGAAGTCACAGCTAAGGCATTCTTTAAACTTATTATCGATCGACTGACAGAATTTGGAATTGAGCTCGAAAATATTTTGGGCCAGGGTTATGATGGTGCTGCTGTAATGAGTGGTCGATTAGGTGGACTGCAGAATTTGATACAGGACTTTTTCAATCAAACAATTCCAAAGGTTCATTCTACCGGTTCAAATCACCACCGTCTTCATCTTGTCGTTGTAGAAATCGTGAAGAAAAATTATGACTTCCGACTTTTTTTCGACCAAATTAAAAAATTTGACGATTTTTTCAGTCGCTTCAAAGTTAAAAAAAAATAGGTACAGACCACAGTTTCTCTGCTTTTCGAGCAACGTTGTCAGTACATTACAAAGCAATTGTTGTAATTCAAAATGACTTCAATCAAATTCTCAACTTACTGATAGGAATTAAGGAAGATACGCTGGATTTATACAGCAATCCGCCCCATACTAATATATGGCTAACTGGTATGGTAGAGCGCCCTTGATAAGGCAACCGCACTTCAGAAGTTTGCAAAGGTGCAAAGAAGCGCAGGTCTATGTATAACTGGGGCACTGTCCTCAACACCAACTAGCGCCCTCAATGTCATGCTCCGCCATAAAAATCCGCTACAAACCTCCGCCATAAAAATCTTCACAGATGGATCCAAACTTCGAGAACAAGTAGAGGGAAGTATCTACTCCCAGGATCTCGAAATCGAAGCATCCTTTAGACTTCCTAACTATTGTAGTGTCTACCAAGCGGAAATGATGGCTATTCACGAAACCACTAAGATTCTACGTCAAAAAGACCTTGAAGGAAAGAGTATCTCCATCTTTTCAGATAGCCAAGCTGCACTGAAAGCACTGAACTCAAATATTGACAACTCTAAAACTCTCACTGAATGCCGAAAATCTCTTAACGAGATGGCAAGGCTACTCAGGATTCACCTCATATGGGTACCCGGACACAGGGATATCGAGGGCAACCCTCTTAAATGAGGACTTTATTGGTATACCCATTTCCTCCTATAAACTCCAGTGCAAGAACAGATCCTTAGGTCTTGCACAAGAACGCTGGGAACTCCTTGATACATGTAGTATAACTAAGCTAACATGGTCTACCTACGACTTAAAACGCACCAACTCACTGCTTGAGTTAAGCAGGGTAAACCTGTCAAAAATAGTAGGAGTCCTAACGGGTCGCTGCCTAATCGGAGCGCATGCTCTTCGGTTGGGAGTTGCATCAAGCGATTTCTGCAGAAGCGGCAGATGTGAGGAGGAGGTATAAAATGTTCAGCGCCTCTTCTGCGAATGTCCGGCTCTAGCTAAAAGGAGAATGGCAACTCTTGGCCATCCCTTTTTAAATGAACTTGCCTGAAAATTAGGCATATCCTTAAATTCATAATCCGCTCGAACTGGTTTGTGGAGGGAAATCTCTGCTAGGTTTTAAAGAGATCATATGGTATCACAACGAGTCGTCTATCGGCTTAGCCACCATTGCCTAACCTAACCTAACCTAAGGAAGATACCGGACAATTCATCTTTTTCAAGACACCTGAATTTCATCGTGGTGCAGGTGAAATGCTTTTAGCTGTTAGACTGCTGGGTTTTCTTGCAAAATATTGGGAATAATAGAAACAGCAAACAAAATTTTGCTAACATGAAAGTGATCTTTGCAATGAGTCTGCATTAACACAGTGTCTACACTTACAATATTTGATTGCAAGCGAGCTGTCAAATAGAATTTCATGATATCCAGATTTCATGCTATAATATTTAGGTGGGCACTTCATCTCATGAAATTTCATTTTTAAATTGCTTATAAAAGTTTATTAAATTCATAATTTCATCCATTCGTCATTACATTTAATGTTTTTTCACTCTTTTAATGCTATTGCAATATTTTTTTCTTGAAAGGTTCTTAAAAGTGCACACACTTACATATTTTACTGAAAAGTGACAGCTCATTTCATGAATTATATCACAAGAAATATTTCAAGAGATAAATTTCATGAAATTGGCAATTTCATGAGCAGTACTACACTTTTGATATTGCTCATCAAATTCCATTTGACAGTTCGCGTGCAATAAAATAATGCAAGTGTAGACACTGTGTAAGGCGCATTTATTATGAAATAATTGACTCAATTATTTCAGAAATTTATTAACTTTTTGAGAAAAATAATGACGACTTAAATAATTAAAAAAAAAATCAAAATCGGTCGATAAGATTGTTTGCAGGAGTGTGGCCCGTTTCGAAAAAGTATTTTTCGAGAAAAACGCGTTTAAATTTCCTCTGGCGCACCTTCAAATCCGGCACTGTAGAATATGTATTATAAACGGGATTTTTTTTTAAATTTTTACATATTCAAGTGAAATCGAGTTTAAGTGAAATCCGACCGTTTTTTTGCATAAAATAGTAGCCATCTACGAAACAAGGATCCACCACTATACACAAGAATCTAAGGAATCAGCAAAAGAGTGAAAAGCTCCGAGTGGAAGTGCACCAAAGTGAGCGAAGACTCTACAAACAGTCGAAAAGGTGTTAGCGTCTGTTTTTTGGAATTCAAGTGGCGTATTGTTCATAGACTATTTGATAAAAGGAAAAACAATCACCCGCGATTATTACTGCAAATTATTGTACCCATTGAAGAACGAAATCGCAAGCAAATGGCCCCACATTTCGAAGATAAAAGTCATATTTTTGCAAGGCAATGCTCTAGCTCACAAATCGCTTGTTTATCCGCCTGTTCACCAGATTTAGCCTCCAGCGACTATTACATGTTCTCAAACTTAAAAGATGGCTCCAGAGAAGAAGATTTTTGACGAATTAACAGGTAAAATTGGAGACTCAAACTGACTTCATATTCGGTTTTAGCGACCTTCAAAACATTAAATAAAGTCGTGGAATCCCACTGGCTTTTTTTTCGACAATTGTTGTACAGTGTGATTTGAAATATATATTTATACAATTTTGAATGGAATTGTGCAAAAAAATAATAGCCAACACCACGTCAGTGCTTTTTGGAAGTTCATAAAATTATATACCAAGCCTAAAAAATTCAATTTTTACATTATTGCAGCCCTTTACATAAGTCTATAACAAACATTTTAACTTATTTTCTATTACAACAAGGTTCAATTAATCACTAATCATGTTATTTCAACATGTTTTATCGTTCAAGAAGCTGGCACATGCACAAATCATCTTTAAACGCTTGACTAGACGTTGTCAATGTTTATTAAGAATTGCATGATTCGTCAAGCACTAGAAATAATGATCATGAGTGGACTTTTAAGCATGGTCATTGGCTAATTGGCGGTCAGCTGTCATGGCATTTTATTGAAAACCTGTCAATGAATGAGTTGGGAAAAATCTTGACATTGATTTTCAAAGCAAAACCGAACTAAGTTCTTTGAATGCTAGACTATACAGATTAGGCTGGGTCGATTTGCAAACCTATGCTGCCTGGGCGATTATCGGATCGGGCATGAAAAGTTAGTACAAAAAACAAAAAGGGGCGATTGGGGTGCATTTTACCCTATCACATCTTCAATTTTGTGAATTTTTATCTTTAGCAATTTTTTTCAAATAATTTTTGTATATAAACGTGCACAGCTAGAACAAAACTGATACCAGAAATGAAATCTTTATACCCGATTTAACCTAAAATCGGTCTCATATTTATATATGATAATACAAAAACTTATCGTAAAAATTTCTTATAGAAAAAATTCACAAAATTCAAGCTATAATCTTAACGTTGGTGCGTATGTATTTTTGATCATCACGGCTGAACCACTGAAGCTATCCACCCTTTATTCACAAAATGTGTTCGTGTGGTCCTCCAAAACTTTTTTGTTTATAAATATAATATTTAAAAAATATCGACCTAGGGGGATCTAAAAAAAACAAAAAAATTTCGAAGGACCACACAAACACATGTTGTGAACATAAGGTGGATAGCTTCAGTGGTTAAGCCGTGATGGTCAAAAATACATACGCACCAACGTTAAGATTATACCTTGAATTTTGTGAATTTTTTTTTAGGAATTTTTTACGATAAATTTCTGTAAAAAAACGTATAAATTTGAGACCTATTTTAAGTTGAATCGGGTACGAGGATTTTATTTCTGGCATCAGTTTTGTTCTAGCTGTGCACGTTTATATACAAAAATTTTTTGAAAAAATTCACAAAATTCAAAAGGTGAAAGGGTAAAGTGCATCCCTATCGCTCCCCTTTTTTAATAACTTTTCATGAACGATCCGAAAATCGCCCAGGCAACTTAAATTTTTTCACCTCCGTACAAATCGACCCAGCCTAATACAGATGCTTCAGATTTTTAATATTTTAATTTTTCTCTGGCATGTTTCGACACTCTATCCGCTAGATTTCGAATGAAACTGACCAAAATGATCATCACTTTTCTGAGACGCTTACAGCCAGCAGTAGCAAGCCGTCAAAAGCCGGTTGTTATGATGATGACGACTTGAACTTATTAAATAAAAATGGTTACAGCTACTTGAGAGCTTGAGAGAAGTGGTGGTGGCTGCAATCAACTTCAATGCCAAGGCAATGGAACTGAAGAAGAACTTCAACTCTTTGAAACTAGTTGTTGCCAAGAACAGCAACACACACGGTAGATGAACTTGAATTGGAATCTGATGTTGCCGCTGATTATGTTGATGTTGTTGATGATAGCTTTTTCTTACTTTAAGCTGCAACTAGACGCAGCTGCTTGCTATACGTTGGATGGCAGCAAGCCTAACTTCAACGGCTGAGCGCCTGTTAACGTGGCCATGAAACAGTAGTTGCACCACAAGAAGAAGAAGAACAAGACAACAGCCAGTTTATTGCTCTTGGTTGCATGCTGCAACAAATGATCACTGATCACTGCAGCTAGCTTAAAGAGGCTACGAAGAGAGCAGCTGCTATGAAATTGGCTGCGGATGTCTTCGTGGCTTGCTTGAGTCTTGTGGTTTCTGGCCCACAAATGAAATCAATTCTTGTTCCATTTAATAATCGAAATTCTAATTGCAATTGTTAACAATCTCTGAGCTGCGTATTGCATTCGTGCTGGGCGCTCATGTCCCAAGCCCCCCACGATGTTCGTAAATCTTCTGGGTTGTCGGAACTCATCGCTTCATATTGATGTTGATGACTGGTTGGTATGACAGCAGCAAAAATTATTGGCTACATTGTATGGGCCTAGCAAGGATGATGCGGCCTGGAGTCGTGCGTTTTGCAAGAGTCAATGATAGTTGACGTTGACGTTGCAGTTGAAGTTGCCGGCAATTGATCATATTTTGCAATTCGGACTGAAACTGGTTTTGGAATTTAAGACTCATGAGAATTAAGTGCAGAGCTATTTTTGAAACAGACAATCAGCAAAACTGATTGGAATCCAGTAGTTCTCAAGTAATTAACGCAAAAAATGACAGAAACAATATTGAATATTCATTTATAAATTGGTTTTTGTGTTAATTTTGACTTTCATCTTAGCACCAAAAACATGGGACATTAAAAATTAACCATCAACCAGTTAGCTGCTCTCAAATTCTTCACTCTGACACTTTGACTGCCTCTTCAAATAGTTGTTGTTTCGCCCAAACCAAGTCAAGCCACCAACATTTTGACAGACAATCAAGTTTATTAAATTTTGCGCCATTCCATTCCATTCCAAGGGTCCTTCCTTCTTCACTCAAATCTTAACCTTAAACACTCAGGCACGAGCAACAAAGCAATCACTGGCAATGCCTTGCGCCAATTTAACGTTTATTGCTCAGCCATTTTCCAAAGTTTTCAATGGTCGCCAGTTAAGCAAACGCCATTACTTTGAAACTCTTAACAAAACTGCCAATATTTGGCGTCACGAAATGCAAAATTCTTTCAACTATTTCAGACATTCTCGGCACTAGGATTCTTTTAGCGCCAAGCAATTAAATGCTTAAAATTACGACCAGTCGTTTGTATGATTATGGCAAAAATACTCTTTGCTTCCCGGTTGTCGTGTTGCGACCTAACATTTCCGACAGTGAATTTATTTATTTTCACTGGATGCGAATTCATTTTGTTTTAATGAAAGTTTACAACCAGAGCTATTTGGCAGTTTAATCATTTTGACGGCATGTTCTTAACTTTCGAAATGACAGCGAGCTTAAAATAATTATTTTAAAATTTAAAACCAAATTCTTAGCTATTCTCAGCTTTCGTACGTTGATGTATCACAAAATCCAATAAAATAAAAATTAATGTCGTGTAGCACGAACTACAATAATAAAATATCAAATATATTTCACATAAAATACCACATGGAAAAAGAGCAGACCACGAATTGTAAGGATTTGGCATGAAAACAAAACCAAAACCGAAAACTATAAGTTTCAATATTAAGACCAAAAAATGGTTTTCGGAACACATGACAAGAACTCTGCTCGACAACTGAGGTTGGGGTTGTTTGGTTCCAAGCAAACATAAGACGAAGGTTGACAATGCGAATATTTTCATTAGCAGACACAGACCTGGAGTAGGTCGGCGAGTAACTCTATACAAAGCAATAAAGGAAGCTTCTTCGCCTTATTCTTCTTCTACTTCTTCTTCTTCTTCTTCTCCTGCTTCCATATCAAAAACAAGCAAGCAATGTAAGCTAAGCGGTTAAACAATATAATATATGAACTTTAGACAGGACAACACAAAATAGTAGAGGACAGTATGGAAGAGGGAAAATATAAAGACTCACTCAAGACATTTCCTGCTCTACCTTAGTGTAGTAAATGGACTGTGTTGGACAAATCCACGCCATTTCATTTCAATTGTGTGGGAATTTATACAAGGTTTATGAACCTGGATTCAGTTTCTTGGTGTTTCTTGTTGTCAAGGGCTTTGGCTGCTGACATTTAGAAGCTTGTTTACTGAACTTCTAACGCTTAAATTTTTGTGCGTGGCTTGGCGTGTCAGTAACTGGCTTCAGTTAATTGAGTAACATAAGAATAATGGTACGACTATTCATTATCTGATGCGTAGTCACAAAATATAAGAACTGACCACAATATATTAACAAATTAATTTCAAGCCATTTGACTCTATTCATATAAAGTGGTCAGACAATTATGAGCCGATGGTTCTTAGTATTTGGGTATTAATACTAGAAATGAGATTAGGCTTATGCATTAATTGTAAATATTTTTTGCCCAAATGTTTTTATTTCTTAAACATAAGGTATATTCATTGATTAGACTGGATTAAAGATACAATAAAAATTATTAATAAGCTAGCTGATATACCCGGTGTTACTCGAGAGAAATGTATATAAACATTTTAATATACAATTCTCGATTAAATGTTTTTTTAAGTTTTTGAGTTTTGTAAAAATATGTTGAATTTAAGATTGAAATCACTATAAAAGTATTAGTTAAAAAATTTACCGAGCTTTTTTACCGAAGGAATAATTTTATCACTTTTTTTTACAATCAAAAACTGTTTTTTTAGTTTTAAACTGAATTTACTGGCTAAGCTTTGTATGCTGTAGGAGCGAAAAGAAATCTTCAGTAAGAAATGCATTGAGTGCTTGACAGCGAAAAGGTGCGAAATTTTTATGTCGTTGTTTAGTATGCTGTTGAACCGAAAAATTTGTTCAATACAGCGAAGTTCACAACAATGGTTGGAGAGTTAAAATTTTAAAATTTCGCTGTCTTTTATATGTCCGTACATTTAATTGGCGTGGAAATTTGACACTCAACAATAATGTTCAACCAACACATTCAACAAACTCGTTATGGCATGCATGTGTTAGTGTTGAGTCTGCACCAAAATTTCGCTTGTAAAATTAAATACCTAAAAATTTTCGTTCCTACAGAATACTAAGCTTTATTGGTAAACATGTTACTTGCGCTTCGCTTATAAAACTCAAATGTAAAAAAAAGGAAAATAGACACCAAGCTTCCTAAATTTTCTAGTTGTTTTTCCACTTGGAAAATGACAATTGGTTTGTGTCTAAAATAAAAATTTAAATAATTGATAGTTGATGCAATTTCTTAAATCTTCAGAATTCCTTTTTTATACGAAAATGGGTACAGTCGTTTCTTAGTGTAAATTAGCAAAAAGGTGTAAGTTAAAAAAGCAGTCGCTATTTAGTTTCTAGTTATAGTATATACAGCAACATATTACAATATTATCGACGTTAACAGTTGATCGACATAAATCCAGCTGAAAAATCTGCAGGAACAGTGCAAAAAGTGCCATTATGTTTTTTGCCGCAAGTTTAGGCTGTGTTCGAAAAGAACTGAATTGAGTAACAGTTACCGACTTTTCTAAATTATTGGAATCGTGTTGTAATGCAGTGCTTACTTCTAATTTGGAACATATTCCAGCATTCTTTTCAGCATAATTGCGGTTAGTACGCTGTTGAACCGAAAATTTGTTCAATGCAGCCAAGCTTACAAAATGTCAAAATTTCGCTGTCTTTTATATTTCGGTCTACTTTTTTTTTGTCAATATAAAAAACCACATTTTGGAAACAATAAATTTCGCCAAAAAACCCTTTAAACTTGAACGGAATGTTATGTCATATGAAAAGTATTCAGAATTATAATTTTTACTTGTTATTATTTTGCAACAAAAATAACTTTTGAGTCATTTTTTGTGAAAAAAAATCATATTTTGGGCCTTTTCTAAAAAAAAAAACACACAAAAAATATATTCACTTACCTAATGGTACAGTGAAAACAACTTTTATTTAGAATTTCATTACACTTGTCGAAAAAAACTTTTTATTTTGATATCTTTTTTCTCTGATTTCTACAATTTAAAAGATATGTGAATGTCTTTGGTGCAAAAACAACAGAAATTTTATTTTAATTTAACTGACAAAAATTCCTTTACTAAAAAGTATTCCAATAACAAAATTATTAAATATGATTAAGAAGATTAAGGTTAGATATGATTAAGTTAAGAAGGGTTGAAAGAGACGTGGTCAAAACTTAGTATGTCACAATCAAATCTAGTATACAGACGATACATATGTGTACCAAATTTCAACGAAATCAATAGAACGATTTGGATTTTACAGACTTGAAATTATTTTAAATTTAGTAACAAATTTAATAACCACATTCTAACCCTTTGCAGGTCGAATTTTAAAAATCCAAGAAAATAATTTGAAGACTTGATTGTTTGAAGTGTTTGTTTGAAGTGTTTAAGATGTCAGCATTTATGTTAGTTCAAAGTATACCCATATTATTTATACTTAACCCTTTCTCTCCCGAATTTTAATGAATTTTGAAAAACCCTGAAACGGCTGTTTAGAAATACATTTCAGCATTTATGTTTGAAAAACGTTTATAAAATATATTTAAATTTCTTGGTAATATAACGGTTCAAAATAAACCTGTTTTTATCACATAAAGGCCATTCGTGGTAAAATTTCTAAAACCCTTTCTTAGTATACGTCCACGTAACTAAAGACATCAGCTTACCAATTTTCATCTAGCTGCGTCTTATGGTTCTGGGCGTTTTGCTGATGAGTCAGTCAGTCAGGACAAACTGTTTAATATATGGTCACTTTTTTGTGCAAACAAGCTAGGGACACATCATTTCAGCATAATTCGAGGACACTGAATTTAATGGCGTTTATCGTTTTTGGATTCATCGGCCCATTTTGAGCATGGTGAACGTTTCCATCAGGTGATGGTGAGACTCAAGCACTTGTACAGTGGTAAAAAGTAGATGCTCTCTTAGGAGACATTTGTTGGAATTTACATGAAGAAGCAGAAGAAACAGATGAATCTATCTGAAAAAAAAAGAAGAATATGTATGAAAAACTTAGTTTTAATTTCTTTTAGGTCGTTTTAGGGACACGGAAGGTTATCTAACTTGGTTAAATTTGCTTTTGTTTAAAAAGCTTACTTGTTTTTGTTTAACAAAGCTTTTATATGAAAAAAGGTTTTTTGATTTATGAGGTCAATTTGGACCATAAGAGTTGGGTTTTGAGGGTTAAACTGTTCTGAGATATTATTCTCCAGGTAATTCTTAATGTTTCACTCATTGGTATGAAGTCGATAAAGTTAACGAGAAAAAGTTTTTCTAACAAAATATGCATCAACATGTACTTGACCTTGAACCTTCAATTTCTCGAAAACAGGCCAAAGGATTAAAAAACGGTAAACGCCATTAAACTCAGCGTCTTCGAATTATGCTGAAATGATATGTCTCCAGCTTATGTGATATTTGGACATGCACAGTGTTATCAATTTTTTGCTTAAGTACCTATAAAACTTTAATATTAATTGCAATAGAAATGATAAAATCAAAAATGATAGTATCGAACGCATAAAATTAACTAAAATGTTTTGTGTAACACAATAAATCAAATTTTAGATGAATTCATAACTGTTGTTTTGTGCAATGCATTGTAAAAATTTTTATTAAACCAAACTTATATATTTGAATTAAATGACTGATGAAAGAAATTTTTCGGAAAAAGAAAAGATTCAGCCATATTGAGGCCGAAAAGTCGAAACTAGCCGAAACTAACAAAAAGGGCCGAAAGTGGCCGTAACCGAAACTGAAACCAAATATTCGGTTGGACACTAACAATATGTGAGAAATATCCAAAAAAAAACATCAATATTCATTTTGCATTTAAAAATTGGTTATGAACACGAATATTATTTGATTTCTATATCATTTGGCAAAACTGAAGTTTTTACATGTTGGTTTTATATAAGATAAATATTTTGAAGACAGCGAAGTGAACGACGGAGGTCACTGTAGCAAATATTTTCAGATTTTTGCAAACTTTTGCACCGAGGCGTTTAATAGTTAAAAAAGCAAGGTTTTTAAAAATCATTCTGATATATCTTATGAGACCCGCAACGACTGACTTTTTTCTTAATACAAAACATTCCCGTCTAATATACACTCAAAAAAAAGTTCAACTTTAAAATCAAAAACACAAGTTTCTGTTTTAAGAATCTGAAATTTCTATAGTTTTAAGAAACTTTTTTTTTTAAACAAAAGAACTTGCATTTGTGTAAAAACATTGAGACTTTTGATTTGAAAGTAAAAATTTCGATGTTTTATTTTAAATATTGCTTTTCAAACTGAACAACACACTCATAAAAAAGCATTCCAAAATCAAAGAAAATTTATTCAATCTTTTTGAAATTTTTACTTGTTTTAGCGCCAAAGAATTTTTTTTCAAATGGAAATTTTTCTTTAGAAGAAATACATTTTCTTTGAAGGAAATAATTAAAACTTGGTTTGGAAATTTAGTGTTTCTTTCAAAGAAATATTTTGATTTAAAAAAAAAAATTCCTTAGCTAAATCAAGTAAAATTTTCTTTAATATTTAGTAAATTTTCTTTGATTTTAGTATGCTTTTTTCTCAGTGTACATATAGCAATCAAAATTCATACTAAGGAAATACATTTTACTTGTTTTATAAACTTATTCTCTAAATTGGATTTCCTTGGATTGATTATCTTGAGTACTATTTATTTTTTTTTTTTCATTTAACTTTTTTTAATATCAATTCATTAACCTTCATCGGTCCCTTATTTCTAGAAACGAATAGGTTCCTTGTGTGTAAATTTTACTCACTCTTTTTCTATAGCAATCACCCTTATTCTTGAATCCGCGTCGAGTAAATGTCGTCGTCGAGAGCTCACTTTGACTAATGAATTGTCGTCGAAGATCATTTCGACGATCAAAAATTTAAACATTTATTTGACGACATTTGTTCAATAATTGACATGAACAATCACTGCAGGTCTCAAAGTCGAAATTGAAAGTTTCAAGAATATAACAATTTTGATTCGACGTCGTTTTGAGAGCGAGCGCGGGTTCAAGAATAAGGGCCAATATTTTCATCGATGAATGAAATGCACAAAATCTTCTCGTAAAAAGTAATTAATTATTCATTGTTTTAATAAATTAAAAAAAAAAATCAAATCGATTAATCGAGTAACAATTCTATATATAAAGGGTGTTTTTTATAGAGTGATACAAGTTTAAGTGATAATAGAACATAGTAATATATTTTCAATATCAATAAAGCGGATATTATAACAAATAGTAGTTTATGACATTAATGTTTAAATATAATTTCGGCCATGTGGCTAGCACGGCTGGCGCGTACAGGGCGCAATCTCGAACACCAATTTTCACAAACTTTTCGCAGCATTTGCGGCCGTATCTCGCCGATAACTCTTCGAATGTTGATTTCCAAGTGTTCAATTGTTTGTGGTTTATCGACGTTGACAAGTGACTTTACATAACCCCAAAGAAAATAATCCAATGGGTTTAAATCACACGATCTTGGAGGCCAATGAATTGGGCCATTTCGTGAAATTATTTTTTCGTCAAAAGTTTCCTTGAGTAAATCAATTGTAGCGCCCGCTGTGTGGCATGTGGCTTCGTCCTGTTGGCACCACTTATCAGCAAGATTAATGCCAGCTAATTGAGGTACGAAAAAACTTCGAATCATGTTCCTATACCGTTCACCATTGACAGTAACATTCAGACCATCATCGTTTTTGAAGACATATGGGCCAATAACTCCGCCAGCCCATAGAGCGCACCAAACAGTAATTTTCTGTGGATGTAATGGGGTTTCGATAAAAGCTTGTGGATTCTCCTCACTCCTAATACGACAATTCTGTTTATTTACGTACCCATTCAACCAAAAATGGGCTTCATCGGAAAATAAAATTTTCCATGGAAATTCAAAATCAATATCAATTTGTGCTTCAGCCCATTCGCCGAATTGGCGGCGCATACGATGGTCGTTTGGCTTTAATTCCTGCAAAAGTTGAATCTTGAAAGGTTTTAAGCCAAGATCTTTTCGTAAAATCTTCCATAAAGTGGAAGGACACAACCCCAGTTGCGAAGAACGGCGACGAATTGATTGATTAGGATCATCTTCAATGCTTTCCTGTACAGCGGCTACAGATTCTTCAGTGCGCACTGTTCGGTGTCTCACGGGATGCACATTATCAGTAACAGTAAATGTGGTCCGATAACGATCTATTGTTCTTCGAAATAGCAGCTCTGAAGGACGATTATGTACGCCATAAAATGGACAAAGTGCACGATAAGTTTGACGAACAGAACCAATATTATGACTAAAAATTTCCAAAATTTGCACGCGTTGCTCTGATGTAAGTCGATTCATAATAAAATGTCAAAGCAAATTAAATAAAAAGCAACTATCAGCTGTTAAATGAGTGATCAAATAAAGCAGTGATGCAAACTCAAAGTTATATCACTCTATAAAAAACACCTTTTACAAAAGTGAATGTATTTATGTGGGTATGTAAGTATTAGGGATGGCAATCCCGGGATCCCGATCTTTTTTAACACCCGAATATCCCGGGATTATTCGATTCGAATCACGGGATTGCTGAAAACAATTTTTTTAATATCTAATAAAATTTTTCAAACTACCATCACATATATCCATCCCCCCTTTCAACGATCGAACTAACAAGCGTTGAGGCGGAGCGGTGCTTCTTCTCTGTAGGTCTTATATGCAATAAGTTAAGGTCTAAGTTTGGGGATAAAACCATTAATGCTATAATTTCATGAAGATCGTATTTTGATCAAAATAAAGGAATATTTTTACTGAGCTCTAAAAAGAAAGGATATTGTATATTTTTTTTTTACTTAAATATATTGACTTTTTTATTTTAATTTGAATGTGCTATAGCATATAATTAAAGGGAGGTTTTAGGTCAAAGCGGTTAAAATTAAGGCATATTTTAGAAGATGTTTTCTCTAAAATTTTATTACATACACAAAAAATTTAATTTGCATATTAATTTTACATCATCACGCTGATCACCTGAAAATAAAATGGTTTCGAAGAAGGACTCCTGAATGCACATCACCAAAATGGAAAATTAAGAAAATTACGAAGCGTGGAAAAAAGTGGAAAAAATTGACATTATATTTGACCATATTGTTGCGTGTAAAACCTAGAAAAATTTTCCAAAGACGCTTATTTTGGTAAAAAATGTGTAGAATTACAATAGGAACAGATTAAAAAAAAATTTCATAGGTTGATCAGTTTGTTTTCAGTAGTGTAGCTAGTTCTGAAAAGTACATTTCAAGAAAAATCGTGCTTAAAGTTACTCTTATTAGTTAAATTTACTCTGGTGCATCAGGTTTTAAGCGCTGTAGAATGTGTATTATAAGCGGAATTGATTTATTGAAGGATAACTGAACAATAATCAATCTTAAAAATTTAATTTTTAAAAAAATGTTGTTTAAATACTGATTTAAAATAATTTTATGTAGGCGGTTACTGCTAGAACTTAGTATGCTGTAGGAACAAAAATTTTTAGGCACTTAATTCTACACGCGAAATTTTGGTGTAGACTCAACACCAACACATACTTAACATAACGTGTTTGTTGAATGTCAAATTGCCACGCCAATTAAATGTACAGACAACAATATAAAACACAGCGAAATTTTGACATTTTAACTCTCCAATAATGGTTGTGAACTTGGCTGCATTGAACAATTTTTCGGTTCAACAGCGTACTAACCAACCAAAAAAATTTCGCTACCTTTTTGCTGTCAGAAACGCGATGCATTTCTTACGGAACATTTCTTTTCGCTTCTACAGCATACTAAGCTTAAACCAAAAATATGTATTTGTGCATGTATTGCAAAAACTATGTTATAAATTATTGAAGATATATGATTGGTCAAATTTTCTGTTTGGTTTTTTTTTTTTGAATTGGTACAAATTTCGCTTCTTTGTTATATCAAATTGATACAGGGTATGTTCTATAATAGAAAAGAAGTGAATGTGTTGCACTTTTTGGCAAAAAAAAAATAACGAAATAAAAACTTCTTGAATTTCGGGACGATCCCGGGATCCCGGGATTGTGTTTTCAGATCCCGAAAATCCCGGGATCAAAAAACTCCAAAAATTGCCATCCCTAGTAAGTATGTATATCGCGTATAGACTCAAAAACCGCTAAATCGATCTTTAGATATTTTCAGGGAAATTGAAGCAATATCTTGAGAGCGCTCCTGGGAAGTTTGGTGTCGATTGAACAAGGGGGCGTTGTACCTCCCTTACAACCTTAATTTACGCTATCGAACGGTTTTGATCGTAAAAAGCTAAAAATTTGTTTTGATGGCTATTATCGGCTACTGTACTAAAAATGGGCATGGTCGCACTTTATCAAAGCCTACTTTTTCGAAATCATATCAATTACTAAGTTGTACAAATTTTGATAGTGAATTATATATATATATAAATGTTGCCACGCTCACTTTTACCGCCCACAAATCAATGGAACTTATTTATATATAAGACGGTTTTGATCAAATAAAAATAAAATTTGGTAGTTTAGTTTATATGTTTACTATGGTCGCAATATATCTACGCCCACTTTTTCGAAATCATGCTAATTGCTGAGATGTTCATGTTTTGATAGTGAAAATTGGTATGTTGGTGCAATGGGACAGAGTGGCAGTCCCTATATATATATAAATAAATGTTGCCATGCCTCCTTTTTCCGCCCATCTCTCTTTATAAAAAAAAAATTCATATATGTATGTGTAAGGACTCCGAAACCGCTGAACCAATTTTTACGAAGTTTTCAGGAAAACAGTAGCAAAGTCTTCAGAATGTTCTTGTGAAGTCTGGTGCTGATTGCAAAAAGAGGCGTGACACCTCAAATATACCCCAAAATTTTGATATCGAATAGCTTTGGATTAATAGGTCACCCAGCATCGGAATTCGGTTTCATGAGACTTTAGCAAGTTACAAAACGCATACCAAGAATGGTTTTTGCATTAAAAAAGGGACGTGGCACCTCCTAAGCAACCCAAATTTGCTATATCGAATAGCTTCGCAATTATAGAGCGCACAGCCTCGGAATTTGGTATTCGACCACAATTTACACGTTTCGTTCCACTCATAACATTTTATGGGCACGTAGGACAAGGCGGCGTGGTAGTAACACGCCGGATTTCAGCTAGTTAAAAAAAATTAAAAACTGGGAAAATATCGAAACAAAAATTAACAATAAAGCAGAAGAACAGTGACATTATGGTGTAATGACAAGATTATGGTGTGTAAATTTTACACACTAGAACCTATTGGGGAAATTGTTTCTGTAGGGTAGCAGCGACACCTAGCGTGAAAAAAACGTCAAAAACAGAAGTTATGCATACGATTTTTATATTGAGCCAAAATCCTAGCTCAATTTGATGAACTTATATTAAAGAAATATCAGCTTGAAGTTGAAAAGTGTGTAAAATTTACACAAAGAACCGATTAAGGTTAATCAGAGACACATAACATTATCATTGCGGATATCCGCGAACATTTTAAAAAACATATTCTTTATATCAGTTCCCAAGATTTAAAATATAATTTTACCACTGCATATAGTACATATTTACCCTTCAATACTGATAATCATGCACACACATTTTTTTATCAGAATTAATTTCAGTAAAAATCTGCTTGTATGTTTTCTTAAATACAGACCAAAAGCTTTAATGTCACTTCAACCCTTAACGCATAATGAATGTGTTGAATTTTTGGCATAATCCACACATACATACACATGTCTCAAAAGTAAAAGAAAAAAAAATTCGCCAAAAAGTAAGCAAAAATCACTGCCGACCATCACAGCTGCTGACTGACCACAAAATATTCAATGAAGCGCAACAAAAAAGGGATTCGATAGTCAGATAAAAGCTCATCATTGATGACTTCATAAATAAACATGGTCTAGAAGTTAATCCCGACAAAATCACGCACACATTCAATCTCAAAATGCATAAAGTGCAGAAACGAGTTAAAACCATATCACAGATTATAAAATAAGGACAAAAACACGAATAGCAACAAAAGCTATGCTTGTGGTCCATTGATAAACCATCACAGCCCCAGATCCAAGACAAGCCAAACAAACTTCTTCATTCATACAAAAGCTGTGTGTTCGGCAGCTGCTGAAGCTGTTTAAGCTGTTTGCCCAAATAGCTTAGCACCAGAAGAAAGTATTAAATATCCTAGATTAAAGTGAACATTTATATCTGAGTGCACAATTTCAAATATTGTTGACCAAAAAGACTCGCAAGACTGGAGTTGAAGTCGATAGTGAAGAAGAAGAGGAAGAAAAAATCAAGCATCATATCGAGCCAATGAAGCAAGAGACTTTGACAAGCCGCAAAATGTTGCCACAAATAGGCAAACAAAAACTTAGCCCGGCACTTGTAGCGGCTGAAACACGAGTCGGAGTACCAGCGAAAGTTTAATGGTAGTTAAGCAACTCTTAACTAAAAATTTGAGTAGACACGTTCCTTTTTTTTTTCTTAAATATTCAGGCAGACTTTTGAAAGCTTAAATTATAAGGATTTCCGTGTAATTTCGGAAAATCAATCAATTGTTTTAAAATCTTTTTATGCACATAGTTATGTAAACTTTAGAGAAATTAATAAAAACTGTCAGTTTAATAGAGAAACATCGAGGTTTTTTCCATTTCGTATTCAAATTGCTTCACTTCATATCGCACACAATTCAGTAAAAAATAAAAAGCAAAAATATATAATAAAAACATTATTGCCATATGTACGATAATGTAAAATAAAATAAAATCAAATACGAACGACAAATACAAAACCCAACAAGTGGAAAATTGCTTCAAAGTGAAGTCAGCAGCTGCCAAACATTGTCATGGCACGCAAGGAAGGATTGAGTGGCGGTAATGGAGGCGGTTATGCCAACACATACGAGCCACATAATAAGGTGGCTTTATGACAATTGGCCATATCCACGATAAAACCAACGCCACACGCTTGCTTTCGCAAAATTGAAAAGCCATGTTTTTGCGCAATCATATCAATGATGGCGCTGCTTCCTGCGCTAACAAACCCAATCGAAGTGCGACGCAAAGACCACGAAATTGTCATGTGAAAATCGAGGTTTAAGCTGGCGGAAATTGTGCAAATTTTTTCCACTTAAAAAGGAATATGAATATGTTACGAGGTGACAATCGAGTTCAAAGTTTGAGATTTATGGAAATAAGTTGAGTGCTTCGATGGAAATAAATGGTGGATTTGGTGTGCGTATTGCCTTGGTTTTGTGTTATCTGTGTTAACTACGACCGTGCATACCAACTGACCTAGTTTGTGCAAAAGTTAACTGTTATCAAAAAAAGTAGTAAATTAAAAAGTTCTAGCCATTGCATTGTGCCAACGCCAGATAGCAAATAAAACGAATGACTATAGAAAGGCATTGAACAAAAAAAATCTATTGGGTTTTGAGTATGTTAAAAAAACAATGATGATTAATGGCCATTTAATGGTGAAGAGGTGAAACGGTAGGGTCAAATTGTGCTGTAGTAGTAGCAATAGAAAATACAGCTTTTACATAAAGTTACTAGATGACAAAATTATGAAAATGTCACACTATTTATAGAGTATTTAATTATCATGTAAAGGGTTTATTTGCATTAAAATTATACGACACAAAATTTTTGTTAAGGGCTTATTGCAGCATCTTGATTAGCGACATCATTAAATAAATCAAGTTTTTGCGTAAACTGATAAGATATCAGGTCCTTTCTAAAATATTAAGGACCAATTCTATTTTTTGTATACAAAAAATAAATTTTCAAAACTTTAAATTCGGCCATAATTCGGCTGTAAAACTTGACAAAGTCCATCTAGCAATTGAACTTCCAACAAGCAGTACTTTCAATGTTTCTCGCAAGAAAACATTTTCCTCTCTCTCGTTGGCACTTGTGCGAAGCCTCTTCGAAGCTAGTTTGCAAACTAACCTTGGTAATATGTAAACCTTTTGGAAGCTTACTAAGCTTCAAAATGATGCTTCGTTAATACCACTACGAAGCACCTTATCTAGTGGTAAATGAACACATGACGTAACCAATTACTTTTTAAATACAATGTACCTGCGAGGCCTCTGAAGTCTGTTTACAAGTCCAAATTACATTTGTTCGGACATGGCTGCTTAAACACTGATGGCATCTACCTTACACAGTAAGCGACGATGGGAGTAGGTTTGCACAAGATAGGAGAGAATACAAAATGACGCAACTAAACCTAATAAGAAGAGGGGAGCAAAGGAAATATTTCTTTTATAATTCAACAAATACTCAGTTGCATGAATATGATACTTTTCCGAAGTGCAAAATATCTAAATGCACATTTGACTATGCATACTACGCTTTGGCATAAGAAGGGGACATTTAATTCAAATAATATTGAAAGAATAAAAGTTTGTATGCAGTAAACATTGCACAGAGAACTGGCAATTATTATGCACAATAATTTTCACTGCTTTCTTAGCTCAGAAATTATAAATAGTAGTTAGTTGGTTTTGTGGTAAAATTTATTAAAAACATGTTTTTAAATCTATGATACAAAGTTTTTGTAATATTTTGTCTCACAAAGAGAATGAATATAGGGAGCATTCCATTGTGACTACTGGGACATTTGACTCCAAAACTTTACCAACTATGAGTTATAACTAGGGCTTGCAATTTCGGGTTGTTTTGGCGATCCCGGGAATTTTGAGATTGAAAATTTTAATCCCAGGATTGCAACTGTATTGAAAAATTTTTAATGTAATTTTTATAATTGAAAGATCTTGTTTTTTATAATAAAATATACGTAAAAAAGTCTGAAATCGATTTTAAACTAAATGTTATTGAAGAATACAAGGACATAATAACTTTTTGGAAATCGAAAACAGTGTTCTAAAAATTTTAATAGCAATGAAACGCAATAAAATTCTTTTTTAAAATGTTTATTTTGCATATGAGGCAATTTCAAAGAAAAAATTTAAAAATATTATAAAAGGAACAGTGAAAAGAATAGTGAAAATAAAAGTGAAATTGTAATTGTTTAATGTTTGATTGTTAAATTTTATTTTGTGCTAAAAATTAACAGACATCAGTTTTTAATGTAAAATTTAAATTTGTAAGTTCTGCTGTCTTATAATTTTGTTCATCTGCAAAATCAGTTGTATTTATTGTTTTTATATTCTTACCACAATATCACTTTTTCTGTTCGTTTTAAGATAAATAAAATCCCTGAAGAAGCTGAAAAACAACTAGCGAAAAAATTATTATTTGCATAAAAACCACAGACCATTTAGCCTGAGGAATTACATTTATTCAAAAAGTTGGTCAAATACACTTATTCAAACAGGAACAAGTCCAGATCAAGTCTTAAAAATAACACAACAAAAATAGATTTTCTTCTGGCAATTTTTTAAAAACATTATAAAAATAATTATAAAAAAGGCACTATTTCATTATAAAATAAATAAAAAATAAATAAACTGGCCATTTCAGCCCTTGGAAGGACTTTGACCTAGCTTCTATTGATCAATTGTGTTGTGCGTGTTGTTAAATGTTTAATCACAAATGACCGAGAACTGGACCTACGTGTTTTATGCCGACTCCGAACGGCTTATGTTCTCCAGAAGCTTTACATGGCAATTTTTTACTCTCTGAGGTTTGCCATTGTCTGCAGAGAGGTGACGACCGAACAGAAAAATTAATTCAATCGAAAAAACTTTTTTGTCTGAGCTGGAATTGAACCCGGGCTACCACGGTTCTTTAGCTTAGGGGCCACGCACTCTACCCACTAGGCTACGGTCGCCACTATTTCATAAAACTATTTAAAATAATACGTAACAAAAAAAAATATGGTGTAATGGCTAAATAAATTAAACTTTGCGGCTACAAGATCTCACATGTTCTTGAACCTTAATAAGATAAAGAATTTCGAATGGACAGCGTTTTGGAAGCAGTGCTGATAATAAATTAAATATTAGAAGATGAAGATCATTTTCAAAGTCAACTGTTCGTAAACTATATTTTTATAAATTTTTATTTTAAAAATTTTTTAATTTTATTTAAATATTTATGCTATAATTTTATTTAAATATATATTTGTATACATTTTTTTTGAAAATTTAATCAAATTTATCCCGAAAATCCCGGGATTTAAAAGTTAAAATCAAGTCGGGACCAAAAAAACTCTAGTTTGCCCTAGTTATAACAATGTCATCCTTTAAACAAAAAAGCCAAAGAAAAAAGACAAATTCTATGTCTTGTATTACTATTATTTGATTGAAGGTGAATACTGGGACACTCAAAAATCCCACTTATCTACCTTTCAAAGACGAATTTTAGCAAAATCATTTAAATTTTCATGTCAGCTTCTTCTGTGTTATAACATATACTTAACACTTCCATTTTAATAAAAAATTAGTACGCTTACCTTTGTAGAACAAATTTAAAATTATTACAAACTGTGACTACTGGGACAAGGCTTTGTGACTTGCGGGACAATCAAAAATATGTGGAAATAATTAAATTATTTAGGTTAGTTTTATTATTATGTTAATCCTCATTAATATAGCTTTTTATATATTTTTCAGTAAAACATAAAAAACAAATCAGAAGCTACGAAAAAATTGACTCTAACTCTATTATAAGAAATGTTGACTTTTCTCCAAATTGGTAAAATTTGACCTCAACAGTTTTATAATAGGACATAAGACACATCCGTCTCGTATGTGTCCCCAGTAGCAAGCGTGACTACTGGTACATATTTCAAAACAGTCTCGAAAGCATAATATGATCACCTTAACTATTAAATAGCTTTAATAGTGCACCACATGTTAATTATTACTTCTAGAAAGTATTAAATTTATAAAGTTGTTTTTCACGTTAGGAAAACAACTTTTAATTATTTTTACTTGACAACTGGGACATGCGACTCAGTTCAAAGAAGAAATACACAAAACCTTACATTCCTTTTCGCTTTATTTCTAAATAAGACACGCACCAGGTTTGTACAGGTGACAGAATGTTCAACAACAGTGTTGCCAACATAATCAACATCTTAATTCTTAGCAACTCTGAACGAAACAGTAGTTTCCGTACACAAAAAGAAATTTTTTGAGGAATTTTTTCAAATCATTTATAACAGATTAATAAAGTATAAAGCTCTTTACCAAATTAAAGATAATTCATGGAAAACCAAAATTAATCTTATATACCTCTTTTAAGTGAAATGCCCCATAGTTGTTTCAATATTTGAGAAGATAAAAAATACGTACTTTACAATACTAATCACAAAAGATACACACTAACACCGTTTTAGATACGTTTACATTTGTTTACATAAAATGACTTTTGTGAGGATTTACATCTGAACCATTTAATTATGAACACACTCCTGAATAAATTAACAAAATATCTTCATTCTTAAGCTTACAAATATGTGCTTTTAGAAATGTCTAGGCAGCATAAACACATTGTATTAAGTTCAGTGAACATATCTCAAGTGTGAGTTCAGAGAGAGTGACAGAGTAGTAAGACTCCATCTATATAGATGGATGAAACTTGGTATTCAAGTTAATAATTGTCTTTTAAAGATGATATGAAAAAGGAAGTAGCACGTGTTCTAATACAAATGCCGGTGTGATTTATGTGAATTGAATTAAGAAACTGACCACAAATTGTAAATCAGAAAATGCTACTTTAAAATGCTATAACAAGAGTTTCATCCTCACTAAGTGGAAGATACATGAAAACATTTACATAAGTAATTAAAATTTCAATTTTAACTTGGCATTAGAAAAATGTTATATTAATATGAAACAAAATTGATTTCTTCGCAAATTTTTGATGCTTTTAGTCTCCAGCTGAAATCAGATGATCAGGTGTTTGAGCTTGCAATCTAGTGTTGCGTATCCGTAGCATTTAAAAGTTACAGGTTTTCAGTGATGCATTTTTGCAAGAATGTAGCAAATGCAAATCTGTGTATTTTGTTAGTGTAATTATTATTCTCCTTTATTCAGTCTTTGGACAAATTTCTTAAAGACTACAATCCTATATACTATAACATTAAAGCTAAAGTAAAAATAGGCTATTAACATAATTTTGAAAAACTTCTTTAGACACAGAAACTTCAAAGAAACTATTTAAAGATAAATCATTATATAAATACAAAGACCCTTGTTATTGGCTCATTTTTAGCATAATTCGTTCTAAATTGCTTAATGAAAAATAACTTAAAACGTCGCAACTGGCACTTTAAACATAATAAGTTCAAGCAGAGACGGATAATCGATATTTCCGGATACAATATCGTATATGAAAACCAAGGAGATGATCTTTCTTCTCGTTTCTAGAGTCTTTGAGACCCAGGGTATAAAATCAACAAATAAAGGTCGCAATACAAACTTTGAAAAAGATTTTTGAATTCTTTCCAAGCGATAAGAGTGCGTGGCATTAAACGGATTCCAAATTATTGCTGCATACTCTAGTCTTGATCTTACAAGCGCATTTTAAAGACATTTGAAAGTGTGAGGATCCTCAAACTCAGAACTATTTCTTCGAATAAATATATGCAATGCAAATAGTTACTTACTTAGTTGGCGCTACAACCGTATGTCGGTCTTGGCCTCATCTAAAAATTTGCGCCAGCCATTTCTGTCTTTCGCTTACTGGCGCCAGTTGGAAATTCCAAGCTTCGTCAGGTTGTCCTCTACTTGGTGTTTCCAACGAAGATGCGGTCGTCCTCTTCTGCGTTGACCGCCGCTGGGTACCGAATCGAATGTTTTCTTCACTGGAGCATCGTCTTTCATTCACTGAACATGACCAAGCCAGCGAAGCCGCTCGATTTTAATGCGCTTGACTATGTCGATGTCAGCGTACAGCTCATACAGTTCATCATTCCACCGTATTCGGTACTCGCCATTGACGCAGATTGGTCCGTAGATCTTACGAAGAATCTTTCTATCGAATGCTCCTAAAGTCTTTACATCTAAACTGCTCAGCGTCCAGGTTTGTGATGCGTAAAGTAGGACGGGCATGATGAGCGATTTATAGAGCGTGGTTTTCGTTCATTGAGAGAGGGCTCTGCTTCTCAATTGCCTACTGAGCCCAAAGTAACACCTGTTGGCAAAAGTTATTCTTCGTTTGATCTCAATGCTGATGTCGTTGGTTGAATTAATGCTGGATCCCAGATAAACGAAGTTCTTCACAACCTCGAAGGAGGTATTGTCAACGGTAACGTGGGTTCCAAGACGCTGGGACTGTTTGTTTGTTGACACTAAGTATTTCGTCTTATCTGCATTCACTGCCAGACCCATTCGACTTGACTCTCTTTCTAATCTGGAAAATGCTGCACTGACTTCGCGCGTATTATGGCCAATGATATCTATGTCATCAGCATACGCAAGCAGCATAACACTCTTGTAGAATATTGTGCCACTACGTCTCAGATCAGCAGCTCGGATGATCTTTTCCATCATTAGGTTGAAAACTCGCAATATAAGGAACCACCTTGTCTGAAACCTCGTTTGGTAACAAATGGTGGGGAGAGGTCCTTCCAAATTTTAACTACGCTGCTGGTGTTGCTCAGTGTCGTCCTGCAAAGTCGTATTAGTTTTGCAGGAATTCCAAATTCAGACATGGTGGAGTACAGGTGCTTCCTTATTGGGCTGTCGAAGGCGACTTTGTAGTAGACAAAAAGATGCTGGGTGTCGACTTGTTTTTCTTGAGTCTTCTCCAAGATTTGTCGTAGCGTGAAATGCAAAGCAAATACATTTAATAATATTTTGCAAATGCACTCCAAATGCTATTTGTACCAGATATTAAACTACACTAATATGTTTGTTTTTCGTGTTATATTGATAGTTTGAAAACAAAAAATCTGACAAAAAACCAGTAAGAAACTATCTACAACGGAGCCAAAGTTTAAATATCCACACAGCCGCGTTTTTCCTACACTCTAACAAAAAACACGAGCATTAACTACAATAATTGCTGGCAACTGATTGCCTACATTTATTGTCGTTAAATCCCATAGAGCAAAATTATAAATATTTTTCGTTAAAAATGCGTGAATCCTCTCACCTACAATTATTTCTTTCGCTCTCTTGTAAAAACTCTCTTCTACAATTATTTCTTCCAATCTTGTCTGCGCTTATAAAAAAAGCTAGAAATGCGTGAAGTCTCTCAAGTAAGTTTTGAACATGGCAACAACAACTCTGTAAAGAGTCAATAACTCAGCAGAAGGTTCTGCTCTTTCCTACTTCAGTAGGCTTGAGTAATTAAACTGTGACCAATCAACTGTTTAAGTTGTATATAAATGGTCACTTGTTCGAATAAATTCTTTGAAATCATTAAGCAGATTAATCATTAATCATTAAGTTAAAGCAGAGGTGTTTATTTAAGGGCAAGCGTAAAATACCGCTGCTGGAGCATTTTTAGGAGTATCTGAGCGAGAACACGCTGAAATAGTGTGAAAAGTAGGGAAAATATACATATTTTAAGACTCTCTGAGCAAAAACACGCTGAAGTAGCGTGAAAAGTAGAAAATATACATATTTTAGAATTCTCTGAGCGAAAACACGCTGGAATAGCGTGAAAAGTAGAGAATATATATATTTTAGGGCTCTCTGAGCGAAAACACGCTAAAATAGCGTGAAAAGTAGAGAGATGTACATATTTTAAGACTCTCTGAGCAAAAACACGATATATATATATATGTAGCTACAAAAAGAAATCAAATCAATACATTAATTTTAGTGAAATTTATGGAGGTTTTTAAAGTAAAAAATTATAAATAAGTTTTTTCTGTCATGATAACGTCATTTTTTATGGGGATAAAAGGAATTTTTATTTGATTTTGCTAAATTTAAATCAGAAAGTGCGTACTAAAAATCAAATTTTATATGCAACATTTCACATATTTTTATTTAATTTTGTGAAATTGCAAGTCATTTACCGTTTTCGTAAAGTTACTTTGTATGGGAGGTAGGCGTGGTACTCATTCGATTCAACTTTGTTGTGTGCATAATAAACAAATAAACAATAGCAATTAAACGTGTAAGAATAAAATAAACAAAACACCTAGTCGCAACCAAGGTCAGAACCTTGAAATGCTGAGCACTTGTGAATGCAATACGATCTTGGTAAATAGCGACAAATAAACAATTGCAGAAAATAAATAAAACAGAATGATAAATGGAATCATAAATTAGCCAGTGGGTCAACGCGAGCGGCTACTTCAGTTTGAAAATAAAAATAATAAAACACGAGATCATATTGCTGTGTGCACATGTGGGTCAACATGTGAGGAAAGGTGTGGAAATAAAATTTCATAAGAATAATTCGATGGAGTAGGGCATCTGATGAAATGATTGTTTTTATAATTGTTATTTCTTACACCTTGAGTTAACAATATGAAATTAATCAGAGTAGATAAGAAGCACTGAGACTTTGAACTATGTCATTTGAACTATGTCAGCATTTCCGTCGTAACCAAAGAATTCTGATTGTTTACAATAATATACAGAAATTAATGTTTGGAAAGTGACTTCAAAGTGGGTGGGTTTTTAGAAATAAGAATTTATTGTAATTTTATTATATAAGCTGAACATTTTTGATTCATAAAAGGAGTGGAGATAGTCGAGTTTGGAGTCCAAGCTAAGCAATAAAAATTTGATAAGTATACTGTTTTAATTTATCTACAAAAAGAGCAGCCTCTGAGGCTTTCAATATCAGCGTGTCTCGCTTTAAAGTCAACAAGTAGGATTCTTGTTAGATATATCCCAGTACATAGGACGATCTCCTGTCAACATAAGTTCTAATGGTTTATCCTGCGATAGCTTTAATATTTTTGTAAGACTTAAAATTTTTTTTAATGCACCTACTAATGTGTAAAGTAAAATGTTGCCTAGATAAATGTTGCAATGCTTGCTTCAATGACAGTTTTACCCCAGTGTGACTCTCTCGACTGTCACAAATTTTGCTCATTAGAAGAAAATCTTGTGTATTTGCCAAAACAATGTAACGAAGTGTAACAAAATGCATGTTGTTGAATTGTGATTCTCTGTTGTGACAACTTTGGTGATGGGTTGTTGTTGTTGGTGTTATTGTTTCACTGCAAGCACTCAAATACACTGACATTCAAACCCATGCAGCAACAACATCGACAACAAAGTCTCATCTAATAACTATTATTTTAAATTATTTCACAGTTGCAACAATGCAGCAATTGTGACAATACAAGAATGACATGTTTTGTATGTGTGTATTTGCTATGCGAATGTGTGTGTGGGAGTGTGCTTGAGTGTGTTAAACGATGTCAAAGTAAATGTCTAACAAAACTCATCAACATGTAATGACAACCTGCTGCAGCTCCCAACATCTGATTATGTGTTTAAAATTTAAAAAAAAAGTTTGCTGAAAATGTAAGCAGAATTTGTAACAATCAAGAATTAAAAATATTTGTTCGTGTTCCTGTCATTAAAATGTACAAATACAAGAGTTATTAACTCTTTGAAAAGATCATCTACAACTTGTAGTTACAGCAAAGGTTCTAAGCAGAATCTGCTGTGCTTCAAAAAGCTTAGAGACTTAAGGCTGAAATCCTCAAAATTAAATATATAAATGGTCCTCAGTGAAAACATAAAGCATACTTAAAAGCACATCTAAAAGCTGGCAGCAACATGCATCAGAACTTTAGCCCAGACACTTACCTCAGATAAATTGTGAACAATGTCTGTGCCATAACTCATAGACTGTAGTAATACAAAGACCTTTTTAGTCATAACAAAACAATTACCCGAGACTGTCGCCTAAAATCATCTTCATCATATTCTACCATAACTTTCATATACTATATTCCCAACAATAACCAGCTACAGCAGCAATAACCATAACAACAAACAACAAATAGCAAATAGCAAGCAACAACTATATTAACTTTACCCTCAGAAATGCATAAATCTTGTACGGTAAAAACAGAAACCTTTGCCCATGGAAACACTGCAGTTTTGTGCAATTTGTTGTGGCAAAACTTTTCCCAAAAATACCCATTAATGTACCGTAAAAATGGAATAAAATCAAAACTATGTAAAAATTGATAATCTTCTTCATGGCGAACAAACAGCAATAACAACAACAAAATTACTGTTACCTGCTGCAACATTATTATTATGGCTTTTGTTTTTGCTTATGTCTTTTTTTTTTTTTTTTGTTAAACGGCTACCAACTCAAAGTTTTAGCAGTTTGTAAAATAAGTAGGAAAAAGTTTTAAGGTTTCCAGATGACTAACGAATTATTTTGCTATTTTCAATAGTTGCTAAAGTTGTAAACAACAAGTTTTGTCTGGTCAGCAGAATTGTAGGAGTTCATGCAAGATAGATGGAATGTTGCAAGAATGAGTGTAGGACCTCAAGTTCAACTTTTTAATTTAAAAATAATGCAATAATTTTTAAGATTTGAGATTTCATTGGTTGTTTGGCAACTTTAAAAAAAGCACACTAAAAAATAATATTACAAATGGGTTTTCAAAATAAATGCAAGTTGAATTGTAAAAAAATAAGTTTTAGTATTTTGACCGAAATATGGTCTTCAAATGATTTTTTATTGCACACTAAAAAATTTCAAAAATAAATTCACACCGGTGAGCGGATATTTATATTTTCTTTCACCGAACGGTGCTAGTTTACACCGCTTTCTTGGTGTGAAATGACGAACTTGTTCGATCGGTGTGAAATAAGAAAAGCAAAGAAAAAAAGCAATATTGAAATCACATTCTCATTGATAAACAAATTAAAAATTGAAATTTATTCAATTGAATTTGCTAGTTTAATTTTTTAACTCTTGATTAAAGACTTAAATGTAATTTTGACACCACAAAATAGACCCCAAAAAATTAATCAAGTCCCAAAAAATGTCCATACATTTTTGGGTGTTACTTCACATGAAATAACTTTCAATTTTTGGGGACTATTTCATATGTTTTGGGAAATATTTAACTTTTTGGATTGGGTCATATTTCATTATAAAACAAAGCCCAATGAAATAGGCCCCAATCAAATTTTATTTGGGGCTTATTTCATTTGACAATTCATAAATTTAATGAAAATTTAATAAAAATAGTAAAAAACATATTTTCGAATATTTAAAAATTAAACCGTTTGGTATTAAAAGAAATATAATTTTGCTTATTATAAATATTTTCCAAACAAGGTACAAAACAAACAAGCTATCTGATATTTACTTTTTTACACCGATCGGTGGTATAAAAAATATGCTCCTTTGCATATTAAATTCTAGCACTTTGGCACTGTGTTTTTTTAACACTGAACGGTGTAGGAACACCGATCTGTGTAAAAATTCTATACAAATTTTTAAGTGTGTGGCGAAATGGTGTTTATGACTCAATAAATATAGAAAAAATTAAAAGCACGAAAGTATATGAGACAATATTGAGGGCCAGTTTTTCAGTTCGAATTTAAAGTCTAGTCAAATTAAACCGGGTTTAACTCAGCAAAATTGGACGTTTAAACTCGGATGGAGGATTTTATAATTATTAAATATAAAAATAGAATAATGGTGGGTTCCAGGTCACGAAGGATTCGAGAGCAACGAAAGGGCGGACTGCCTTGCCAAAAGAGGAGCGTCTCGAACTCTTATAGGACCTGAACCATTCTGTAGCTTAGCAAAAGGCTACATTCTAGAAAAAATTAGAATATGGGAAGATAAGAAATTTCAGTGCCACTGGAACAACACTAATGGACAAAGGCAATCTAAGAAATTTTAACCTCCAAGTAAAGCAAAATCCAAAGATTTACTCAAGCTTAACAAAGCAGACCTTAGAATTCGCACCAGTTTTTTTACAGGTCACGGCTCACTCAGATACCATCTTAAGAAGATGGGTCTTTCTGAATCAGACGTCTGTAGACTATGCGAGGAGGAAGAAGAAACCCCCGAACACATTCTATGTGAATGTCCGGCAATTCACAGCCTAAGACGCCTCCATTTTGGAGGGGAAGTAGTACCCCCGTCAACAATTTGGAACACCAAGCCAGAGACAGAGCTAAAATATATAAAAAGCCTAAATCTGGAGTGTTAATTAAGGGCATGCACAATAGATCCTATGGGTCGCGGTGCACATGGGCTCACTATAAGCTTACGAACAATCCTTCTGCGTCGACGTTAGAATGCGGTAATGACAGAACAAACTTTGACAATATTATCTCTCCACTTAAAGCTTTTCTAGTGGCTACCTCTTTCCAAAAATCCGAAACACTATAGTCCTTCAGGTCTTTTAATATAAAAGGCAAATCATTCCATTCATCTTCCAGTGCTAATTTATCAACGTTTACATAATCTGTCTCTAAACGAAGATATTTAGAATAAAATCTCTTTTCTATACCCAAAGCAATTTTTGAGTTAAGAAATTCTAAGGCTCCGAAAAAATTGTCATCTATACGAAATATTTCGAGTATCTAGTGATACACTTTTTAACAAAATTTCCACCAACCGAAAATAAAATCCCGCGTCGAGGACTAAAATCCCTTTTGCCCTTTTGGAGTCTAAAATCCCGAAAAATGGGCGAAATCCCTCCAAATCTCATTACTGGGACTCGAGAAGACTAACAAATAAATAGAAGAGTGCGAAACTCTCTCTTGCTCTCTCTCTCTCTCTATGTGTGTATCTCTGTTTCTGACTAAATGTGAAATGTAAACACCTAAAAATGTGTTTTTTTGTATTAAGAATCGCTGACTTCGAACCTGATGTAAGAAATTTAACAAGTTTTTGACACTGCGGTGCTTCCAAAAGAAGCTTAAAAGGAAGGGAAAGTCTTGAATTCCATCTCTTCCACTTTCATACCCAGAAGGCATTCTTTCAACATATGCATGTCATTGGGAGGAATTCTTTCTTTAGTCTTCTCTAGAAGTGCTTCTAGGACTTTTTCAATGGAAGATTTCTTTGAGCTCTTCATTCAAAGGATTCTTGTTGGTGTTTTTAGAAGGTGATCTTAAGAAGGCATTCCATGGAATGGAATGGTTTTTGTGATTTGGGGTTAAAAAATCCCTGGAAAAATATACCTTTTCCCAACATTCTAGCGATTTTGGTGTTGGAAATGAGAAATATTTGTGTTCTGTTGGGGGTTTAAAAAAAATTGCACGTAAAATATCCTTTTTCTCTATTTTTTTGGAAGTAGGGTATTTTGGTGTTGGAAGTAGTAAATTGTTGGGTTTCATTGGGAGTTTAAAAAATTCCACGGAAAATATCTAAAACATATATTATATTATATATATATTTTTTGTACTTCAATTGAATTTAAATGCCATTTGAATGTCTTCCAGAAGTAGTTTATAAAAATGCCTCTTGAAAGAACTTCTTTATAAGTCTAAAAAGAAGCTCATTATGATCTATAGCATGTCTTCTGAAATCAGTGTTCCAAAAAATGAATGTCACATTTGCATCAAAAATGTTTTTAAATTTTGCTAGGAACTTTAAAAAACTTTTGACAGGTGGACCCTAGAAATGTGTTTTTTTTTACTCTTTGTCGCTGATTTCGAATCTAATGTAAGGGTGGACCCTAAAAGTGTGTTTTTTGTTTTATGCTGTTAAATAAGTCCAGTTTTCAATCCTACTTTTCAATCAATTCAAGCTCAATACGAGGAACATGATGAATTTTTAATGCTCAAGACCTTGCTGCGTCACGAAACAAACCCGACCGCACCACTTTTTTTATAGTTGTGCGTGCATAAGTTCACAAATCCTTTTTAAATCGGGATGCATCGATTGTGCGGGTAAATTTCAGTCTCAATATCTTCACTTTAATATCACGAATGCTTATGTTTCCTCTTATATTTTTTTGCTGTTCGTTTTGTCATTTCCTACATTTTCACGGAATTCACGTGTAATATTTTTTAAAACTAAGAAATGGAAAATTAGTTGTCTTTTCATTTGCCAAAATATTAATAGCTCAATTTTAGTGAAGTGAACTCACACTGAAAAATATTATATATTTTAAAATCTCAAATGATTTCAATTCATTTCGTGAACAAAATATGTTTTAGTACTAAATTTCGGTTCTTGGAAATCCTTGAAGGATATGAAAATATCAAATAAAAAATTCTCAGTAGCTTAGTGGCAGGTCTATTAAATTAGTCAGGTCAGGATTATTTTTAAACCATATTGGGCAGTCATTTGTTCGTTTGGCTCTTGTTCGACCCCTTTCACCCAACTATATTTTTATTTTTGTAATTAAATGACTCATATATCATTCGAAAAGTACTATTTCATAAATGTGTAATTTATCAAATTTATTAAATAAAAAAATTCTCAGTAGCTTAGTGTCAGGTCTGAAAGGGATATAAGTTCTTTAGTTAATTTTATGGGCTTTTTGATTGCTTTTAAACCATGTTCTGCAGTCATTTGTCCATTCGGCCCTTGTTCGAACCCTATTCACCCTACTATAATTTTATTTGGGTAATTACATGACTCATTTATCATTCAAAAGGTACTGTTGGATGTTCAATTTATCAAATTTATCAAATATCAAATAAAAAAATTCTCAGTAGCTAAGTGTCAGGTCTGAAAGAGATTAAAGTTATTTAGTTAATTTTATGGGTTTTTTTTATTTTTAAACCATGTTCGAAAGTCATTTGTCCGTTCGGCCCTTGTTCAACCCTTCTTCGGCCAACTATATTTGTATTCGGGTTATTAAATGACTCATATATCATTCTGTACTGTAAGAAAGGTACTGTTACACAAATGTACAGAAACATGATTGATTTTGAATTGCTGAACTATGATCAGAAAACCATCTACCATCGAATGCAAATGAATTTTTGCTCCCCGAAAAATGCTAAATCAAAAGAGATGCAGTAAAATTTTGATCTATTTAGATTAAGTAGGTTTTGAAGAAGACAACAACAACATCAACAACTCTGTATAGAGTCAATCACACAGCAGACTAGAAAAACTGTTTCGGAAGCGGCTTAAAAAATACTTACTGTTTTATCGTCGTGTGATAAAATGGCCGATGAGAAAATAAATTGTTGCGATCTAAACAAACGAATTAGTTCGAACAGATGTCAAATCATATAAGACTTAAGCAGTTATACCTAGGAATGAAACATAAGTGACGCTAGATTTGCCGTATTATAATAAAATTAACATAATACATATACTTTTAATGCAATTTTAACCTAATTATAAATTGTTGCTTTTTGTTTACGTTTATTATCTTAACTTGTACTACTAAAACTGAATCATGTTAGTTATAGATTGAATTTTTTATTTACAAAATAAAAAATCATGTATTAAAGGATTAAGTAAAAAAAATGTTAAATTCTAAATAATTTTTGAACTTTAAAAAAGAGTTCTTTGAAAAACGCTTGAATGTGACCCACTAGCTGTCTGTTTGTTGTAGTAAAAACTTTAAACTCAGCGTTAAAATTTTATTTTGAGTTTGCGCTTCTAGTGCACCAAAAAAAACAAAAACAAAACTGCAAACAAAGGATGGGATAAACTATTACATTATTTGTTTTTTATCTTACCTTGTTTCTATTATCCTTTAGGGATGCACTTTCAAGAAAGTTCACTGGGTTTGTAAAGAAACTTTGTGCCCAGCTGAAAATGTGCTTTTTTATAGTTACTCTGATGTAGGGAAAGAGTTTCGTAGGATGCGCTGGTTTGCACACTTAAAGCTGCATTGCCAGTTGTGCAGTAAGCAAGATGCAATAACGTGAGAAAATAATCGTTCTTAAATTTTATTCTTAGATAGGGCGCACAATTGCCTTCTTTTGACCTGTGTCTTTATTTTCAATTTATATCAATTTCAAAAATTGTATATTTTTAAATATTCCTGCTGTTGCAGTCTAGTTTTCATAGGGTTCTTTCAGGATTTCTTTTAACTTATGCTAACTAAACACTTGAAGAATTTTACAAAAGTTTTTTTTAGTCAGTTTTAATCAAATTTACATTTATTTACAGCAAATTACGCAAATATCTCAAAAAACGACTTTAACTACTTCAACCAGCTCAAGATGCAAGATATACGGCTTCGTGTTGAGCAGTCCGTAGCACACGTTTCGCCAAATCAAGGACGTCGTCCCATTCACCTACTGCCACAAATAAGTCTAACGTAAGTTTTAAAATTGAAAATTAGCATCAAACATTTTCCTTTGTCCTGTTGAAATTTGATTATTTTTTTTTTCTTATTTTAGCTGCAACGATGTTCACCGAGATGTGCATCAACCTGTGCCACGCTCACCCAGTTCTGAAGAGGATAATTCGCCAACAGAAATGAACAACTGCAGACGTTTAGTTGACAAGCCACCGCTGGTAAGTTTCAGCTGGACGCAAATTAAGATTTACCACCAAAGTAGTTCAGTATTCAAAATAAAGAATTTCTACTGCTGCATTGTATATTTTTCAGTGCATAAAGTAGAAGCTGTTTACCTCAAAAATTAAGCTCAGAAAAAATAGAAGATATAATGTTGTGGACCAAAAATAATCCGACATCTGTTATGCTTCGTTAGATGTTAGAAGACGCTTGCTTCAAATCAAAATATAAAATTAAATATGAAATTCTGACTGCACCTTATTGCAACCAAACGAAGATTTTGTAATTTAATCACTTTAACTTAATTATCAGTTCCATGAACTTACTTAATTTGTTTGAGTTTCGCTAAATAATTTTTCATATCTTGTCTAAAGAATTAAAACTGTTCTAAATATTCTGGGCTTCCATTTCCATGCACTAATTTTTTTCAACTGATTACTGCAAATGTTACTCATACGCCAGAGTAACAGTTTTCTTGTTCCATATTTTGCAATTAAAATGCAAGCTGCAACAGTAAACATTAGTAATTCAAGAGTTCATTTATAGTCATTAAGCATAAATGCACACAATGTAATGTGGCAACGCTTTGCATTGCGTTAACATTAATTCTTAGCGTTTAAATGCTTTCGAGTATGGTTTCGCTATAGCTTTTTTTTCTTTTACTATTTTCTTCGTTTTTACCTACACACACATGCGCACTATCGTTACACTTACTGACTCTATGACACACAAATCGCAGTGAAAATTTTTACGCCTGCGAATGACAAATGGATGAATGCAGCAAAAGCCGCAAAAAGGATAACGATGGCGCAAATAAAACGTGCCACATTCCGCCCTTTTCTTGTAGCATTTAAAATGCCATTTATTCGAGTTGAAACGCAATAGAAATGCAAGATAAAACCAGCCAAGACAGGACAAGACAAGAGACAAAAACCAGTTAGCGGTGGTAGGATAAAAAACAAGGAAAAACAAGGATGTGCCAAGTTATTAAACAGAATAGAACAGAACAGAAGCTGCAATTGTCAGCGCCGGCAGTAGTTCAAGAAATGTCGTAGACTTAAAAAAAAAAGACGCAGAGACAGTGGGGTAGATGAGCGCAAAAAGCAAAAGCAACAGACAGAATTCAGTGTGTCAGACGTTGCAACACAAGGACTGGAAAACCTAACAGCTTGTCTTTGCCTACGGCTGCTTGTGTTGCAGCAGCAAAACACACACTAGTTCAAGTTCTATTGAGAGCAACTGCATCCTTTACCTTATTCAAAGAAGCCAAACCAAGCGTTGCACTGCAAGATATCCTTGAATTGTGTTTTTTATTGTCTTTGCTGTCCTGATTCTCCACATTTCTTTGTCGTATCTGTTTTGTTTTTACTATTGTTTGTATATTTGTTCTTCGCTGCTTATTCCAACTATTTTAAAACTTGTAGATGACAAACAAAGCCATTCACGGATAAAATAGTACCTTAAGGTATGCATTTGTGCATCAGTGCAACCCATGTTTGTCGTTTTGCTAACAAAACCAGCCGCAAGCTTCGAACTGATTTTGTTTTTATTGTTTTCTTTGTTATTGTTATTTGTTCTCTCTTATCTAAGAAACTGAAGCGTTCAACTCGACCTAGATACTAATGTGTGTGTGTGTGTGTGTGCTGTCAACTAGCTTAATTCACATTTAATTTGAATTAAGTCTAGTTCTTACTTTTCAGTTTTAAAACATTTTAGTCAAGTATTCAGTACTATATTTGATATATAAATCAAACAAAACTTTTATTTACAATTAAGATGATAAAAATCTTCCATAAGAAACATGTCTACGCTATAATTAATTTTAAAACAAATCTTTTCATTAAATTATTTTTATCTAACAATACATAACGCAGTATAAATGCTTATCAGCCAACTACCTAAATTCGATATTTTTATATAAATTAATTCATATCTATGTGCAAAATAATTTTATATTTATTTTTTTCGATAAAATGACAAAGATTAATTCTTATCCTCTTGCAAGTTAAAAAAATAAATGCTTTTTCAGTAAAATCCCTAAAACTAATGCTTAAGAAATATGCAATTTATTTGTGATTGAAATAGTTTTTTGTACAAAATGATAATCGCACATTTTAAATTAAAAGCGCTATAATTTTAGTTTTTGTAAATATTCTGTATGAAAAAATTGAAAAATATTGTGGTCAGTAATAGGGATAGAATAATTTACCATGTCAAAACCCTTTTAGGCCTGTCGCGAAACTACTGCGATTTTTTTATTATTTTTGGGATAAATTGTCTTTATATAATATGAATGCTTAGTATTCAATGCCTAAATTTAGATATTTTCATGTACTTCACGGATTTTCAAGAACCAAAATTTAAGACTTCAACACATTTTTTGCAACAAATGTCCACAAATCATTTAAGTTTCTCAAATATATTAATTTTTTAATTAAAATGTGTCCACTTTGCAAAAAATGCACTTAAGTATTCCAAAATACTCCAAATATTCTGTTATTCTCATCCTCGTTGCAACATGACGTCATAGTTTTTACTGAAACTTGGCTTTCTGCGAATCATCACAGTTCCGAATTTTTTGAATCTCAGCAGTACAACGTATTTCGTAAAGATCGATGCCCTCAAATATCTGGCCTTAGCAGAGGCGGTGGAGTACTGATCGCTGTACGTACAGTTCTTTTATCAACGCAATTAATTCTACCTTCTTCTCAGTCAACAGCGCCGCATTTTATGTTGGATTTAGATCAGTTAATTATAAAAATAAATGTTGATAATAGTCATGAACTTTTCTTAATTGTAAGCTATATTCCTCCTGGTAGTCCTTTTGATTTATATAAAATGCACATTGATAATTGTGAAAGTATTTTAAGTAACTTAAAAGATAACCAGCACGTAATAATAATGGGTGATTTTAATCTTCCTAACATAAATTGGATTTATGATGGCGATGAGCATTACTGGCTACCTTTTAATATTACAAGCAATTGTGAGAGTGTAGTTGTTGATAGTTTCGCGGAATTTGATTTGCACCAATTGAATGGTATTTTTAATAATAATAATAGACTTCTTGATCTTATTTTTGTAGATAGGGAAATAAATGCTCATGTTAGCAGTGTTAATTCTACATTAGTACTTCATACAAACCATCATAATGTACTGAGCCTTACATTCAAATTTTATAGCTATCTTAAGCCAACTCAAAATAGAAATCATTATTTTAATTTTTCCAAAGGTGATTTTTGTAGTATTACTAATTATTTGAACAATATAGATTGGTTGTCAGTTTTAAACAACGCAGAATTATCAAAAAACTTTAACTATTTTTCGAGTAAGCTCAATGAAGCGATGAATTTTTTCATTCCTAAAGAATATTTTAAAACATCTTCTAAGCCCAAGTGGTTTAATAGTGCTCTAGTAAATCTAAACAACACGAAGAACAAAGCCTATAAATTTTTTAATAAAAACCCACATAATATGGAGCTTTATGATAAATATCGAAGCCTTCAAAAACAATTTGATCATTTGAATAAATTTTTGTATAAAATTTATATACTTCAGGAAGAGTCTAAATTAAAAACTAATAACAGTAAAAGCTTTTGGCAGTTTATAAACAGTAAAAAAAAATCTGCTGGTATTCCAAATACTATTAGTTATCTTGGCAATACTACCTCCGATCTCCCCACAATTTGCAACCTTTTCGCCAAATTTTTTAAATCTGTTTATACCTCTCCCACTTCTAATCCAACCTTAAATAATTTAGAATTAATAGACTCTTCAAGCAACATAGGAAGTTTTCAGCTAAGTGTGTTGGAAGTTTTTGAAGGTTTGAGTAATTTAAACACCGATAAACAGCCTGGAATTGATGGTTTTCCACCAATTCTTTTAAAAAAATGTGCAGAAGCATTAGCCCTTCCTCTTACTTTAGTTTTTAATCAATCGCTCAAAAATGGTGAGTTTCTTTCCGAATGGAAAATTTCATTTATACTACCAATTTACAAAACAGGGTCCAAGAACGATGTATCGAACTATCGACCGATTTGTAAAATCTCGTCGATTCCCAAATTGTTTGAGAAATTGGTCTACAACAGGCTCACTTTTTTTGTAAAAGAGACTATATCTCCATTCCAACATGGTTTCGTGGCCGGTAAGTCAACTGTTACTAACCTTACTATTTTTTGTAATTACGTCCTAAATAGCTTTTAAAAAGGTTACCAGTGTGATGTTATTTTCACTGACTTTTCTAAAGCGTTCGATAGGGTTCACCATAACCTACTAATAAGCAAACTGGAAAGAATTGGCTTTCATTCAAATATTTTAAAATGGCTTAAGTCCTATCTAACCGGACGGACGCAATATGTTCGCATTAACAATGTGCTTTCAGAAGTTATCCGGGTTACTTCAGGCGTTCCTCAAGGCAGTCATTTAGGACCTCTTCTGTTTTTATTATTTGTTAATGAAATACTTAAAATTCTTAAATTTTCTCAGTGTTTGATGTACGCTGACGACATAAAAATTTTTGCTCGTTTGAAGTTGACATCCGAATGCGCGGATCTTTAGTCAGATGTAAAGAGACTATTTACTTGGTGTCGAGATAACTTATTACCGCTCAATATTGCAAAATGTCAATGTTTGACTTTTCACAGAAACTCTAATCCGTTATTTTACCCGTTTAAGCTTGGCGATATAACTTTATCACGAATAACGGAAATGAAAGATCTAGGAGTAATTCTTGATCATAAGCTTAGTTTATCTAGGCACATTGATTATATGATCTCTAAAGCCAATTCCATGCTGGGTTTCATTGCTAGAAACTCAAAGGAATTTAACGATCCTTTTTCTTTAATTTCATTATATAATGCTTTTGTGAAATCAGTATTAGAATACTGCTGCATTATATGGGATCCTTTTTACGCAGTGCACTCTGATAGAATTGAACGAGTTCAAAGACGATTCACGAGATTGGCAATCGGACGATTAAATTGGAGTATAGAAATGCCGGCTTATAAAGTAAGATGTCTACTTCTCGGTATTCTCACTTTGAAGATGCGTCGTAAATATTTTGCCGTCATGTTTGTAAGGGATATTATATGTAGTAGCATTAATTGTCCTGAATTGCTTCTTCAGATTAGTTTTCGCATTCCCTCACGAGATCTTAGAGCACGGAATTTATTTCATATACCATATCGCAGAGTAAACTACACTTGTAATGAACCAATAACACGTTGTTTAAAACTGGCGAATTCAGTCTACATACATGTTGATTTCTATCCAGGTTTAAGCAGAGATGCTTTCAAAAATCACTTATGCTCTTATTTGCATAGTATAAGCAATATTTTGAATAACTAACTATTTTTATTATTTTATTGTTAACTGTTAATACTTTAAGTCTAGTAGTCAGTAAGGATACTTTAATCTGTTGATGAATGAATGAATAAATAAATAAATAAATAAAAATGACAATTATTGATCGCTGATCAGTATTTAATATAAAATATAAAATATAAAATATAAAATATAAAATATAAAATATAAAATATAAAATATAAAATATAAAATATAAAATATAAAATATAAAATATAAAATATAAAATATAAAATATAAAATATAAAATATAAAATATAAAATATAAAATATAAAATATAAAATATAAAATATAAAATATAAAATATAAAATATAAAATATAAAATATAAAATATAAAATATAAAATATAAAATATAAAATATAAAATATAAAATATAAAATATAAAATATAAAATATAAAATATAAAATATAAAATATAAAATATAAAATATAAAATATAAAATATAAAATATAAAATATAAAATATAAAATATAAAATATAAAATATAAAATATAAAATATAAAATATAAAATATAAAATATAAAATATAAAATATAAAATATAAAATATAAAATATAAAATATAAAATATAAAATATAAAATATAAAATATAAAATATAAAATATAAAATATAAAATATAAAATATAAAATATAAAATATAAAATATAAAATATAAAATATAAAATATAAAATATAAAATATAAAATATAAAATATAAAATATAAAATATAAAATATAAAATATAAAATATAAAATATAAAATATAAAATATAAAATATAAAATATAAAATATAAAATATAAAATATAAAATATAAAATATAAAATATAAAATATAAAATATAAAATATAAAATATAAAATATAAAATATAAAATATAAAATATAAAATATAAAATATAAAATATAAAATATAAAATATAAAATATAAAATATAAAATATAAAATATAAAATATAAAATATAAAATATAAAATATAAAATATAAAATATAAAATATAAAATATAAAATATAAAATATAAAATATAAAATATAAAATATAAAATATAAAATATAAAATATAAAATATAAAATATAAAATATAAAATATAAAATATAAAATATAAAATATAAAATATAAAATATAAAATATAAAATATAAAATATAAAATATAAAATATAAAATATAAAATATAAAATATAAAATATAAAATATAAAATATAAAATATAAAATATAAAATATAAAATATAAAATATAAAATATAAAATATAAAATATAAAATATAAAATATAAAATATAAAATATAAAATATAAAATATAAAATATAAAATATAAAATATAAAATATAAAATATAAAATATAAAATATAAAATATAAAATATAAAATATAAAATATAAAATATAAAATATAAAATATAAAATATAAAATATAAAATATAAAATATAAAATATAAAATATAAAATATAAAATATAAAATATAAAATATAAAATATAAAATATAAAATATAAAATATAAAATATAAAATATAAAATATAAAATATAAAATATAAAATATAAAATATAAAATATAAAATATAAAATATAAAATATAAAATATAAAATATAAAATATAAAATATAAAATATAAAATATAAAATATAAAATATAAAATATAAAATATAAAATATAAAATATAAAATATAAAATATAAAATATAAAATATAAAATATAAAATATAAAATATAAAATATAAAATATAAAATATAAAATATAAAATATAAAATATAAAATATAAAATATAAAATATAAAATATAAAATATAAAATATAAAATATAAAATATAAAATATAAAATATAAAATATAAAATATAAAATATAAAATATAAAATATAAAATATAAAATATAAAATATAAAATATAAAATATAAAATATAAAATATAAAATATAAAATATAAAATATAAAATATAAAATATAAAATATAAAATATAAAATATAAAATATAAAATATAAAATATAAAATATAAAATATAAAATATAAAATATAAAATATAAAATATAAAATATAAAATATAAAATATAAAATATAAAATATAAAATATAAAATATAAAATATAAAATATAAAATATAAAATATAAAATATAAAATATAAAATATAAAATATAAAATATAAAATATAAAATATAAAATATAAAATATAAAATATAAAATATAAAATATAAAATATAAAATATAAAATATAAAATATAAAATATAAAATATAAAATATAAAATATAAAATATAAAATATAAAATATAAAATATAAAATATAAAATATAAAATATAAAATATAAAATATAAAATATAAAATATAAAATATAAAATATAAAATATAAAATATAAAATATAAAATATAAAATATAAAATATAAAATATAAAATATAAAATATAAAATATAAAATATAAAATATAAAATATAAAATATAAAATATAAAATATAAAATATAAAATATAAAATATAAAATATAAAATATAAAATATAAAATATAAAATATAAAATATAAAATATAAAATATAAAATATAAAATATAAAATATAAAATATAAAATATAAAATATAAAATATAAAATATAAAATATAAAATATAAAATATAAAATATAAAATATAAAATATAAAATATAAAATATAAAATATAAAATATAAAATATAAAATATAAAATATAAAATATAAAATATAAAATATAAAATATAAAATATAAAATATAAAATATAAAATATAAAATATAAAATATAAAATATAAAATATAAAATATAAAATATAAAATATAAAATATAAAATATAAAATATAAAATATAAAATATAAAATATAAAATATAAAATATAAAATATAAAATATAAAATATAAAATATAAAATATAAAATATAAAATATAAAATATAAAATATAAAATATAAAATATAAAATATAAAATATAAAATATAAAATATAAAATATAAAATATAAAATATAAAATATAAAATATAAAATATAAAATATAAAATATAAAATATAAAATATAAAATATAAAATATAAAATATAAAATATAAAATATAAAATATAAAATATAAAATATAAAATATAAAATATAAAATATAAAATATAAAATATAAAATATAAAATATAAAATATAAAATATAAAATATAAAATATAAAATATAAAATATAAAATATAAAATATAAAATATAAAATATAAAATATAAAATATAAAATATAAAATATAAAATATAAAATATAAAATATAAAATATAAAATATAAAATATAAAATATAAAATATAAAATATAAAATATAAAATATAAAATATAAAATATAAAATATAAAATATAAAATATAAAATATAAAATATAAAATATAAAATATAAAATATAAAATATAAAATATAAAATATAAAATATAAAATATAAAATATAAAATATAAAATATAAAATATAAAATATAAAATATAAAATATAAAATATAAAATATAAAATATAAAATATAAAATATAAAATATAAAATATAAAATATAAAATATAAAATATAAAATATAAAATATAAAATATAAAATATAAAATATAAAATATAAAATATAAAATATAAAATATAAAATATAAAATATAAAATATAAAATATAAAATATAAAATATAAAATATAAAATATAAAATATAAAATATAAAATATAAAATATAAAATATAAAATATAAAATATAAAATATAAAATATAAAATATAAAATATAAAATATAAAATATAAAATATAAAATATAAAATATAAAATATAAAATATAAAATATAAAATATAAAATATAAAATATAAAATATAAAATATAAAATATAAAATATAAAATATAAAATATAAAATATAAAATATAAAATATAAAATATAAAATATAAAATATAAAATATAAAATATAAAATATAAAATATAAAATATAAAATATAAAATATAAAATATAAAATATAAAATATAAAATATAAAATATAAAATATAAAATATAAAATATAAAATATAAAATATAAAATATAAAATATAAAATATAAAATATAAAATATAAAATATAAAATATAAAATATAAAATATAAAATATAAAATATAAAATATAAAATATAAAATATAAAATATAAAATATAAAATATAAAATATAAAATATAAAATATAAAATATAAAATATAAAATATAAAATATAAAATATAAAATATAAAATATAAAATATAAAATATAAAATATAAAATATAAAATATAAAATATAAAATATAAAATATAAAATATAAAATATAAAATATAAAATATAAAATATAAAATATAAAATATAAAATATAAAATATAAAATATAAAATATAAAATATAAAATATAAAATATAAAATATAAAATATAAAATATAAAATATAAAATATAAAATATAAAATATAAAATATAAAATATAAAATATAAAATATAAAATATAAAATATAAAATATAAAATATAAAATATAAAATATAAAATATAAAATATAAAATATAAAATATAAAATATAAAATATAAAATATAAAATATAAAATATAAAATATAAAATATAAAATATAAAATATAAAATATAAAATATAAAATATAAAATATAAAATATAAAATATAAAATATAAAATATAAAATATAAAATATAAAATATAAAATATAAAATATAAAATATAAAATATAAAATATAAAATATAAAATATAAAATATAAAATATAAAATATAAAATATAAAATATAAAATATAAAATATAAAATATAAAATATAAAATATAAAATATAAAATATAAAATATAAAATATAAAATATAAAATATAAAATATAAAATATAAAATATAAAATATAAAATATAAAATATAAAATATAAAATATAAAATATAAAATATAAAATATAAAATATAAAATATAAAATATAAAATATAAAATATAAAATATAAAATATAAAATATAAAATATAAAATATAAAATATAAAATATAAAATATAAAATATAAAATATAAAATATAAAATATAAAATATAAAATATAAAATATAAAATATAAAATATAAAATATAAAATATAAAATATAAAATATAAAATATAAAATATAAAATATAAAATATAAAATATAAAATATAAAATATAAAATATAAAATATAAAATATAAAATATAAAATATAAAATATAAAATATAAAATATAAAATATAAAATATAAAATATAAAATATAAAATATAAAATATAAAATATAAAATATAAAATATAAAATATAAAATATAAAATATAAAATATAAAATATAAAATATAAAATATAAAATATAAAATATAAAATATAAAATATAAAATATAAAATATAAAATATAAAATATAAAATATAAAATATAAAATATAAAATATAAAATATAAAATATAAAATATAAAATATAAAATATAAAATATAAAATATAAAATATAAAATATAAAATATAAAATATAAAATATAAAATATAAAATATAAAATATAAAATATAAAATATAAAATATAAAATATAAAATATAAAATATAAAATATAAAATATAAAATATAAAATATAAAATATAAAATATAAAATATAAAATATAAAATATAAAATATAAAATATAAAATATAAAATATAAAATATAAAATATAAAATATAAAATATAAAATATAAAATATAAAATATAAAATATAAAATATAAAATATAAAATATAAAATATAAAATATAAAATATAAAATATAAAATATAAAATATAAAATATAAAATATAAAATATAAAATATAAAATATAAAATATAAAATATAAAATATAAAATATAAAATATAAAATATAAAATATAAAATATAAAATATAAAATATAAAATATAAAATATAAAATATAAAATATAAAATATAAAATATAAAATATAAAATATAAAATATAAAATATAAAATATAAAATATAAAATATAAAATATAAAATATAAAATATAAAATATAAAATATAAAATATAAAATATAAAATATAAAATATAAAATATAAAATATAAAATATAAAATATAAAATATAAAATATAAAATATAAAATATAAAATATAAAATATAAAATATAAAATATAAAATATAAAATATAAAATATAAAATATAAAATATAAAATATAAAATATAAAATATAAAATATAAAATATAAAATATAAAATATAAAATATAAAATATAAAATATAAAATATAAAATATAAAATATAAAATATAAAATATAAAATATAAAATATAAAATATAAAATATAAAATATAAAATATAAAATATAAAATATAAAATATAAAATATAAAATATAAAATATAAAATATAAAATATAAAATATAAAATATAAAATATAAAATATAAAATATAAAATATAAAATATAAAATATAAAATATAAAATATAAAATATAAAATATAAAATATAAAATATAAAATATAAAATATAAAATATAAAATATAAAATATAAAATATAAAATATAAAATATAAAATATAAAATATAAAATATAAAATATAAAATATAAAATATAAAATATAAAATATAAAATATAAAATATAAAATATAAAATATAAAATATAAAATATAAAATATAAAATATAAAATATAAAATATAAAATATAAAATATAAAATATAAAATATAAAATATAAAATATAAAATATAAAATATAAAATATAAAATATAAAATATAAAATATAAAATATAAAATATAAAATATAAAATATAAAATATAAAATATAAATATAAAATATAAAATATAAAATATAAAATATAAAATATAAAATATAAAATAAAAATATAAAATATAAAATATAAATATAAATATAAAAATATAAAATATAAAATATAAAATATAAAATATAAAAATATAAAATATAAAATATAAAATATAAATATAAAATATAAAATATAAAAATATAAAATATAAAATATAAAATATAAAATATAAAATATAAAAAATATAAAAATAAAAATATAAAATATAAAATATAAAAATATAAAATATAAAATATAAAATATAAAATATAAAATATAAAAATATAAAATATAAAATATAAAATATAAAAATATAAATATAAAAATATAAAATATAAAATATAAAATATAAAATATAAAAATATAAAATATAAAATATAAAATATAAAATATAAAAATATAAAATATAAAATATAAAATATAAAATATAAAATATAAAATATAAAAATATAAAATATAAAATATAAAATATAAAAATATAAAATATAAAATATAAAATATAAAAATATAAAATATAAAATATAAAATATAAAATATAAAATATAAAATATAAAATATAAAATATAAAATATAAAATATAAAATATAAAATATAAAATATAAAATATAAAATATAAAATATAAAATATAAAATATAAAATATAAAATATAAAATATAAAATATAAAATATAAAATATAAAATATAAAATATAAAATATAAAATATTAAAATATAAAATATAAATATAAAATATAAAATATAAAAATATAAAATATAAAAATATAAAAATATAAAATATAAAAATATAAAATATAAAATATAAAAATATAAAATATAAAATATAAAATATAAAATATAAAATATAAAATATAAAATATAAAATATAAAATATAAAATATAAAATATAAAATATAAAATATAAAATTATAAAATATAAAATATAAAAATATAAAATATAAAAATATAAAATATAAAAATATAAAAATATAAAATATAAAATATAAAATATAAAATATAAAATATAAAATATAAAATATAAATATAAATATAAAATATAAAAATATAAAATATAAAATATAAAATATAAAATATAAAAATATAAAATATAAATATAAAATATAAAATATAAAATATAAAATATAAAATATAAAATATAAAATATAAAATATAAAATATAAAATATAAAATATAAATATAAAATATAAAATATAAAATATAAAATATAAAATATAAAATATAAAATATAAAATATATAAAATATAAAATATAAAATATAAAATATAAAATATAAAATATAAAATATAAAATATAAAATATAAAATATAAAATATAAAATATAAAATATAAAATATAAAATATAAAATATAAAATATAAAATATAAAATATAAAATATAAAATATAAAATATAAAATATAAAAATATAAAATATAAAATATAAAATATAAAATATAAAATATAAAATATAAAATATAAAATATAAAATATAAATATAAAATATAAAATATTAAAATATAAAATATAAAATATAAAATATAAAATATAAAAATATAAAATATAAAATATAAAATATAAAATATAAAATATAAAAATATAAAATATAAAATATAAAATATAAAATATAAAATATAAAATATAAAATATAAAATATAAAATATAAAATATAAAATATAAAATATAAATATATAAAATATAAAATATAAAATATAAAATATAAAATATAAAAATATAAAATATAAAAATATAAAAATATAAAATATAAAATATAAAATATAAAAATATAAAATATAAAATATAAAATATAAAATATAAAATATAAAATATAAAATATAAAATATAAAATATAAAATATAAAATATAAAATATAAAATATAAATATAAATATAAAATATAAAATATAAAATATAAAATATAAAATATAAAAATAAAAATATAAAATATAAAATATAAAATATAAATATAAAATATAAAATATAAATATAATAAAATATAAAATATAAAATATAAAATATAAAATATAAAATATAAAATATAAAATATAAAATATAAAATATAAAATATAAAATAAAAATATAAAATATAAAATATAAAATATAAAATATAAAATATAAAATATAAAAATATAAAATATAAAATATAAAATATAAAATATAAAAATATAAAATATAAAATATAAAATATAAAATATAAAATATAAAATATAAAATATAAAATATAAAAATATAAAATATAAAATATAAAATATAAAATATAAAAATATAAAAATATAAAATATAAAATATAAAATATAAATATAAAATATAAAATATAAAATATAAAATATAAAATATAAATATAAAATATAAATATAAAATATAAATATAAAATATAAATATAAAATATAAAATATAAATATAAAATATAAAATATAAAATATAAAATATAAAATATAAAATATAAAATATAAAATATAAAATATAAAATATAAATATAAAATATAAAATATAAAATATAAAATATAAAATATAAAATATAAAATATAAAATATAAAATATAAAATATAAAATATAAAATATAAAATATAAAATATAAAATATAAAATATAAAATATAAAATATAAAATATAAAATATAAAATATAAAATATAAAATATAAAATATAAAATATAAAATATAAAATATAAAATATAAAATATAAAATATAAAATATAAAATATAAAATATAAAATATAAAATATAAAATATAAAATATAAAATATAAAATATAAAATATAAAATATAAAATATAAAATATAAAATATAAAAATATAAAATATAAAATATAAAATATAAAATATAAATATAAAATAATATAAATATAAAATATAAAATATAAAATATAAAATATAAAATATAAAATATAAAATATAAAATATAAAATATAAAATATAAAAATATAAAATATAAAATATAAAATATAAAATATAAAATATAAAATATAAAATATAAAATATAAAATATAAAATATAAAATATAAAATATAAATATAAAATATAAAATATAAAATATAAAATATAAAATATAAAATATAAAATATAAAATATAAAATATAAATATAAAATATAAAATATAAAATATAAAATATAAATATAAAATATAAAATATAAAATATAAAATATAAAATATAAAATATAAATATATAAATATAAAATATAAAATATAAAATATAAAATATAAAATATAAAATATAAAATATAAAATATAAAATATAAATATAAAATATAAAATATAAAATATAAAAATATAAAATATAAAATATAAAATATAAAATATAAAATATAAAATATAAAATATAAAATATAAAATATAAAATATAAAATATAAAATATAAAATATAAAATATAAAATATAAAATATAAAATATAAAATATAAAATATAAAATATAAAATATAAAATATAAAATATAAATATAAAATATAAAATATAAAATATAAAATATAAAATATAAAATAATAAAATATAAAATATAAAATATAAAATATAAATATAAAATATAAAATATAAAAATATAAATATAAAATATAAAATATAAAATATAAATATAAAATATAAAATATAAAATATAAAATATAAAATATAAAATATAAAATATAAAATATAAAATATAAAATATAAAATATAAAATATAAAATATAATAAATATAAAATATAAAATATAAAATATAAAATATAAAATATAAAATATAAAATATAAAATATAAATATAAAATATAAAAATATAAAATATAAAATATAAAATATAAAATATAAAATATAAAATATAAAATATAAAATATAAAATATAAAATATAAAATATATAAAATATAAAATAATAAAATATAAAATATAAAATATAAAATATAAAATATAAAATATAAAATATAAAATATAAAATATATAATATAAAATATAAAATATAAAATATAAAAATATAAAATATAAAATATAAAATATAAAATATAAAATATAAAATATAAAATATAAAATATAAAATATAAAATATAAAATATAAAATATAAAATATAAAATATAAAATATAAATATAAAAATATAAAATATAAAATATAAAATATATAAAATATAAAATATAAAATATAAAATATAAAATATAAAATATAAAATATAAAATATAAAATATAAAATATAAAATATAAAATATAAATATAAAATATAAAATATAAAATATAAAATATAAAATATAAAATATAAAATATAAAATATAAAATATAAAATATAAAATAAATATAAAATATAAAATATAAAATATAAAATATAAAATATAAAAGATAAAATATAAAATATAAAATATAAAATATAAAATATAAAATATAAAATATAAAATAAAAATATAAAATATAAAATATAAAATATAAAATATAAAATATAAAATATAAAATATAAAATATAAAATATAAAATATAAAATATAAAATATAAAATATAAAATATAAAATATAAAATATAAAATATAAAATATAAATATAAAATATAAAATATAAAATATAAAATATAAAATATAAAATATAAAATATAAAATATAAAATATAAAATATAAAATATAAAATATAAAATATAAAATATAAAATATAAAATATAAAATATAAAATATAAAATATAAAATATAAAATATAAAATATAAAATATAAAATATAAAATATAAAATATAAAATATAAAATATAAAATATAAAATATAAAATATAAAATATAAAATATAAAATAATAAAATATAAAATATAAATATAAATATAAAAATATAAAATATAAAATATAAAATATAAAATATAAAATATAAAATATAAAATATAAAAATATAAAAATATAAAATATAAAATATAAAATATAAAATTATAAAATATAAAATATAAAAATATAAAATATAAAATATAAAATATAAAATATAAAATATAAAATATAAAATATAAAATATAAAAATATAAAATATAAAATATAAAATATAAAATATAAAATATAAAATATAAAATATAAAATATAAAATATAAAATATAAAATATAAAATATAAAATATAAAATATAAAATATAAAATATAAAATATAAAATATAAAATATAAAATATAAAATATAAAATATAAAATATAAAATATAAAATATAAAATATAAAATATAAAATATAAAATATAAAATATAAAATATAAATATAAAATATAAAATATAAAATATAAAATATAAAATATAAAATATAAAATATAAAATATAAAATATAAAATATAAAATATAAAATATAAAATATAAAATATAAATATAAAATATAAAATATAAATATAAAATATAAAATATAAAATATAAAATATAAAATATAAAATATAAAATATAAAATTATAAAATATAAAATATAAAA